>CM031951.1:31552101-31909601 GCA_018749465.1 Paracanthobrama guichenoti | reverse complement strand
CCAGGTGATGTACACAGATCTGGACTTCATCTCCACCTTCCACATTGAGTTAGACGTGCTGCAGCAGTTTCTTTATGAAGTGTACAGACGCTACAATAACATCCCCTTCCACAACTTCAAGCACTGCTTCTGTGTCACTCAGATGGTAAGAGTGGATGCAATCAGCTTCAGCCTCAGCCTCAGGGTTTCTCCCAATCACTCCAATTATCCACTTCTGCTTGATTAATAAATGTTATGCCCCACAAAGCCATCATTTCACTCATACCACTGCTGCCAAAATGTTATTTGTAATTTTCCAGTGGGTTGTAGTCTGTTGTTTTTCAGAAAATTATTGTGTATGTGCTGTGATTCATACATGTTTTTGAATGTCGGTGAAGGTTGTAGGTTAGTCATCCTCATCCATCCACCCATCCAGCCATCCATCCATCCATCCATCCATCCATCCATCCATCCATCCATCCATCCATCCATCCATCCATCCATCCATCCATCCATCCATCCATCCATCCATCCATCCATCCATCCATCCATCCACACATCCATCCATCCATCCACCCACTCCCATCCATCCATCCATCCATCCACCCACACATCCATCCATCCATCCACCCACTCATCCATCCATCCATCCACCCACCCACCCATCCATCCATCCATCCATCCATCCATCCATCCATCCAGCCATCCAGCCACTCACCCACCCACCCACCAACTCATCTATCCATCCATCCATCCATCCAGCCACTCCACTCACCCACCCACCCACCCACTCATCTATCCATCCATCCATCCACCCACCCACCCACCCACTCATCCATCCATCCATCCATCCATCCATCCATCCATCCATCCATCCATCATCCATCCATCCATCCATCCATCCATCCATCCATCCATCCATCCATCCATCCATCCATCCATCCATCCATCCATCCATCCATCCATCCATCCAGCCACCCACCCACCCACTCATCTATCCATCCATCCATCCATCCACCCACCCACTCATCCATCCATCCACCCATCCATCCATCCATCCATCCATCCATCCATCCATCCATCCATCCATCCACACATCCATCCATCCAGCCACCCACCCACCCCACCACTCATCTATCCATCCATCCATCCGATCCACCCACCACCACCCACCCACTCATCTATCCATCCATCCATCCATCCATCCATCCATCCACACACCAACCCATCCATCCATCCATCCACACATCCATCCACCCATCCATCCATCCACCTACCCATCCATCATCCATCCATCCATCCATCCATCCATCCATCCATCCATCCACACATCCATCCAACCTTGTGGGCCAGTTACATATTGTAATGAACAATAATTTAATTTGTATACAAATACGAATTTATATACAAATTACATTATTGTATATCGATTACAGTATATATGAATAATTATTTATATATGTAATTTATACATAAAATAAGTATTAATGTATAATATATAAATTCATATATATCATTATAATAAATGATTTATAAATATTTAACTATTTTTATAAGTTATATATTTATATAACTCTATTTAAATATCATAACTTTTGAATTGGCCCACTGAGAAAAATCCTTATTACTAATGTCTGGGTCCATTTGTTTGTCAGATGTATGGGCTGATATGGCTAACAGATCTCAGAAGCAAGATTGACAGTATTGACCTCCTCATCATGCTGACCTCAGCCGTCTGTCACGATCTAGATCACACCGGTTACAACAACGCCTACCAGGTGAGATGGACATTGTCACAGGTTCTGCTGCTGTTCAGTCACAGTAAACTGATGGAACTATGTCTCGCTTCAGATCAATGCGCGCACTGAGCTTGCCTTGAGATACAATGACATCTCCCCACTGGAAAATCACCACTGCGCTGTAGCCTTTGAAATCCTGAAAAGGTAAGCTTTTGTTCAAGATATGAATCACAATCACAAGTTTTTAAATAAATATTTTGAATAAATGTTAATTTAAACAGTTTTTTTATTTTTTATTTCACTGATATGAATGTTCAGCATTCATTATAATTTTTTGTTGTTGCATATATTTATCCATTTGAAGAGTTCAGATGCAAAAGCCTCTAAAAGCCACTTCGGTCAAAAATGAGATAACGATACTGAGTGAATGCTCTCCGCATATAGTATAAGTTCATAACATACTTTCACTTCAAACCCACTAAATCCCAGCCTCAGCCCATTCAGAAGTACCAGTATTAGGTAGAAACCTAGACATAGGAGCCTGACAAAAATGCTTATTTTAAAGAAAAACGTCAGACAGACTTAGAGGCTTTTGCATCTGAAGTCTTCATTTATAGTCCTTCAAACAGCATGGTATGGTAATACTATACTACTCATAGGAATTCTGTAGTATGCAGTGTACAGTATGCATATTTTCTATGTTTTCTTCATTGTTTTTCAGAGTGAAAGCAACATTTTCCGAAACTTGTCAACAGAGCACTACAAAAGAATAAGAGAGGGCATAATTAAGTATGTTTATTCTTCTTTATTCTTAACAACCATATCCATATTAAACCAAACACTAGGTCCAAACTGAACTATTTATCATTACTGCAGATGTATTCTCGCTACTGATATGACCAGACATACAGATATCCTCAGCAAGTTCAAAGCCATTCTCCCTGTGTTCGACTTCAGCAACAAGGATCACAGAGATGTGGTAAGGACCACATAGCAACACCCCGACAACCACCCATTTCACCCTAGCATCATGATGGCGAGTGTTACACAGGAAAATAACTGGCATTATGTTCAGAAAATGGCTGCAATAAGCATTCAGTTTTTAGGACTGTTGTTGACGATGATCCACTTCTTTCGCAGTTGATGATGATCATGATTAAAGTAAGTGACATCTCCAATGAGGCGAGACCCATGGATGTGGCAGAACCATGGCTGGACTGTCTGCTGCAGGAGTTCTTTAATCAGGTACTGTTAAATATAGCCAACATCTGTTTTTTATGCATTTTGTATAATAATCAAAACTCTCCCAGCGTCATGTTGGGAGCTGTACAGTACACATTTAATTTTAAAGAATAGAATTTTGTGCTTTTATGTTATCTAATGTAAAAGAGAGTTGTGAAATCTTTGTCCAGAGTGACATGGAGAAGTTGGAAGGTCTCCCTGTCACCCCGTTCATGGATCGAGACAAAGTGACCAAACCGTCTTCTCAGACTGGATTCATACGCTTCGTTCTCTTTCCTCTCTTCATCGAACTGGCTAATCTGTTCCCCTGTCTGGAGGTGAGGAAAATGTTTGTGACATACTGTGACATAACTTTAAGAGGTAATCAGGTAATCAACATTTTTAGGATAAAAATCATGGTCAATTTTGAGATTTTGGGCTATTTTGCTTCCAAACATCCAAAATACACATTTAAGTGTTTATTTGATCACACTTTATCTACTCTAGATTTCAATTATAATACATATCTTTAAAAGCTGATTTCTCAAAATGATGAGCCAGAAATCTCCACTTATAGGACTTTTACTTTTACTTTTACTTGACCCTTTTATTATATATTCTCATGGTTTTTACAGAGGGGTTTGTTCATGTATCATTTACCTGATTTAGTTAACGTTCCAAAAAATATAGTGAAAATGTATTTCTGGGTTGTTGACATGGTCACTGTCACACAAGATAAAAATGAATATAATTAGTATTGTCATCATTTAAAATGCAGTAAACGGTTAAACATTTATTTGATATAAAAGCAAATCTCAGAATTTTCCTATGGTGCGACTGTCTCAAGCATGGTTCAATAAATTACAACTATTATAAATTAAAAAGAAAAGCATACAGATGTTATTAAATACCTCTGGCATAATTTTACAAGTATCTATTTTAGTAAATGACAGTCTTTTTTTCCCATCTATATATTTCTAAAAGCTTAGGAACTTGATACATTTTGTCCCTGATAACCACCATGTCCTCCGGTGTGACACCCTATCCTGATTTTAAATCAGGCAATTCCACTGACAAGTTTAATTAGTTGAAGGACCATGAAGTCCATGACCTGTGCACATGCTAAGATTTTGTCTCAGAATTGTTCAAATATTTAACTTTGTTGGAACCACTATAAAAGTGTTCATTTCTGTTGTCCTTTGGTGCGACACCCCTATATTCTTAGGACACATTTCAGTAAAAAAAAAAAAAAACACAGTGAAAGAATTGGCAAAGTTAGTGACCCCTTAAATTTTATCACACATCAGACTTCACACTACATAACAATATGCATGTATTTTTTTTACTGCTTATTCGTCAACTACCCTTCTACACTCACCTAAAGGATTATTAGGAACACCTGTTCAATTTCTCATTAATGCAATTATCTAATCAACCAATCACATGGCAGTTGCTTCAATGCATTTAGGGGTGTGGTCCTGGTCAAGACAATCTCCTGAACTCCAAACTGAATGTCAGAATGGGAAAGAAAGGTGATTTAAGCAATTTTGAGCGTGGCATGGTTGTTGGTGCCAGACGGGCCGGTCTGAGTATTTCAAAATCTGCTCAATTACTGGGATTTTCACGCACAACCATTTCTAGGGTTTACAAAGAATGGTGTGAAAAGGGAAAAACATCCAGTATGCGGCAGTCCTGTGGGCGAAAATGCCTTGTTGATGCTAGAGGTCAGAGGAGAATGGGCCGACTGATTCAAGCTGATAGAAGAGCAACTTTGACTGAAATAACCACTCGTTACAACCGAGGTATGCAGCAAAGCATTTGTGAAGCCACAACACGCACAACCTTGAGGCAGATGGGCTACAACAGCAGAAGACCCCACCGGGTACCACTCATCTCCACTACAAATAGGAAAAAGAGGCTACAATTTGCACAAGCTTACCAAAATTAGACAGTTGAAGATTGGAAAAATGTTGCCTGGTCTGATGAGTCTCGATTTCTGTTGAGACATTCAGATGGTAGAGTCAGAATTTGGCGTAAACAGAATGAGAACATGGATCCATCATGCCTTGTCACCACTGTGCAGGCTGGTGGTGGTGGTGTAATGGTGTGGGGGATGTTTTCTTGGCACACTTTAGGCCCCTTAGTGCCAATTGGGCATCGTTTAAATGCCACGGCCTACCTGAGCATTGTTTCTGACCATGTCCATCCCTTTATGACCACCATGTACCCATTCTCTGATGGCTACTTCCAGCAGGACAATGCACCATGTCACAAAGCTTGAATCATTTCAAATTGGTTTCTTGAACATGACAATGAGTTCACTGTACTAAAATGGCCCCCACAGTCACCAGATCTCAACCCAATAGAGCATCTTTGGGATGTGGTGAAACGGGAGCTTCGTGCCCTGGATGTGCATCCCACAAATCTCCATCAACTGCAAGATGCTATCCTATCAATATGGGCCAACATTTCTAAAGAATGCTTTCAGCCCCTTTGTTGAATCAATGCCACGTAGAATTAAGGCAGTTCTGAAGGCGAAAGGGGGTCAAACACAGTATTAGTATGGTGTTCCTAATAATCCTTTAGGTCAGTGTATATTGATTGTTGACAGTATTTTTTTATTTATTGTGTGAAAAAAAAGATATCCAAAATCCCCTCTGTAAAAACTCTAGTATGTCAACAAAATGAAAGTCTAATGTTGCTTTTAATAATTGTGAATATTCCTTCATGCAGTTCTTTGTGTCATTTAATTAGCATTCTCAGTACAAACTTCTCTAACTCTTACTTTTAATCTTCTAACAGCAACACATCATTGACCCAGTGCAGAAAGCCCTGGATTATTACACAGAGATGGAGAAAGCTCTGGAGAGGGAGAAACAGAACCGGGCCCAGAGTGAGAAGGTGGTCAAGCCCAGCACCTCAAAAGAGCCAGAAGCTCATTCAGAACCTGGTGGGACGACAAAACCAGTCAACTTGTAATCTAACCTCAGGCTGTTAAATGTTCATTCTCTTATGAAAGTTGTGCTTTAAGGCTTAAAGTAAATGTACCAGCTAAATTTACTGTATTAAAGAGTTGAACATTTGCACTAAATGTATATTGTGGAAGACACAAGTGAAAATACTATTTTTCCTTTTTCTAATTGAATATATAATTTTTCATTAAATTATATAATCAGTGTGTGAAAAGTTAATGTTAAATTTCAGAATATGTCACTCCTTTGCTTCAATGACAGCATCTGGAATAAAACTGCTTAATAAAAATTGTAAAATCACAATGTCTACTGAGAACTGTTCGTCTTTGTAAATGAATAGTGAACATGCACAGTCAGCCCAAAAGATGGCGCTACAATTTCTTAGTCACAAGAGAGGTCTGAAACAAGGTTTACAGCCACTGATTTTGCATTGTGTTATTAAAGAATCAAAAACAGAAAATCAAAACATCACAAGACTTTTACATTCAAATTTATTTTACAAAAGAAAACTTACTTCTCTTTACACATCTATTTCCCAAAAACCATATAGTGTTTCTTTAGTCTGATGATGCAAATGGAATATTAGGCATGCAGTTTTGCATTACTCTCAAATACCATCCTGCACAATACCCACAATTCTCTTTGAACTCTATGTGAAGCCATTCAGTTGCAGGTAAGAGGCAGGTAAAGCATTAGCATGCAGCACTGTACACATTTGCATAGTAAATGGCTGTCATTTATTTTGGACTCATTTCTCATGGATTCATAGTCGTTTACTAACATGCTATTGCATGAAACAGAACTACAGAGGAAAAAACTAAGAAAAATCTATTCTCAGGATGGAAGGGTCAGTGAAACTCATTCACCATGTTTTATCGGGGTAGTGGTGTGATTATACACAGAGAAAAAGGGTGTCAAAATTCTACCTTTAGGGGTACAACAGCTCGTTGCTGGGGCAATACCCTTAAAAGGATCTTTGTACTTTTTTTACTCCTAAAAGGTGTATATTAGTACCTTAGAGTGCAAATGCGTAAGGTATTACTATGAACCTTTTTGTGGTAAAAATGGTACAAAGTTGTCCTTTTAAGGGTACTGCCCCAGTGACAAGCTGTTGTACCCCTAAAGGTACAATTTGACACCCTTTTCTCTGTGTGTAGGACGTATATTGTTTGTTTGCTTTTACAAAATGAATTAAGTCTGATCAGATGTAGACCAATTTAACCACAAACAGAATGACATTTATAACTAAATATATTATGAATAAGCTTACACACATTTCAATAAATCCACAGAGCTCTCAAGGAGGCATAGAACGAAACTTGTTTGCAAAAGTTGAAAAAACCTTATTAAAAAGTTAAGGCATAAAGTTACTAACAGGGAATGTCTTGACTTAAATTCAATATATATATATAAATAAAGCAATGGTGGTCCTGAGTGTTGGCTACAATACTGACACCAAAAAATGATTTAAAATGTAGACCAAAGGACCTTGAGATGTAATTATGGACCATACACCAAAATTAGTATCTTTACAAAAAAACAAAAAAACAATTGTACATCTGGAAAAAACTATATATACAGTACTGTGCAAAGTCTTAGGCTCGCTAATATTTTTACACACAAAAAGTGTGTTTAAGCCAGTTATTTATATCTTTTGCTGTAGTGTGTCAGTAGGAAATATCAGCTTACATTTTATAAATTAATTGCCATTAATTTTAATAATCCAGTGAGATTTTTGTATGCATAAAGAGTCTGACAGTAGTCTCTGTGCTCCACATGGAGATCTGATCTCATCTTCATTGAGTCTGTCTGTGATTACATGAAGAAACATAAAACACTGAGATGGACTAAATCCAGAAGGACTGTGGCAACGTCTCCAAGACACTTGAAGAAACCTTCCTGCAAAGCTACATGAATAGGTGTAGGAATAGATGCAGGTGACAAAAGCCAAAGGGTGGTCACCCCAAATATCGATTTGATTTAGTTAATAGAAGTTAATTCATAAATAAAAGCTATTTATGTTATTAGTTTTGACAGCATTCTCACTCATTCTGACGAGTGCCTAAACTTTTCACAGACAGACTCGATGATGGTGAGATCAGATCATACCGGCTGCTGTCAGACTTCTTGTGCATAAAAAAATCTCACTGGATTATTACAATTAATTGCAAAATGAATGTTTGAAAATTCCTACTGACACACATCTACAGTAAAAGATATAAATAACTGGCTTAAAAACATTTTTCGTGTGAAAATACCAACGTGTCTAAGACTTGCACAGTACTGTATATATATATATATATATATATATATATATATATATATATATATATATATATATATATATATATATATATATATATATATATATATATATATATATATATTAACTTATGAAAGAGACTTCATAAAGAGACTAAATAAATTATATACTGTTATTTCAAGCATATGATTCAATAATCAATAGTAATTATAACTATAAATAATTTCATAACAATACTGTTAGTCAACTGGTTCAGAGTAGCCCAAAAAGGTCCCAATTAAAGTGTGAATCCTCACATTGTACATGACTAAGAGAAAGTGGTACTGAACCTGCTTTAAACAGGACAAATGAACAGTGTGTTATATCCATAATAGTTTATGAAATATTGCACATGGATAATGGAGGTGGGCAAGGGAAATGGGGGTGGCAGTGGTCAGTAAATAAGGACACTTTACCCAAACTACATCGACTTCTACTGGCCCCTCAACTCCAGTAAGAAACGTTTGAAAAACGTTCACTGAATGTTTTCTAATGCTACGTACAGTACATCCTGAAAATAGCCTATGGACAGACAGAATTTCTTTCTTACTGGTTCTGCACAAAGCAAATCCAGTAGTTTATTACTATCAAAGCTACCTCTTCATATAACTGCTCTCAGGTAGAACTTAAAGCAGGATGGAAACTGGATAAATCCAGTCATTTCCACACCAATCACATGTAACATATAGTATTACCACTCAGATATGATTAAACCAACTATAAAAAGCCACTGACGGATAAAGATCAAATGCTTTTTGTAACAGTAACTATAATACTGAATCAACACTGCTTTTGTTCTCTCTCTGTGCATTACAAACTCACACACAACACAACACAATTAAGGTAATCAAGTCAGATCGCAGAACTGTTGTGATTTGTAATACCAAGAAACGAGTCGAGAAAAATGCGAGTGTCGAGATCCAGACAACATTTAAATAACTGTGCTAACGTCAAATAGAAGCATTGTCTGGAGCTGTTTATCACAATGAAATGTCATTTCGTATTTTCATTGAACAAAAAATGACAAATAACAATGAGATGGAGAAGTGTCAAATACAATAGGAAAAAAAAGTAGATAAAAGTCAATCACACAAACCATCAGCACAAACAAGTAGTTTTGCACATGCAAAGGCAGAATGCATGATTTGTTGATTTGTACAATGTAGAAATACAGGGTGTGAACAGCTTTTTGCAAACAGGCCTGATGAAAAAAATGAAAAGAAAAACATGTTTTACAGATAAAGCTTTCACGCAAAACGGGGACAAAATGTTCAGTGTTATGGACTCTTATTTTGATATTCTGGTTCATTTCCCTTAGTTCCTGTTTTCCTGCACTGTTTAGTTTCCTTGTCTTCGTTTGTTTCCTTGCTTAAAGGGTTAGTTCACCCAAAAATGAAAATTCTGTCATTAATTACTCACCCTCATGTCATTCCAAACCCATAAGACTTTCGTTCATCTTCAGAACACAAATTAAGATCTTTTAGATGAAATCCGAGAGCTCTCTGACCCCTCCATAGACAGCTGTTTAATTAACACTTTCAAGGCCCAGAAAGGTAGGAAAGAGATCGTTAAAATAGTCCATATGACTCCAGTGGTTCAACCTTAATTTTATGAAGTGACGAGAATACTTTTTGAGCGCAAAAATTAACGACTTTATTCTACAACTTCTATCTAGCCTTTGTCAGTCTCCTACGCAGTTTACGTTGTAAATACAGTGCAGCTCCCGAGTCATCATCACACACGCGTCGTGGTGCTCACGTGAACAGCATCGGCTGCCATAGAACCTGAAAGCGCTGCACTATTTACAACGGAAACTGTTCCGAAGCTGAACGAAGGTCTTATGGGTTTAGAGCGTAATTAATGACAGAATTTTCATTTTTTGGGTGAACTATTCCTTTAAGTATTATTATCACCTGTGTATCGTTATGTTTGCGATGTATACCCGCGTTTCAGTTCAGTAATTTGTCAGTTCTTATTTATTATGTTGATTTGTTATATCTCCTACGTTTCTTCTGCAATCAGTATTAAATTTTCTAAATAAAGACTTTGTTTTGCTACTTCTAGGTTTTGCTTGTGCGTGCTGCAAGCCAACCTATGACAAAACAATGCATTTCCTTTAACAGCTTGTACGTTGCATCTTAGTTTGTCTAAAATCTATTTTAATTCTAATACTCTGTACCCCCTACAGCAACCAGAAAATATACTATTGGTCAGGTACACACTAAATAGTTCAAGATTAGTAGTAGTCATAATAGTCAATGACTGTTTCAGAAAGCTTAATCAGACTTTATCGTGACTCGATGACGGAATGGATCTCCACTCAGCTGCCACATATTTCAATGAAACACGGCATTGTGCCATTATATAGGTATCTTTTTAAAGTTAAAAACATGTTATAATTATATAGCATAAAGAAAATAATATAGATATAATGAATTATTTTATGATTTCTTTAGATTTTTGGGTGAAATATGATCTGGGTATTTTGACAGGTTTCATGAGATTCATTCATTTACTATTACTACCAAGTAATGGAGTAATTTAAAGTGATAAATCCACCTGATACAGCTATTATGGCCTAATTTCTTTGCAAAAGTGGCTGTGTCCGAAAACTTAGGCAGCTGACTTGTTGCCTCGCTGCCTTATCAGGCAATGATTTTGTAGGCAGCATTTGTGCACGAAGGCACCTCAGACTTCTGAGGCAGCGTAACGGTTTAATGATCTACTACAGCTAAATAAAGTGAAAATATTTAATTACTACAGTAGTAATTTCACGCTAGAAATTACGTCAGAAGTGGAAAATGGTCAAAACATATATTTACACCTGAACTTTCAGATGCAATCTTTAATTTTAGCTCAACTGTCACATAATGGAAAGCACAGGATTGTGGGATATCAAAGGCGAATAATATCGCTCAAATGAAGGTATCTCAGGAGACAGGAAGTGAAGCTAACATTGGATATGGATGTGCCTTGATGCCTTCCTACCTTGGAATGCATCCTCCGAAAGGCAGCATTTTTAAGTTTTCGGACGCAGCCAGCACCTCACATGTAGGCCTGGGGAAAGCGCTGAGCGAACTATAGGCATTATGGTGTGCATAAAAAAAGGACAATTTGTTGCAATATTTTGTATTCTGCTTGAAAAGTGTCTGTTGACACGGATAGCATCTTACGAAAATAGACCACGGGAAAAGAAACCTCTTGGATTTTGGCACCTATGAAGCTTTCTGCTTCGTACCTGAGGCTGTCTGGGCCACCAAAAATATAATAAGACAGGAAGAAACAGACCAGTGAATGCGTGACACTTCCATTGGCTACTGAAATCGTGCAAAAGGGTTCTGTGCTGATTGGCTGTTGGCACTGCTGAGCATTTCTGCATGCCGACACTAGTTCAGGGTGAAAATTAGCATGCCACCACAAAGAGTCCTGCGAATATAGACAGTGCAGGGCTTTGGTTAGCAATTAGATGCAGAGCTTAGGCCTCAACTAGGAGAAATTGGATGGACCATATGGTACTATAGTTCTCACTCCTCCAGGTGAGCATCTTATCTCAACCATTGCAGATAAAATCTGCATCCCCAACTGCCTGACAAAAGATGCCCATGAGCTACAAACAACTGCCTTACATAGATGGACCGGGTGCTCGGATTTTGGCTTTAGTTAAGATGGCCCACAGATGGGAATCTGTGCCGGAGTGTATGCAATGCACTGCATTTTCAGAAAGGGCTTACACAATTACATGAGAGTTATCTCATCAATCTGGCTGTAGTGGTTTGGGTGTTCAAAGTCTGTGCCGCGAGTCGTTACTGTAGCCCCCAGGGGAGCCCCGGTTGCGGTGAGGTTTGTACGCGTCTTGATATGGATCATGGTAGTCCTCCTCTACAAGAGGGTAGTGGTCTCGACTTTGCTGGGAGCTGGAGGATAGGCGGTTATGACTCTTCTTTTGCCGCTCGTTGTTGTGGTAGTTCTCATCCGAAGTCATCAAGCTGCGTCGCTCCATTGGAGAGTTGTCGCTGATGTGATTGCTGTTTTTATTTCTTTGGCTCTGTTGAAAGTTCATAGATATCAGTTGTTTCTACACGTTCTAATTAGCATACATTGACATTTTCTAGCTAAGTCACAAGCCTTCACTCACCTGTAGTCCAGAGATGGCTGTGGGGTATGGTGACAGCACAGTGGAGCCCAGGTTGCGGCCCAGCAGTGGGTTTAGAGGAGTGCTGAGGGAAGTGTGAGTTGCACGCCAATAGGCCTCCAGAAATTCAGCCAGATGTTCACATGCATCCTCGAGCTGATTCTCGTCCAAAATTACGTCAAACATTTCCTTGAGTGGGGAAGGAACAGCAATGTAATCAGTGTTTTATGATATGTCACACCCTTAATTTTCAATGTCTTCCATCCAATCAACCACCTCCCTCTCTTTTGGCACCCAGTTTTCACAACCCAATCAAGACAACATTTTTATTTTATTTTTGACCCAATGAATAAATGTTTCACTCAGAAATACACATTCAAAATTTTGTGGTCAGAAAGAAAAAACAACTATATGAAGAAAAAAAATAAAATAAGAAATAAAAACTTTTTTTAGCAATAGGGGTTAAACAGATTGCAGTTGATCCATGATCCGTAAGGACCAGGCCCCACAGTTTGGCATGTATGTGATTAGCAGATTAATTAAGTTTAACCATCATAGAGTGAAAGTTTAGCACTTGCACGTGTTTTGTCTTGCCAATTTACACATTCAAGAGATTTTAAATGCAGAAGAAGAGGCGAAGATTAGGACTCAGGTACTGTTATCTGTGTGCAGAGGCGCGCACACACCCGACGCGCGTGCGCATGCAGCAGAGAGAGAGAGAGAGAGAGAGAGAGAGAGAGAGAGAGAGAGAGAGAGAGGGGAACGCAAACACTGAATGGATTCCTCTTTCGCATCTACTTGGGCTTGAACAGACACATACACACAAAATACCCGTCTTGGTAAGTATTCTCCCGGTTATGTCTTAAGTGAACATAAACACTTGAGAAAGAAACCGGATCAGTATATTCGGTCCGTGTATTCAGTCTTAAAGTGACAGCAGCCTAATATTCCTGCTGATGTCTGTGTCATTAATGTTAATAAAACAACAAAATAATTTCTACAGTGAACACAATAGTGTTATTTAACTTTACATTTCTGTACCTGAATACTACTGTTAGACTTTGTAACTTTGTTATGTAGCATTCATCTATGCTTGTGCTCTTCGTATTTTTTCTTATTTTACTGACTTCACTTGTCTTTAATAATGTTTGAACTTTATTAGTTAGGCTAGTAGTTTTTGCTGTGATATTGAAGTACTTAAAATTAGCTTTAAGTAATAAATGAAAAGCAAAAATGATCTGATCCGTACCAAGGTTTCCACAAAATTATAATAACTGTTTTCAGGGGTTTCATGATTTCTAAAGATCACAACTGGGGTATGCTCAAGCTCAAACCGGTGCGCAACATTTTGCTACAGTTTCCAGGTTGAACGACATGTTTCCTGGAAATGGTGTGCAACAGGTTTGAGATGCGTTTTCTCTTGTTTGGTGGGTGTGTCAAAAATGTCAGCCCAATCAGCAGCAACATGTATATAAACCACGGACTATTAAAGAGACAGCTCGCACAATAGGTCCAAAAAAATACTATACATATTTATATATTTTGCTCTTTTGTATTGTGGAGTGACACTTTCATAAACTTTTCTATACTCCTCTGATTATATATTGGTAAATATTACAATATCATAGCACAACAGTGATCAGCAATAATATTAAGCCTAATACTCACAATAAAAATAGATCATAACACAGTCTCGGAGGTAGGAAGTGGATTATCCTTAACCTGAAATCTTTGTCTTTTCATCCTAAAATGCGAGGCAAATGTTGGATTACAATAATTAGGGATCACAGTTTCCACAAATCCCTTCACTCGATTGGGATGTTCTCTTTTATTCTGGACGGAAAGTGCAGTGACTGTAACATCGAGCGTATTTTGCAGTATCAAACACATATTTATACCTATTTCATCAGGCTCTGAAAATTCTTCAAAAAGAACACAAAAAATGGTCTTCTCAGCTGCCATAGTTGCAACTCTTGCGTCATCAGAACAGGGTGTTCAACGCAGCACCGTTTCCGGTTAAAAAACGTTTTGCAACGTTTTTCGGGGCTGAACATAGCCCTGGAGTAATGATGCTGAAAATTCAGCTTTGCATTACAGGAATAAATTACATTTTAAAATATTAAAATAGAAAACAGATATTTTGAATTGCAATATTAGTATTTTTACTGTATGTTTAATGAAATAAAAGCAGTCTTGATGAGCATAAGAGGCTTCTTTCAAAAACATTAAAAATCTTACTGAACTCAAACTTTTGAGCAGTAGTGCATGTCAGATTATGAAAGTGAAATGGGTTCTCTAAAGAGAAGAATCAGACTATGTTCAGATTACACTGGATACTCACTGGAGGACACTGTGCTAATTTGTCTGCTGCCACCAATTGTACATTTAAATGCTTGCTCTGAGACTTCCCACGTGATTTGATCAGCCGTTGCAATACCTGCAAGCACACACAATATTACAGTTGAAGGCAATAATAGTATTCAGCTAACAGATACTGTTAGTATTTCTTTAGAGTCTTTGTTAAAGAAATGCAATGGGAATGGTAAAATGACTGATACCTTGGGAGAAGACACTTTGACATGGACAATAATGGGAGCTAAAGAAGTCTTGATGAGCTGGGCTGGATGGTTGATCGTGTCAGCGTCCAACACAACCAGCTGAAGGGATCGGGCCAATTCAAAGATTCGCTCAATCTCACTCTGAACCTCCGCTGTCAGAAAAAGGAAACATTCACAAAAACCAAGTGTCAGCAGGACAACCCAGCTAACAGGGAACGTTTTTCCCGAAACCTTTTAGTTGGATGGTCGTCTAAAGTCTTGTGTTCCGAAGATGAACAAAGGTCTTACGGGTTTGGAATGGGGTGAGTAATTAATTACATAATCTTAACTTTTGGGTGAACTAACCCTTTCACATTCACATAACCAAAAAACATTTGTAAAACATTTTATTAACTGGATGTTTTGAACATTCAGAGAACTTTCAGAAATAACAGTCCGGCTTCACAGACAGGGCTAAGCTAGGATTAGGCCTTAGTTCAGTTAGGGCATTTAAGTAACTTTTATAAACATGTCCTAAAAAAAAAAAAAAAAACACTACTGGTGTGCATCTTGAGACAAAACAATGGCACTGACATATTGACACTTAAGATATTTCAGTTCAAGATTCTTTCAGTTAAAACGGCTCAAATGTGTATTTTAGTCTAGGACTATCTTAAGCCTTGTCTGTGAAAGCGGGGGAACATATTTTATAACTTCATGGGAACGTTAGAAAAAAGTTCTTAGGTTTCTTCTTTTCTTACATGTTGACTTAGTAAATATTTTTAACATCAAAGGGATAGTCCACCCAAAAATGAAAATTCTGTCATTTACTCACCCTCAACTCGTTCCAAACCTGACTTACTTTCTTCTCTGGAACACAAAAGAAGATATTTTGAAGAACACTTTCAGTCCCATTGACATCCATTGTAATGTTTGTCCATAAAATGAAAATTAATGGGAACCAAAATTGTTTGGTTACCAATATTCTTCACATAATTTTTTTTCTGTATGTTCCGCAGAAGATAGAAAATCATACAGGTTTGAAACAACATGAGGGTTTTTGGTGGACTACCCCTTTGAACTAACTTTTAGTTAGAAATGCTCAATGGCAGTTAAAAAGGACATACCCAGGTTGGATCTGGTGTTGGATCTCTCAATGATGGCTCTCTTACTTGGGTTATTCAGCACAGACCTCTTGGCTAAAGATATATCTGCAGTTACTCTTGTGATTGATATCCTGAAATTATGAAATAAATATGGTGAAATCTATCACATTGACAAGGTATTCAAAATTCACAACACATTAAAAGTTGTCCCTCACCTGCCTTCAAACCTGTGTTTCAAGAAGTCAAAGAGTGCTTTCTGCATCATATCTGTCACCTGTGTTCAAACCCATGAGGACAGGAGAGTAAACACAATGAACAAAAAGGAGATTTTTATTTGAAAGATTTATTAAGAAACAATGGGAAACATCTACTGTACTTCAGCAGCATCTAGCCAGAAAACAACAAAAATGTGCAGTCTGTCTTAAAGTTTGAGAAGTAACAGATGACATATATGCTTGCATAAAGAAATGAAATGAGCAAACAGCTGTTTAGCATTCACAGATCAATCATGGTATACACTTCAAGCCTTGCATGCCTTGAGATCTAGTCTCTTATATTCAGATGGTGCATGTTAACACACTTGTCACACTGATTTCTGGGAGGGTGGTTGTTTTTTTTCTGTTTCTAATTTCAAACCATGCTCCATTTTTGAGACTGGCATGTTGTACCCAGAAGGTTGTTGCCTTGGCAACTCTGCTTGGAGATGATGACTGCTATTTAGTGACAAACCGACATCCCCTCTTGCTCGCTGCTTAAGAAGTGATGCCCTGGTTACCATGTCTAAATATACACACGCACACACCATAGGGATTGGGGGAGACCTACCTCATATCCCTTAAGTGAAGGGCCAACTAACACCACTGGCCTCATGGAAGGGACCACATCGTATGGAGGAATGTGCTCAGCCTGCCATATAACAGAGATTTAGATGTGAAATAATATTTATTTGCACTACAATAACCCCATACTGATTACTGCATGAATGCTGCAATGTCTCGAAATAGCAATCTGTTACAATAGTAGGGCCATTTTACAAGATTTATAGAATTGACAAACGAAAGAGTGAACTCACCACTTTCTGTTTCTGTTTACCTGGGATGGTGGAAAAGAGGAGTTTTAAAAAAGCTGATTTTTAAACCGAGCCAACAAATACTGTACATCAAAATCAGATGCATCTTTCTTATATTTAAATTGATATAAAGTTCTAAAATAAAACAAAATAAAAACATTCAACATTTTCAATGCCTAGCATTTCCCCTGCATGGTTTTTAATATAATACTAAATGTTCTATAATAATATGTTCTATATAATCACTGCTATTGGAAAATATCCATTCATTCCCTAATTTCTCTGGAAATTGTTATAAAATCAGCCTAAAAATCTGAAGCGGTCTGGAAGTTTTCAGTAAGGGTGAAGACTGAAGCTGACCTGCAGAAGCAGGGTTGGGCTTGAAGGTGCCGGACACCATTTCACCCAGACTGGAGGAGGAGTTCCCACTGGATTTCCTGTGGGGGTGCAATAAAGAAAAGAGCATGGTGTTAATTAAAGACTGTTGTGGTGTTCGAAATCGCCCTCTATACCCTCATTCACTTTTCCCTACATTACTCCACTAATATAGTCCACTGGAAGGAGTGAATGAAAACGAGTGAGTGAATTCGAACACTGAGTGTGCCGGAAGGGCTGCCGCTGTTGCATAGTTTGTGCTTTCTGTTTAATAATTATTTGAAACGTAGCAAACTGGCAGCTCCAGTAGTAATTCAAATATTTATCTTGAGCTCTGCCAAGGAAACTAGCATATATAAACCATAATTAAACAATTTAATAATCAGTTAAAAAGGAATTTATACCTGTATGATATTACGCTGGACGAGTGCAGTTTATAAAATGTATGGATGATTGATCCAAATCCTGGCGAGACGCAGGAACTCATTCAGTGCATGACTCTCACAGTGCATTATGGGTATTCTCTAGCCGTTGAGTGTACATCAGTTGTACACTTGTTTTAGCAGTGCATTGTGGGATTGAATGATGCATTCAATAACGTCCACTATGGTTTCGGACACCACTACAAATGACTGACCCCTCAAATAGTGCCCTATTTAAGGGTATGGGGGGTGATTTTGGACACAGCCTATGTTAATAATGGAATACTAACATAAATTATGTGATGGAGAGACCTTGAAGTCTTCCAAGGTCTTTCATCACTGTTTTTATTGTGTTCTTACTTACTGTGCATGCATTTTAGAATATTTACGTGGGAAAGCACAAACCTGTAAGGGAGTGCTCATTTCAGCTAATTTGTGGAAATGTTTGTGCAAAAGTATGTTTGGTTTTATCTGTCCTTTTTATTGTATTTACTGATGTTGATTTTAACTCTTCTTCTTAATCATCTTTGCCCAGTTTCACAGACAAGGTTTGGGCCTACTAAATGCATGTTTGAGCTGTTTTAATTGAAAGCAACTTGCACAGACATAGCTTAAAATATGTCAAATATTTTGTCTCAAGATGCTAAGGCCTAAGACTTAAAGGTGCAGTGTGTAGTATTTATGAGAATCTATTCACACTATTCATCTATTCAGCCAGTTCACACTAAGGATGATAACTATAAAGACAACGATAAAGATATAGTTCTAAAAATCGTTCTCAATATTAAAGAATAGCTCACATCACAGCTATAATGATAACGGCACAGAGAAATGATATCATTGGAATCACTTTCAGAATGATTTTATCCAGCTGATGAACGATTGAAACATTGAAAGCCAGTCACAATCAATCCCGCTGTAACAAGCGCAACCCTTTAAAGTGACAGACAAGCACGCACGTAGAATAAACAGAATGATATCAACCGCTGATATGGACGCTAGTTATCTTTATAGTTATCATTCTTGGTGTGAATGGGCCTTTAGTCCTGGCTTAGTCTAAGCCATGTCTGTGAAACCAGGGCCTTACGTATTTATTTATTAATCATATGATGAGGCAAGAGTTAAATTTAAAATATGGTATGTTCCAATTAGTAAGAGTGCTTATTTTAGTGCTGTTCAGCCTTAATTGCTGAAGAGGGGAGTTGGAACTTTTTTAGTACCTAGCAGTTTTAGTTTTTAGATGGTTTTTATTAATAACCTTAGTTTTATTTATGCTCGTAATCATATTTATTTGCACACCTGCTTTAATAAACATTTTTGGATACCAGCTTGTGACCGCTCTGGTCCCTATCACACATTATATATGATATACTACTATTAATATTTTATTCAGGTGTCACCATTGTCCTGTGCATTGAGTTACCAGGAGTCCAAGCCTATTAATTTCCACCCCAATTTAATACCATAATCAACAGTACATTTTATGTTAACCTTTTACTGTATGTCTTGGAGTATCGCAATAATATTGTATCATGAGTTCAGCATCATGATATGTATCGAACGTACATCTCCATAATATTTGATTACTATTTTAGAAGTAGGGATGCAACAACTATACGATAAAATTGATAATGAAAATCATCGAAAACGATTCTCATTATCGATTATCTCATTATCCCTCTCTGCACGTAAAACTTCCACCAGTCGCGCCAAATTACGACACAGAATAACGCATTTCTATGGACAAAATGCATCTAAAAATAGTGAAGTGATCTGCTGCCGGAAAGGTACGTGATCCAAGAATTCTTTATTTTAAGCTTCAAGGTAATGCATTAGCGTTTAACATACCCTGTCATGCTCTTTGACAGAAGTGTGTGCGTCCTCAGCACAAAACATTCATTTTACAGGTTATATCCTCATCTGTAAATGTTACTAATTCACGTGAGTATTTCCTTTTTGCATGAAAACACGCCCTAACAGTCTTCAAACTTCACTGAACGAGCGGCGGACAGCGCGCATGCACGTCCTACAGACAGAACGCAGTCGAGAGGGAGAGAATTAATATTCAGCGCATAAACATTAATTTAGCCGAACTGTCTGCTGTTCAACGCTAAATTTAGGTTTAAAAGTCATGTAATTCAAGCATTTTATGAGAGTAGTAACTGTAAAGAGGTAACAGCGTGTAATTGGATATAAATGTAAGACGTTTTTCATAGCCTATTTACAGGATAAAGAAATGACAGTAATAGGTCACTTTGTCCACAGCGAATGTGTGTGTGTGTGTGTGTGTGTGTGTTTCTGCAGAACATTACTCTTTTTCTACATTTGCTAAAACTGAGTTTGTTTTCATTTTTCTTTAACATCATTTTAATGTAGGGATTTAAACTGTCCTTTTACTTAGTAACTTTTTGCACATAATGTATAGCACAGACATACCCAATATTAACCATGGTTTTATTATAGAAAAATTTTTTTGGCATATTGATTACGATTTGTGTAACCACAAGTATCATAGTTAAACTATGGATTTGAAGCAAAACCATGGTTAATTTTTGGTTGCTATGGAATACCTACAAAAACCCTTTTATTTATTTATTTATTATAATTTTTGTTTGTTTTATTCGTTGTAAAACCATGGTTAATTTTTGTAAGGGAAAATATATTCACTATGTATGTTTTCATAGCACTCAGCTGACACGGTTGTTTGAAGGACAGCATTGTGCAGGATGTGGAATAGTGTGTTTTGTCAAAAAAAAAAAAAAGGCTTTTTATCAGATTAATCGAAAAAATTATCGACCAACTAATCGATTCTCAAAATAATCGTTAGTTGCAGCCCTATTTAGAAGCACTGTTTTTCCTTTGTTAAGGAAAGAACAGCAACGAAGAATAAATTCCTTTGTCCTTCAAACTCTTTATCTGAGAGGGGTGAGGTATGACTACAGCGTGATTCAACACTGCTGATAACTGCTGTCAAGAGAGAACGCAGCATCTCATTCAAAGGGTTTGTGTGTCATTTCTATCAATAAACACCTACAAATATGAGTATATGAAAGGACACTGCACCAATCCAAAATTAGCTGTCCCATGTATAAATACCCATCTTGTGTTCTACATAGAAGAGTGCTGCAACAAACAATGAGTTACAATGAGATACATTAAAGTAATTTACTGTGACCAACTAATGAATTGTGCAACAATAACGTGCATAGTTCTAATCTACTGTCTTAACATAATATAACTATCATAATATGGTTGTTTTCTATTAATATCGAATTCTATTTGCATAATATGTATCTCTGTTTGATCCATTTTGTCTCTGGGTTCCCTGCTCCATGTCTCTATCCCTAAGGGGTCTTTGCCCTGAAAAACGTTGAAAACCCTATTGGATGGGTTTATTAAGCGAGACACTTGTTCTAGACAGTGTTAGTCAATTGCTTATTCATGATGACACATAGCAACACAGCTAAAAGTATTCCTGATGTGTATTTTTATTGAAAGTAGCCTACTTATATATGTTGAGACATGACTCCCCAAGCACTCTCAAGAGCTGTTTGTGATCTTTGAGTTGGGGAAGGCGTGACTGCAAGAAAAGTGGTGTTTGCAAGATTGTTTGAAAATCTGCTTTATTTTAAAAAATTCCAATAGGTGCCAATAATGTCACAAAAACTACACACTTCACCTTTAAGGCTTAGCGTTACACTCATTACTGTCATATTCTCCTGTCTTACCCGTGGAAGCGGCCCCTTTTTTGCTCCTGCTGTAAGCGGATGTTCTCCAGTTTTAAGGGACTGGGGATGAAACCGATATCACAACCTTCCTTCACCAGTCGCCCAATCCACCAGTCGTTGTTGTACTTCTGTGGAAATACAGAGAAGACAAAGGAACGTGTTTAAAGTCCATTTATAAATGTTCTACAATATGTGGAGACAGCTAGACAGGCTCTCATTAAATAAATGCCTTCTTCACCTCCTTGATGTGAAGGAAGTCTTTTACATCAAAGGAAATGGCAGTGCCAGCGACAGGGACATCCTCATCTAGGGCACCACAGTAGCTGACATTTGTCCTCACAGCGAAGGCCACTGCTTTGGCCTGAGACAGATATAAAGCGCATAGTGATGAATGGCATAGCAGTGCTGTTTTAATTACTACAGATTTGTCTCTCAAGCAACCAGATAACAGAAACTAATTGCATCAGAAAAGAGGATCTATTATGCCTTTTTTCAAAGTCTACAAGAATAGGTTTTTATGCTTGAATGTTAACCCACATATTTTACATTGTTGCAGCAGTTCTCTTCCCACTGTCAGTAATGCTCTGTTCCTGCCTTCATAAAGCCCCTCCTTCCGAAAAGCGCAGTGTGCTTCGATTGGTCAGCTGGACCAGTGTGTTGTGATTAGTCATCCACTTTGGATTCAAGATTCAAGATTCAAGATTCAAGAGTTTTATTTGTCACATACACAGTTATATACAGAATATACAACCGGCAGTGAAATGTAAACAGGTCCGCTCCATGGACAGTGCAAATTCACAGTGAAAAACACAAGGAAGAAATTATAATAGAAATAGGATATAAAAAAAAGTACTCTCTCTATATATATATATATGTCTATATCTGTAGAATTATAAATAATCAAGTCAAGAGAAAAAAAGGTAACAAATAAGGATAAAGTGGAATAAAATAATTGAAGTAGACTTTGCAGTGAGTAAACTGTAGACTTATAAATATGTGGTTAACAAATGTATAAAGAGTATAATGTGCAAACAGGTTTATAACAGGTTGTTACACAGTAACAACGAGAACAGAAAGTGCAGTGCAATGTCAGTGTATCGATGTTTATCCTGACGTGAAGTCACGTGATGTTAAGTGACTGAGTTCAGGAGTCTGATGGCCTGGGGGAAGAAGCTCCTCCTGAGTCTCTCAGTTTTGGCCATCAGGCGGAAGCGCTACCAGATGGTAGCAGCGTGAAATGAGGGTTTGCAGGGTGATTAGAGTCCTTGATGATCTTGGTAGCTCTACCTTTGCAGCGTTTGGTGTAGACGTCCTGCAGAGACGGGAGAGCTGACCCTGAGATACGCTCGGATAAGCGCACTACTCTTTGCAGGGCTTTGCGGTCATGACTGGTGCTGTTCCCATACCACGCTGTGATGCACTGAGTTAAAACACTTTCTATCGCCCCTAAATAGAAAGTTTTCAGGATAGCTGGTGAAACCCTGAATTTCCTCAGCTGGCGCAGGTGGTACAGTCTTTGCCTGGCTTTTTTCACCTGTGTCTGAATGTGAGCAGTCCAGGTCAGGTCCTCGGAGATGTTTACTCCCAGGTACTTGAAGCTGCTCACTCTCTCTACTGGTGACCCGCTGATCATGAGGGGGAGTATGTCCGTTGCTGTCTCTTCCTGAAGTCCACAATCATTTCTTTGGTCTTGCCAACATTCAGAGAGAGACAGTTGTCCTGGCACCATGATGTTAGATGCTCCACCTCGTCCAAGTATGCCGTCTCATTGTTGTTGGAAATGAGGCCCAGGACAACAGTATCATCAGCAAATTTGATGATAGAGGTGGAGCTGTGTGTGGACAAACAGTCATGTAGAGAGAGTAGAGCAGGGGGCTCAGGACACAGCCCTGTGGAGCTCCCACACTCAGGGTGATGGAGGTGGAGGTGGACTGGCCTATTCTCACCACCTGAAGCCTGCCAGTGAGGAAGTCCTCAATCCAGTGGCAGAGAGAAGGGTTCAGGCCGAGATCCAGGAGTTTGGAGGTTAGCTTGGTGGGAACTATGGTGTTAAAGGCTGAGCTATAGTCAATAAATAGCAGTCTTACGTAGTTCCCACTTTTGCTGTCGATGTGAGTGAGGGAGGAGTGGAGGACATGAGAGATGGCATCTTCAGTCGATCTATTGGGACGATAGGCAAACTGAAGAGGGTCCAAAGTGTCAGGAATGAAGGCGCAAATGGTGTTTTTAATGAGTCTCTCAAAGACCTTCATGACTATAGACGTGAGAGCCACTGGACGATAGTCATTTAGGCAAGAGGGTTTACTGTTCTTAGGGACAGGGATGATGGTGGATTTTTTTGAAGGAGGTGGGGACCACAGATGTAGCGAGGACTCATTAAAGATAGATGTAAACAACCCGGCGAGCTGATCAGCACAGGACCGCAGAACACGACCTGAGATACCATCTGGCCCGGCAGCTTTCCTGACGTCCACACGCTTGAGTGCTCTCCGAACTTCATCCTCTGAGACAGAGATCACGTGATTGTTGCTGCTCTGAGTAATTCCTCTGACGCGCCACTTGGCGGAGTCGCGTTGCCGCGTTACAGTCAAAGCGAGCATAGAAAGAGTTTAACTCGTTCACGAGCAACGGATCAGCGCTTGCCTCTGCAGAGGATTTAGATCCAAAAGAGCAGATGGACCTCAGACCTTGCCACATGCGCCGCGAGTCGTTGAGTTGGAAATGAGACTCCACTCGGTCTTTATAACGGAGTTTTGCGGCTTTAACTGCTCGTCTGAGAGCATAGCAGGACGATCTGTATTCAGTCATGTTCCCTGAATGGAGACCGGCGTTGTAAGCAGTAGTGTGTGCGTTCACTGCCGCGCGGATTGAATTGTCCACCCACGGTTTCTGATTTGAGAAGGACGTTATTGTTATTGTTTGCGTGGCTTGCTCTGTAAGCGTGTTGATGAAGCAAAGCGCCACGTCTGTGAACTCGCTCACGTCAGCTGAACTCGCTTGGAACATGTCCCAATCCACATCGCCCAGAGCTGCCTGTAGCGCGGTCTCTGTGTGGGGTGACCAACGCTTAACTTCCCGCCTCACCGGGGATTCCTGGAGGAGCTTTTGTTTGTATTCGGGAGTGAGGAAAATGGCGGCATGATCCGATTTGCCAAACGCTGGAAGTGACCGCGCTTTATAGGCGTTCTTAAACGGAGAGTAGCAGTGATCCAGTGTGTTTGCTCCTCGTGTGGGGCAGGAGACGTGCTGGTGAAAGTTTGGCAGGACTTTCTTTAGGTTTGCTTTGTTAAAATCGCCCGCGACAATGAATGCCGTGTCGGGATGTTGGTTTATGACGCCGCTGGCAACATCATGAAGGCCAGATAAAGCCAGCGCTGTGTCTGCCTGCGGTGGGATGTAAACGGCGGTCGCGACAACCGCAGAAAACTCCCTAGGCAGATAGAATGGGCGGCAGATGATTGTTAAATGTTCCAGATGAGGCGAGCAGGACGCGAGAGAATGGTGATGTTCCTGGGATCGCACCATTTCTTGTTGATCATGAAACACACTCCACCGCCTTTGGATTTACCGGCCTCGGCTGTTCTGTCCATCCGAAAAACAGAGAAGTTCTCCGGACGGCGTCACAGCTGTGTCCGGGACGCGGGCGTGAGCCATGTTTCAGACAAACAATAGATATTACAGTCTCTCATGTCCCGTTGAAAACTTATCCTGGCTCTAAGATCGTCCATCTTATTATCCAAGGATTGAACATTTGCTAGAAGAATGCTCGGGAGAGGAGGTCTGAATGCCCTTTTCCTCAGTCTGTTACGGATACCAGCACGTTTCCCACGGTGTTTCTTTGTTCTACGCCGCTGGCTCTGTCCATTGTTCAACTCGCCGTTGCGAAGAATCTCAGATGGCCACAGAGGATCGGCGAAAGTGTCCTGAAACAGTCCAGTGTAGAGGTAACCAATGTCCAAAAGAGTTTTGCTGTCGTAGTAGATCAATGCAGATGATAAGTTTGTAAAAATTGGGCATGTTTTTGGGCATGTCTTTGGGCATGTTTCGGAAATGTCATGCCCTTTACCATAACCATGAGTTTTAACACACAACTAACAACTCAACCGGGCCTCATCCCTTTTTTTTGGGGTGGGAATTATTTAAATGAGGGATATTGTGACTAGGCTTTTAAGGGCACTGACCAAATTTTGTCGGTACTACAGAGTACCAATTCACATTAAATTAATTGGTGCCAAATTTCGGTACCAGAGCCGTTAATTTATTAAAATATATATTAAATTAATGTTTTATGACTTCATTTGATTACCAGAAAATACACAACAGAATTTGTGTGAAAAAATTGTTTTCATATAAATGATTTTTTTTTTTTATATTAAAATGGTTGTTTTTATGAATTCACTTAATTAAGTAGCTAGTAGCCTACTATTTACTGGTAAATATTACAGTAAACAAACATTACAGACAATGGCAGACAGAGACCAAGGCAGCTCTAGCATAATGTCAATAACACTTCTATAAATTACTTAGTTTCTTTACAGTTATTGAGGTAAACATCCCTAAAGTACCGGAACAAAGGTACCGCTGGGTACCGGCACTGAATTTCAGGTGTCGGTACCGGTTCAAATGTGAACGGTACCCAACCCTAATTTTGACGTGAATGTTCCCGGAAGAGAACGTACGACTATAATTGAGGGAGATAGGAAATGGTGTTTACTGATATTGGGAATAACTCCCTTTGGAGTGGACTTTGTGCTTTGTAACTTTGCAGACCTTTTTCATACTCAAAGAGCAGCATTACACACTAAAGAAAGTTGAAAATGTAAAAAAGCATAATAGGACCCCTTTCACAATTTGGTATGTCAAAAAAAGAGAAGCATAAATACAGATATAGCTCTGGTTAAGACTGACCTTTGCCCTCTCCAGCTGAACGGCGGCCTGTTGTTCTTTCTCCTGCCTGCCGCCCTGCTCCTCGTCCAGAGAGACATCTGAGTCAGACGGTCTGCTAGTGTAGGAATCGGCGGAACCCTGCACACACATGTGAATCCCTATCAATTTATTGTCATACCCCCAAATCCATCCTTTAAAAAGACTTATGTAAAACAATGCAAAAAATCTATCAAGATGGTTTACAGTGGATGTATGCTACACTAAACAAAGGAAGTGTGTTTAGCATTTACGTTGCTCTTGTATTATGCACACAGTAATTTGATTATTTTATCCAAATAGGTTTAGTCTGTATTAAAACGTTTTGTTTTAAATAACTCTTCATTGCAGTGCATCAAGCAGAAGCTGATAGTTTTACTAACCTCTCATGATTAGGGAAGGAAAAAGGTTATGTAAACCCTAACAGCACAGATAGCCTTCAAAACAGAAATAGCAGTAATAGTGAAATGGCACATTATCAAGGAGAATGTGATAAACATAAATGTCTTTATGGGATAGGAGGAGTTTAAATAATGGGTAAGATGAGTACTTTGTCATATTTCTTCAACTACAGAATAAAAACAGACCTTTGTATTTAAAAAATACAGTACTGTAATTATAATATAATGTTCAAAGGTTTGGAATCAGTAAGAACAAATGAGACCTTTACAATAAGCCAGTCTCTTTTTAACATTAGTTAATGTATTAACTAACATCAACTAAAAATGAGAAATTAATTTGTTACAGTGTATATTAATATTTGTTCTTTGTTCGTGTTACTTCACAGTGCATTAACTAATGTTAACAAATACAACATTTGATTTGAATAATGTGTTTGTAAATGCTGAAATGAACTAAGATTAATAAATGCAGTAGAAGTTCAGTTAATTCTTAGTTAATGTTAACTAAAGTAGTTAACTAATGTTTACTAATGAAACTTTATTGTAAAGCGTTACCATTTCTTTAAAGAAATCAATGTTTTTATTCAGCAAGGACAAATTGATCAAAAGTGACAGCAAAGACATTCCCCGTTCTATACATCAAAGAATAACAATTTCTACAAAAATATTAAGTAACACAACTGTTTTTAATATTAAGAAATGTTTCTTGAGCACAAAATTATAAATACATTTTAATAATATTTCACAATCTTAATGTTTTTGTTGTACAAACCTGATTCCAAAAAAGTTGGGACGCTGTACAAATTGTGAATAAAAACAGAATGCAATGATGTGGAAGTTTCAAATTTCAATATTTTATTCAGAATACAACATAGATGACATATCAAATGTTTAAACTGAGAAAATGTATCATTTTAAGGGAAAAATAAGTTGATTTTAAATTTCATGGCATCAACACATCTCAAAAAAGTTGGGACAAGGCCATGTTTCCCACTGTGTGGCATCCCCTCTTCTTTTTATAACAGTCTGCAAACGTCTGGGGACTGAGGAGACAAGTTGCTCAAGTTTAGGAATAGGAATGTTGTCCCATTCTTGTCTAATACAGGCTTCTAGTTGCTCAACTGTCTTAGGTCTTCTTTGTCGCATCTTCCTCTTCATGATGCGCCAAATGTTTTCTATGGGTGAAAGATCTGGACTGCAGGCTGGCCATTTCAGTACCCGGATCCTTCTTCTACGCAGCCATGATGTTGTAATTGATGCAGTATGTGGTCTGGCATTGTCATGTTGGAAAATGCAAGGTCTTCCCTGAAAGAGACGACGTCTGGATGGGAGCATATGTTGTTCTAGAACTTGGATATACCTTTCAGCATTGATGGTGCCTTCCAGATGTGTAAGCTGCCCATGCCACACGCACTCATGCAACCCCATACCATCAGAGATGCAGGCTTCTGAACTGAGCGCTGAGAACAACTTGGGTTGTCCTTGTCCTCTTTAGTCCGGATGACATGGCGTCCCAGTTTTCCAAAAAGAACTTCAAGTTTTGATTCGTCTGACCACAGAACAGTTTTCCACTTTGCCACAGTCCATTTTAAATGTACAGTAGCATTCCTGTATGTGATGCAGTGCCGTCTAAGGGCCCGAAGATCACGGGCATCCAGTATGGTTTTCCGGCCTTGACCCTTACGCACAGAGATTGTTCCAGATTCTCTGAATCTTTGGATGATATTATGCACTGTAGATGATGATAACTTCAAACTCTTTGCAATGTTTCTCTGAGAAACTCCTTTCTGATATTGCTCCACTATTTTTGGCCGCAGCATTGGGGGAATTGGTGATCCTCTGCCCATCTTGACTTCTGAGAGACACTGCCACTCTGAGAGGCTCTTTTTATACCCAATCATGTTGCCAATTGACCTAATAAGTTGCAAATTGGTCCTCCAGCTGTTCCTTATATGTACATTTAACTTTTCCAGCCTCTTATTGCTACCTGTCCCAACTTTTTTGGAATGTGTAGCTCTCATGAAATCCAAAATGAGCCAATATTTGGCATGACATTTCAAAATGTCTCACTTTCAACATTTGATATGTTATCTATATTCTACTGTGAATAAAATATAAGTTTATGAGATTTGTAAATTATTGCATTCCTTTTTTATTCACAATTTGTACAGTGTCCCAACTTTTTTGAAATCGGGTTTGTATTTTTGATCAAATAAATATTACCAACCCCAAACAAATCTATGAAATGATGCAAGTAAAATTCTTGGAATTCCACCTTAATATTCCGTGACAAGGCACAGATAAAGGGCAATTGCCAGTTCGCATTCTGAGGAACCTGAAATCATGAATAACAAGTTAAATTCCTTTTAGACGCTTCATACATTATCACAAACAGGCGACAAGGCAGATGTGACACTTATGAAACCAAGTTCTGTAAGAGTGCAGTAAACAGGTCTGATGCAGACTTCACAGTGTTTGTAAAGCTGAGAAATGCAGTCAGCTGAAAATGTGCAGGTGTTGATGCACAGACTGATCGAAGCATTGAAGGAAACAGGACTGGATCAAAGGCAAAATGATTGAAGCTGACAACCTTGGTCAAGTGATTATACTGTAATCTATTACTGGGAATGAGAAAGAGAAAGGAGAATGGATCACAAAAAAAAAAAAAAAAAAAAAAAGACAAACTCAACAAGCTCTCTTTAATATCTTTATTTCTACAGCTAAACAGCAATAAGAGCATTAAATGGAGAGAAAATATGCTTCTCAGAAGTTCCTATCTTAGAGATCTATCACAAACTGTCCTCAGATTTACAAAAACATGCAAGTCTTTAATCAACATCAGGGATTTAAATATGAAGTCAAACATTTCTCATTAAATTCTTCCAAGAACAAATCATTTTGCTATGAGCTATATCATCCACATTCATTTACTTACTAATTGTGTCTTTTTATTTCACCAAGAGAACTACTTCAAAGCTGATCTTACATAACATAAATATTCTTTTAGTTTCATTGAACAGCAGGAAACTGCTGACAAACCAATATAAGAACAGATGGACCTTCAGAAGGAATATCCTAGACATAAGCCCCACGTTAAGTGAGATGAAGTATTGAGGAGTCTGTCAAAAACAGAATGGCACTTTACTGAGACACATTGATTGCAAGATCAATGTGCTTTCATCTCCTAATCAAAAGATTGTGCTCAAAGCCAACAGATGTCTTGAAGGTTCATTAGCCATATAGTTGTGTCCCATAAGAACATATCCACTAATCCTACAATCCACTATAGTATTCTCTTTATCACTGCAATACAGTTATCCATCATCTAATACAGCCCTTCTTCCCACCAGCAACTACTGTATATGCCATTAAAGGAATGTTATATCTATCTACGGAATCTATGTAAAACTTATTATAAAAAATAATCTGTAAAACAGTACATTAATGCACTTACAATGTGTATAAAGTCAATATGTATAAATCAATAGCCCCTTTCACACATACAGTCTTTACTGGTAATTTACAGGGATTGCTGTGTGAAAGGGGCTATTGAGGTAGATTCTCTCTACCTCTCTATCACCACCATTAAAATCGGTATATGATTTCACTTCATTCTTGTTGAAAACAGAAACCTGGGTAATATATCTGATTTGACTCTGAATCCCTTTACATGTCGTTGAAAAACATTGAAGTTTATTTCATTATGCATTATTATTATATCCTTTATATACAATACATGCATCCATATTGTTGTATCCATTGTATTTTTTACAATGGACTTTTTTTCCATTGTGTCCATTTGTATTTTATGCTCCAGTCAAAATATTAAATCCTTTAAAAAGCACAATAATAATAAAGGTGGTATTACTTAAAGGGTTAGTTCGCCCAATAATTTAAATTCTATTATTAATTACCATTCATTCATCTTCGAACACAAATTAAGATATTTTTATGAAATCTGAGTGCTTTCTATCAGCTTTTTTTCTAGACAGCTACGCAACTGACATTTTGACACATCATAAAGTTCATAAAGAGGTCGTAAAACGAATCCATATTAATTGAGCGGTTTAGTCAAAGTTTTTTAATTCAAGAAAGAATTCAAGAAATTTTTGGGTGAGCTAACTCTTTAATGTGCCATATTATCACATACATATTACATAAAATGTCTTAAAGCTGTCAGCATAAATAACATCAGTGCGTCCTCTGATGCTGTTTGACAGATGATGCCCATGCCTATCTTTTGTGTGTTGGGTGTGGGTTGCTGAGTCGTCCTCTTGGCTGAAGTAGTCTGATACTGTTACCATCACAAGAGCTATAAAATACACACTGTCCCTTGCTTATAAGTAACAACCACCAACCTGCAGAGAGATTGTGCATCAAACAGTAACAAGATATACAGTCATGAGCAACTGTAATAGATTCATAGATTCTTATAAACAATGTGAAATAGCCAACCATTCTCAATACAAGAGGAAAAATTATGGACTTGGTCTCTGACATTGAAAAACAGAGAAATCTTCAAAACTTTTAGTCAAAATTACATTCAAGGTTTTTCCTGAGTCAAAAAGGATGAAGAAAGACTAGAGATACGGGAGATTGGTGAAGCCCAGATGCCAACACACATGCAGTCATGCATACACGTTCCAGCAGAAATGCCTCATCAGAGAGAAACTGATTCTATTCATGGTACTCCCTCAAAGGTACATGGAAACAGACACTGAATCTAACTATGATCTCATCACTTCTGCAGGGTTCATGGTTACTCACTTTTGTGCCTTGACAGATGTCTCTGCCATTGTGGGGATAGAAGGAAGCAGACGGAAGGTGCAAAAGATGTCATTCTTTTGTTTTGAAGTAGCTTAGCAACTAAGAAGCAGCTGTATGGTGACTGGCAACGCTGTTGAAAAGACCAGTTTACACCAAATCAGAATTGGTTTGGGTCTAGTGGGTGGACTAGCATATTCATCAGTATCTATAGATCTCTGTTCTGGTCACTTGATGACTATACATCACTGACATCACACACTGAAATTTTGAAGCTCACAAACCTGGCATTCACATTGCCCTCACTATCGGCCATCACACTAGATCATGGACCTCCATAGCCAGAAAAGTCATGTGACCAGTGTTACATAAGGCGATGTGCACCGAGGCGCATCAAGTGACAGGCGCTGCATCTGCTCTTGATGACATCAAAGCTCCTGTGATTCATCCTCGCCGCACCTCGCTCCATCTTCTCATTCTCCAGAATGCATTAGGACCACTGGACCATCAAACTATTCAGTTTAATACTGCAACGCAAACAGTCTGAATCTTTAAAATGAGCGGATGCCCAATGACTTTTAAAAACATGTTTTTTTGGGGTTTTGTTCAAGTCTATCACAAGTTGTGCATGTGTGATATGTGAAAGGAAAGTGTCCTTACATGGCAGATTTAAGTGCATCAAGCCACAGCAAGTGTTTTGCGGTAGGGGGGAGAAATATATCGCAAACTCGATTTGCATGTGAAGCGGTAAATCAGGTTATTTCAATAAACAGATTTTTGGTAGTTATCAGCGTGTGTTATTAGTGTGCATGTAAACATGCTCAATGATAAATGCAAATAATAGAATGCATCTAATCATATAAACATGCAGTTAAAATAGCGAAAAGTAAATTGCTTAAAATTATTAGGCCCTTTTTACACCTGGCTCACTTGGAGCGTTTGTTTTGAAACCTGGAACGTTTTCTCCCTTAGTTTGGTTCGTTTAGGCATCGCAATGACGCTCGGATCTGCACCAAAACACTTCACTCCGAGAATGGCCGAACAAGGTGGTTTAGGCCTGATTGAAATCAAACTCTGGAGCGGTTCAGTTGAGATGAGAATGCAATCCGCCCCAACGAACCAAGTGGTATCATAATTAATAACGAAATGTGTTGAAACTCTGACCAATAAGAGGACAGTTTTACTCAAATGTGACTTGCATAAACACATTTTGGTATGATTTGCAATGTTCCCTTGAGAAAGCGAACCGAACCAAGAAGAAAATGCAACATTTTAACAAATTAAGTCCCTGTTTCGGATTCCGGAACCAAGCAAACAATCTACAGATCTGAAAATGGCCTTAGTCAGTTGTTCTTCAGATTGGAAGAGTCTGCAGGATCTGACAGAGCTGGCTAGCAAATGAAGATCAAGCCAAACCAATATGCATTCATTTACAGAATCCGCAGTCAGGCAATCACTTCACTTTGGAACACATTACACCCCGTGGCCAGCAGGTTTGCTTCCTCTACGCTGCCGACTCAGCACTACTGATGGTTGGATGGAGAGAGATGGCAGGGTGCGGTATGTCAACATTTCCCCAGCAGATGATAGCACAGTTCCTCTTTCACAGGCTGCCAGCAGCAGACTTAAACATCAAGCTTCAAGCAATGAACGGTTATACCCTTTTGATTTCTTTTACTTTAATTATCAGTTTTTAAAGTATTGAAATATTTAAAATTTTGGAACTATTTTGAAATATTCCTCTTCTTTAAACTGTCGGTGTTCTGGCCCTGTCCATTCTCTCAATCAGACTACAATTACATTTTGTGCTACTAGCACATAAATTACACACTGAAAGGTAGGGTAGGTAATGTTTTTCATATGTAGTTGTAGATGCGTCACTAAGCGCCAGAAACAAACAGCAGCAGCCACCTTTTACATTTCCTCCTGAACCAAAACACAGAGCTTATGTTGCATTCAATCCATGCCGCAATTACCGTAATTATGAGATGGCAACCGTGGCTTTCTACTCAGAGCGATTCACATCATGTGTTTCTATGACAACACTATCAACACCGAAATGAATCTGCAGTGGTCAGGTGGTACAAGTCAGCGTTCTCTAAGTTGTTTACGTTCATTATTATTGTAATGTTGAGACATGAGGTCATTTAAAGCTGTCTCTTGTTTCAGAGGAGGCTTTGGAGGGCACAATTAAGGGAGGGGGTGGAATTTTATGATTTCAAAGCCTTTAAGCAGAAAAAAAAAAAACTTGGATGTTTAACAAGTGAGTTTTAAAGATGCTAGATGATGTTTAAGAGGGTCATAAACATTTCTAATTCCTGAAGACATGATTCAGTCCACTGACCTCTTCAAGTCAATCCCATAAGAGAGTTTTCCTGAAACAATTTGGACTATGTAAAGTAAAGTAAAGTAAAGTAAAAGTAAAATGTAAAGTACATTTTACTTTAACTGTGTGCTGCTAAGTTATTTAAATTAAAATATTCAGTACATTTACATTAAAAAAACTTTAGTCTTAAAAAACTTTTGTCTTAAAAATACATGCCAATATAATATTTATAAAAATAATTAAAAAATATAATGTACAAACTTCCATCTGATTTTTGGGATGTCACACTGAAGTTCTTCTACAATACAATAATCAGACTTGTTTGATTTGGCATAGCAAAAGACATACTCAGACAGATAGATTGAAGCCTGCGTCCGAAAGCTTAAAAATGCTGCCTTCGGAGGATGCCTTCCAAAGTAGGAAGGCATCAAACCAAGGCACATCCAAACCCAATGTTGGCTTCACTTCCTGTCACCTAAAATATCTTCATCTGATCGATTTTTGAAGGCAGGTAGTATACAGTAGATGTATCCTCCACTGCCTTAGATATCTCACAATCCTGTGCTTTCCATTCTATGACAGCTAAAAAATAAAGATAGCATCTGAAAGTTGCGTTTAATGGTCAGTTTGTGTGTAAATTTTAGTTTTACAATTCTGATGTCAAATTACTATTGTAGTTATTAAATATTCACTTAGTTTCCACCAAAGCTCGCTCTATTTTGCCTTAGATGCTGAAGGAGCCATAAATGGTCTGCAAATAAAAAGAAAACGATTCTAAAGTACTGCATGAAATATATTTTCAAACGCCAGTCTCTCGTGAAAGCCCGTGCGACAGTTAGCGGAAGTTTGAGATTACAGTTTGTAAAGTTTTAAATATGGATATTTTTCTTACACAAATGCATCATTTTGCTTCAGAAGGCCTTTAATTACCCCCTGGAGCCATGTGGAACACTTTTATGATGGATAGATCTAAGGATCTTTAGGACTTCAAAACAGAAACAGCCATTCACTGCCATTATAAAGCTTGGAAGAGCCAGGACATTTTTGAATAGGCCTCCGATAACTCTGATTGTATTTGTCTGAAAGAAGAATGTCATATACACCTAGGATGACTTTAGGGTGTGTAAATAATGGGCTAATTTACATTTTTGGGTGACCTATCACTTTAAGTCGTCAGTCTACTACACTATAAACCCTAAAGCTCAAAATAATTTATTGAATTGAGTAGCGCATTGTTACAGTAAACTTGAAAAATGTTCTTGAATTAATAATTTATAGATGCATGCCGGTCTGTTATTGCAGGGACTTCGACTTTTTCACGCCCCTAAACATGACGCGGAACAAAACGAACTGTGATTGGTTGCTTTACATGTCAGTCAAACGTCCTCTTGGGCGGTCCTCGACCAATGAAAGCTGCTGTCAGTCTGAAGGTCTGGCTACGCGAGTCTACCATCATGGTGAAGAGTGGAGCATGAGCTTGGTTTGAGAACAGACATATGTTAAATGTTCTATATCATACTCATTCAGCAATTGCTATGCTATGTTAACAGACATATCACCCTATAGCCCAAGACTGGTTTCCCACTGAAGCTAAGCAGGGCTGAGTCTGGTCAGTACCTGGATGGGTGACCAAATGAGAAAACTAGGTTGCTGCTGGCAGAGGTGTTTGCTCACCCTGTGGTCTGTGTGGGTCCTAACACCCCAGTATAGTTAGGGATGTTACCCCAGCATCCTGGCCAAATTTGCCCATTGGCCCCTGTCCATCATGACCTCCTATTCATCCTATATATATATATATATATATATATATATATATATATATATATATCACTCCTTCATCACTCTGTCTCCTCTCCACCAATCAGCTGGTGCGTGGTGGGTGTTCTGGCACAATATGGCTACCGTCTAGGTGGATGCTGCACATTGGTGGTGGCTGAGGAGATTCCCCCCTTCTATATGTAAAGCGCTTTGAGTGCCTAGAAAAGCGCTATATAAATTAGCAAGTTAGCATTTACTGAATTAGCTAGTACAAGTTTCCATTACTAAAAATATTTAAGTTGAGATTATATGATAACTTTAAGTTAAATGTATGAATTAGCTGACTCAAACATTTCAAGTTAAGAGTAATTAAAATGTATGAGTACAAAATAGAAATCTGCCAGTTCAGCTTAGTTAATCTTTAAAAAAAAAAATGTATGTAACTGATTACCTCAAACTTTTTGAGTTTTGCCAACTTGATCGGGTTTACAGTGTAATACAGGTTTGAGAACCACTGCTCTAATGAGAGTAGTTGCAAGGTTACTTATAGTCAACAGAATATTTAAAAGTGACCATCATAATAAAGTGTTACCAAAGTTTACTTAGTACTCTTTGTTATAACAAAACATCAATGAGAATTCTTCATGATATGAAGATGACCCCTTTAAACATAATGGCAATGGCACCTTCCTTAAAAGAATTCCTTAGATTGTGTATGTGTACACACATATACAAAATAAATTTGGTTTATATATTTACAGTATATATTAGAATTAGTAATATTTATATATTAGAATATATTAGATTAGAACTGATGAATCCTTTTCATGGATTTACTTAAAAATAAAATAAAATAGGGATTATTTAAACTAACATCTGGGGACAAATTTGTCCCCAAACCACAATACAGATAAGCAAACCCACACATACACAAACGATGGCTGAACCACATGCAGCATTCATATATCTGCCTCAGTGTGTACACCATTATCTAACCACTTCAAGTGTGTGGGCTTGGGTTTGTCAAGCCACACGTTCTGTTTATCTTCAGAGATTGCACGCCGTGAACATTTTTCTGTGATGCCAGTGGGTCTGAGGCATTTGGGGCCCTGAAAGCCCATTGTGGTGTTAGATTCTTGCCCTGCATTTCTTTAAAAACAAAAGCAGATTAATCGGTCAGTGAAAAAGCATCCTCCAGTGAGCAGATATGAAGATGAATCATGAGGACTGAGGACCAATGCAGGCAAGCACAGTGGGTAATTACAGATAAATCTCTCCACAGCACAGCATGAGATCACTACCATTTAGGGCCACATCTGATGAAAGCAAATACTTAACCATAAAAAGAGATGATGAAAGCTTTGTATCACATAGTAAGCCATGAAAGGTACTTCTCGTATCTGACTAAACTGAAATCTTTAAATCAGTGGCTCTCAACTGGTTGGTTGCAACCCAAAAGTGGAATCGAGTCACTGCACACTGAACTCCGTCCGTTTATTGTTCAGTCCGATTTGCAAACTGGTTTGGATCACTTGCAGAATCAGACATTAGTTCTAGAATCATAGTACGCTGAATATTTGTCTCATTTTGCGACTGGTTCACTGATAAAGTGAGTTATTAAAGAAAAAGTTCACTCAAAAATGAATCATCGACTCATGTCATACCAATCATATATGCATTTCTTTCTTCTGTGGAACAGAAAAAAAATTGCATACAATGAAAGTTAATGAGCTCCAACGTGGTTTTTCAGAATAATTTTGGGTTACACTTTATTTTAAATGGGGGCGGGGTCTAATGCTATTTAATGCATTCTGAACTATTTACACAGTTTTTGTGAACAATTATTTTTTATTGAGTAGTCAGTTCAATATGGAGAAGATACCCCCCTCCCCCCACGGTAGACTTATACTAAACAGACCAATTACAAGACACTGCAATGGAAAAAGTAAAAATTAAAGTAAAGTAAAATCTGACTTATTTACACTGTTAAAGAGTTGGATTCTCATGGTAAACATGGCCAAAATTAAAAAAAACCGAGTTGGACATATGACAGAATATTTCTGTGCCAAATAAATCAACAATGTCACTAAAGAAGTGTGTTTTTGGTTGTGAAGGAAAGATAACCTTGTTCAGCTTCCCAAATAACCCAGCGTTAAGGAAACAGTGGATGAAGTTTGTTTTTCCGGAGCAGCAACGGAGTTCTGCAAGTGTGTTTGTTTGTTCCCGGTCATGAGTCGAAACCGCAGGCGGTGAGTGAAACTGCATCAAATGTCTGTGTTTTGCTGGCAATCACTGTGTAAGTGCATAATGTAAACAACACGAACATATAGTGAATCGAAAGTTATCCAGGGATAATGCCATGTGTGTGTGTGTGTGTGTGTGTGTGTGTGTGTGTGTGTGTGTGTGTGTGTGTGTGTGCACTTGTGTCTCTTTAGCTCTGCCCACTGCAAGTCTGCACGAGCTCTGCTGTTTTCAGAAAGAATCGGTACAGCGTACCTGTCTTTTATAAATATGATAAAACTAAAGACTCTTCGGAGATATGAAGGATGCAATACTACTCTATAGGTACTCAAGATTAACATGAGACTGGCAGAAACTGTGTGTGTTATGTATCCTTTAAGGTGTCTGTGTTACAGTGTAATTATACATTGTACTGAGTAATAATAATTATCTATATACTTACAGAGTTAGGATTAGGGTGTGGTTTAGGTTAGTTGCATGTGATTAAGCAGAATTTATAGTAATTACTATAGTAACTACATGTAACAGACAGTGTAAAAAAAGTGTTAACTAATTTTGTTCCGCAGAACAAAAGAAAATTCATACACTGTCATTTCTGGGTGAACACTTGCCCTTTAACCGGGTAAATCCAAAACAAACTGCTCTTACTGATTCAGTCCAATTTAGCTAACAGCACTGAATATTGAATTGAATGTTAGCATTGAAAAGAATTGCTAATTCTTCTCAAAAACATTTACCTTGAAACTATACTGAAAAAACAATAACTTACACTTTAACTGCAGTATGAGATCATATTTGGTCCAGATTGAAACTTATCCAATTGATTTTATTAGAAAACAACTCCAAATATAATAGTGCGGATCTAGTTAGGCTAAAAATAGCGGGTTCATAAATTCATAGTGGAACACCGTCACTGTCATAAATATAAAAATAAAAAAAACAGGATACATGAAACAATTACACGCAATGAATAGTACCCGCTTGAACCCTCCATTAGCTTTAATATTCATAAGCTGTAAGGGAAGAGGAGAAAAGAGAGGCAGACACAATTAGACCACAAGGCTATATTAAGATCATCAGAGGCCACCAGATCTGAGCTACTTTGTCATTATTTCATTCTAACTACATAATTTCCATGATATTTCTGCACCATATAATTCCAGAGAAAATACTTGCTGCAGGGTATTAAATTGTCCTCCTCACAAATTAAACAGTCTCTCAGTGTTTTAAAGTAGAGAATAGATATGTTGTAAAGTTGTACTTGCAGACGGACGGACAGAAGGATGGACACTCTTAAATATTTTATTACAAACTTCATTGGAGCCTCCTGATTGGATCCCCAGTGGTATATGGTGTGAACACCTGATGCCTAATAAAAGAACTTAAAGGGGTAATTCATAGCTGACAAGATGGGCTTTTAAAAAAATTAACTTGCAAACTTTTCTTTTAACAACATTAGAGCGCTTTATTAATTAGGTGAGTGGAGGTAAAGATCTCATGAAGATCTCAGAGCCACAGAATAACGAAAGCTTTAAAGTTTTTAATGTTGTTTATGTCTATGTGGTGTTTTTAATATGCTTTAAGACAAACCATGTGCAAATTCATAAGTCAACACCATTGCTGAGTATTTAAAACTGCAGTGAAAAAAAATTCTCAATTGTCTCAATGATGATTTGAAATGGCCGGTGTTTCTTATATCACAAACTACCTTGTCACATCAACGAGCGGGTGGGCTTTAGCATATCATTAACTATAACTGCTCTGAAGCAGGGGAGTCTCAAGAGACGTCAGGTTATCCCGGTATTTTTTTTTTTGTTGATAAGAAAAATCAGGTACATTTAGCAATATAGTACGTGAATTATGTACATGATGTATATTACGATGTTCTGATGAACTATATGCCTTTCGCCACTGATGTTCTAAGTTGTTCAAAGCGTTTCTACGGATACCAATTTTTCAGAAAGCAGCTGTCTGACTCTGAGATGGTGAACAGGAACATGGTTTGTGTAACATTAGCAACACATTATTAACTGTTTGATAACGTAGTCAAGCAAAAGGCTAATCATGTCAATTACCGTCATGTGTCTGACACTGCAGAGAGCAATACATAAAACACATTACCATTCTGATATATCGACTTGTAAACAAGCCTGCATGAGTGAGTGAAGGCTGGGCTCATTTGCATATTCATGGTTCGACGTATACTAAATGAAGGAAGGGTGTAGTTACATTCAAGCTATTTTAAGGCATGAATACATTTTTTTCACAGGGAAAAACTTTTAAATATGTAATTTTGGTGATCAAAGATGAGTTTTAAGGGATAAAATTATTGACTTCAGGTGGACTACGGAAAATGGAATTCTGAATTTCTGCAAAATTTTTGTGAGGCTGTTAGACAGTCAGACACTGGTTTAAACAGGTGACACATTTAATTTAAAACTTTCTTTAGTAAAATATTATACAAAATAAATTTTTTAGCAAGTACACAACCAGCCAGTGTTCAAAACAATCTCCTTACCTAGCCCGATTTACAATGGTAAGCTTGTAATAATGTGGTTAGCTTTATCATGTGTGTGGATGTTGCAGGTGGTGGATCGTTTGTGGTCTCTTCTTACAGCAGCTGGAATGTAATTAAACTTGTCGTTTTGATCGCAGCATGTAATCCAGAAAGTTCAAAATGATGACTGTCATACTTGTAATACTTAATATAGTGCGATTCATATATACATGATTTTCACCAAGGCTAAATCAAACACAATTATGAAGAATGTCGATGTATAGACATAACACAAGATGTGCTGGTTCTTGCTTCCACGGCATTCACTCAAATTCATCCCAAAATTGTAATTGTGTCATCATGTTCCAATACTCATTCATTTCTGCCTATGGTAACTGAGTGGGATGGGAATAATTTGTGGTATATGTTAATAAATAAAAGAAAACAGCAGCATCTCTAAGAGCAACAGGAGCATCTCTTGTAAAGTGTTGAAACTTGTGACCAGTTGATTAAGGAGACTGCCTTTGACGTGGCTGTAACAAGCATAAACATTATGCTGAATGCTGAATATTATTGTTACATCCATGGGACTTGTTTATGTCTGATGATCTAATGATGGCAATTAAATGAGCCCCCCAATACAAGCAGAAACAAAGTGGCACTTTAAGCAAGTCTTTCATTTGAGAGTAGCTGAGGCCACACTGAAAATCTAACAAAAACAACAATGCATGCAAGCAAAGAGGAACTAAACCAGTAAGCAGGCATTGTTAGCGACAGCTCAATGATACGGAATAACAGGCTACCAGCACAGCTGACTGATGCTCTCCACTGACACTGACTCCACCGATGCATCTGAGGAACAGAGCGTGGTTTGGAGAAAGAGTGGAGGTGATACCGAAACAAAACCCATACACATGCACACACACACATACAGATCCCCTCCCCCAAAACACTCACTGGGACCAGTAGCACCATCTACGAGCTGAATTCCTCCAGCCATCCCCAGAGCGTTTGTGCGAGCATGCATTCATTGAAAACACCATGAAGATGCACACATAGACCCTTACTCACCGCCTCCGAGTCTTCGAATCCATGAAGGTACAAATTGTCGTACATGGAGGTCTGATATTCCCAAGGGATCACCTTAATGATCAAATGCAAATGTGGGATAAGGAAGCTTCAGCGAGAGTATGTCTAACAGGGCTCTCTTACAATCCCCTTCCCCACAGAAAGACCACCGAAGGAGGATTGTCAAGGAAACAGCAGTCGCCCTCTCACTCCTGAAGCCAGCGTACTGTATTAATGAGGATGAAGCGTGATCGATCACATCATAGAAAACTGGGGCTCACCCCAGAGGCTGCAGAGACCTGGCATTTTATCAAGCTTCCACAAACAGAGCAAGCAAACAGAGCCTTCCTCAATCAGAGGCTGATGACAAAGCAGCAAAACTGTCTTCTGATTGGCTGGGGGGAGCTCCAGTAAGAAAAGACAAGTGCTCTCTTCTGTTGACTGTTAGAGGAGGAGAAGGGGTCTGCAGGGTGCTGACAGCATTCCACTCCTTGACCACTGGGTTTCCTGCAATTTTTCCTCGCCGTTTCTATTTTTGTCCATCATGGAACTGAATCTTACCTCTTTCTCTTTTCGTCTCCTTCTTTCACCCATGTTCACATATAGATTTCACAAATATTCACAAACAACTAATGTATTACAGTGTTTCACTATATGTGTTTCATCAGTGAGTAAGTGCTTGCTGTCTTAAACTAATGACAACATTTGAGACAAAAATACCATAAAATTAATAAAATACCTTAAAATTTCAAACACAGACATCCACAAGGTACATAAAATGCAAGGGTAAACATCATTTTAAGTAGAAAAACAAAGCATCCTGACATCACAACACAATACTAAATATGGCACCAAAATCAGAGTCAGATGGTCAAATAATTGCAACAATTGCAAATATTAATTATTCATGTTCATACATGCTGACAGAAAATGGAACTGAACCACAAACCATTTCCCCCCAATGTATAGTAAGTTGAGTTAAAAGCTGCGTTGAGAAGCATTATTTGTGTTCCTACTACAATAACTCAAATAAAGTAAATCTTTACAATTAAGTAAAACATTTTCAGCAATATTTACTTATACAACACACACACACACACACACACACACACACACACACACACACACACACACACACACAATGCATATGTATACCACAATGGCATAATACAAAAACCCATCACTACAAAACGTCCCTGGCGGCTAAATCTCTCTCACCACCAGTTTATGGCAAATCGAAACGAGAACAAAACGAGAAATTGACATGACCGTATTGAATCATACTTTTCTTTAGCAGCAGTATCAATACCTCTGCTTTGTGCAATTACATCCCCATGACTGTGTATAAGCTATAAAACACCAACTCCATCTCGAGGTCACTGACAAGCAGGGATACAGGGCACTAGAAGCTTGTTTTGCATTGCTAATTCTGTTATTGATTCATATTTTCCATGATATAACTCCAGCTACTGAAAAATTAAGAAAACCAAGAACAATCAGGTCTTTTCAAGTAATTACATGAAAATGAACTGACGGTGTTGCTGTTAATTAACCATGGCTCTCTCTTGAGTATAAAACTCTGGCACACATCGCCCCCTGTAGTTCAGAACGCTCATCTACATACAACATGCCTGCTTTTCTACTTATTGAAATACATATTATTCTGAGTAAAGACAAAATACATTCACCTCTGTGATCTACTCTTATTACTTTAATCAAATTAACCCATGAAGGAGTCCATAGACATCACAAGAAAACAAGAGCAATCAACAGTTTTCTATCCGTATCCACCAAGAAGCATATGAAGAGATATAATAATGGCAAATCTCTCTTTAAAAATTAAAGTGAATGAATATTGTTAATATATACATTCACAAATTCACAAAAACTCTTACCATTATAGGCTGTTTTGGTAAAATGTATATGAATACCTTAATGTGATGCTTTAAATGAAGTACTCCTTACTATACACTACTGATATTTTCAGATTTAATGAAAAAATATAAAAAAATGTCTTCCTCTGATTTATGGATCAGCTATCAGAGTGGAAGACCAGAATAAATGCCTGTTATTAAAAGCGTAGCTTACTGTTAACCTAACCCTGTAATACATTTGGTTTCCTTTTAATACTTACCTTTTATGTAAATGGTTGTAATAATTGTAACGAAGAATCCACTCGATTTTTGCAATCAATTATTATGTTCTTTGTTTCCATATTCCACTATTTAATAATCTTTAAAATCTTACATGTCAACATTTGATCATCAAGTCATCAGTCATGCTAACAGTCAGCCAATGCGCAAGCTTTTTGGGGGGACTATGGTCAATAAACACAGCAGGGAAGCAAAGAAATAAATGAATTACTAAAGAGTTTAGCCATGTGACCTATACCAGACATTAATAATTTATACAAGCTCCCAATGATCAGGAATTTTAAATGCGTTATTATGGATAATAAAAACAGCAACAACTTCCAATGGTTTGGGTTAGCAAATAATTTTAAGTCTCTGCATCAAAATAAGATTTATTACAGCCATAAATTTAAGGCAAGTTCAAGTAAAGTTTTATATACATGACTATACCTGCAGTCTTGTCTTTAACCTTGATCTCAGCAGGTTTTAACCACCCCTGGGTTTTCACGCCACATTTGAGCAAGGTGTTTCCTCTCAAACCCACTCTATACTCTATAAAAATCTTTCATATACATCTGGTCTGGAGATGTACATTTTAATTTTCCAGGGACTTGGAGGTATACCAACAGTCTATCATCTAAATCTGAGGTTCTTATAGATGAATTTAACCTAAACCAAATTCTACTTATGATCACATTTAAAAAAAATATACATATGCAAACTTTGTAAAGTAGGTTGTCCTCAATGAAGGGTCTTGGCTGTGAAACCACCTTTATGGCCAGAAATAGAGTGTCCTGGAAGTCAGTCAAAATGCAGAATTCCCAAGGTTCTTTGGGGACCTAGATTCCAGAATCATTTTGAGCTAGAGTGCAGCATATGGGCTGCATACATGAAGAGTTAAAGCTGTTTTAAGTCTCATTATAGCACCAATAAAATTGCAACCAATAAACTGCTCATTACAAAAACAAAAATCCAAAAAGAGATCATATCACAAGGAATGACAGAGATGATAACAGAAATATGACAACCTTGTTGTCCTGAATACTAAAATAGTGAATAGTTACCTTACCATATACAGGAACAATTATAATGTGTAATGAATATTTTGAAACACATATTCTACGTCTTTTAAAATGAATATTGATTATATATAAATTGATTCCAAAACAGTAAAAAATACTGTAAATTACCTTATAATTCATGGACAAAATATATGTTTAAAAAGCAATGCATATATTTCTATGGTAATATTATTGTAGCATATCATAGTGGTGGTTAAAATAATTCACAATATGAATTATTTAAAGAAATAATTTATATGGAAAGAGGCATTCCCTGTAAGAATCAGTGCATTTGTTTTTATATTGATAATTATTAATAATATAAAACAGACACCAAACTGCCATCCCATAGTGGTTGTGACATCACTGTTTTCACAGTCAAGTTCTGGCAATCACAGTGGCTAGATTTGTTACTGTAAATTGAACAAACACATTTACAGTAAATGCTGTGTTTTGGGTACAGTATAGTAATGAAAGTTTAATCCTATCCACATTATGATTTAATACACAAAGACAAAGCTATTTGCTTTACAGCAGCACAAAAACTGTGCAGTCCTCAAACGTACGAGCAAGAATAGACTCAGCGACAGCTAGAAATGCCACATTGCAGGCATCAAGGTCACTGGTTTCCCCTGGGATACTTTCTTCTTCTGTGCAAACTCAGAGATCTAGATGCATCTGACAACAGGGATTACATCATATTTCTATTAGGGCTGTCAATAGATTAATTTTTTTAAAATTGCGATTAATCACACTTTTGTTGTGTGGTTAATCGTGATTAATCACACACTTATCGTGAAATTAAGCATACACCATTTATCTCATTAAACACATTCATTTTGTCGTAATTTGCTATATCCAGCAAAGTAAACAATCAGATTGAAGGGCGATTCTCACAAAACTGTATTTTCTGCAAGCTTCCAGGATCAATGGAGACTCCAAAAGGACACCAAATAATCAAATATAAGGAGTCCATATAATTCTATTATATAATAAATGTATACACATGAAAAAAAACTTTACAGAATTCACAGTGTATAGTATGTGTACAGAGCAACCACAACAAGGTTGTTTTAATTTTAGACGAGTCAAGATGCGATACTGAACAGGACCACACGAAGACGCCAAAAAACTCCTAAATCAACTGCTTTGACTGCATAAACCTACGTTTACTAAACACAACAACATACACATGACAAATCAAACATTATCCTTCCTGTGTGTGGAAACAATGTGAATGTACTGAAATCTGTCTGTACATGAATGCAGCGTGCGATCAGTGATCTAGAGAGCGCACATACATGTTTGTTCTTTGTGCATCAATATAACAGACTCTCACATGCTTACTGTACGACTCCTGTACTTCACCAAAATTGCACTCTTCAGAAACAATCACAGAATACGACAGAGCTCAAAGCAGAATTGGGTTAAAGAGTTAGAATGGAAAGGAAGAATGGCTTATAGATGTGATTGTGATAAACTCCCGACTTCTAAGATCATCTAACTGCGTGACTGACACATGTGAGCAGGGATGAGGCACAGTGAGAATCCAAACGCCACCACAAAACATTTATTCAAAAAAATAAACACAGATAATCCAGGAACAAGAGCATAACCCACAGAGACCCGACAGGAGACCAAAAACACACACATACAGGAGCAATGACCGACAAACAACAACTGAAGCACTGAGGTATATATACACAAAGGGAAACAAGGTTAACAAGATAACAAGGGGGAGTGGCTAATAGCCAACACCTGGAGAAAAATAATCATCACGAAAAACTACAAAGAACTACAAAACATGACACAAGACAGGAAATAACAGAGGTCTTCACAAGACAGGGGAACACAGGCTAGGATCATGACAGTGAAGAAAATTACATTAATGATGCGTTAAAGGGATACTCCACCGTTTTATTTTCAAATTAAACTATGTTATTCCCTTAACTAAGACGAGTTGATACATACCTCTCTCGTCTCAGTGCATGCACTTAATCGCTCTGACGCGCGGTGACATTTTGATAGCACTTAGCTTAGCTCACTAAGCCCAGTTCATTCATTAGGTACCAAACAGAGATCAAGTTAGAAGCGACCAAACACCTCCACCTCACCCTCTCATTTCCGTCAATAGAACCAAAGGATTTTTCAGGCGTGAGTTTTTACTGCACCGAGTCGAAGTACTTTCAAAAGTGCTATTCCGCCATACATTATAGTTATCCTTTATAACCCGCTTAGAAAAGCGCCACGTTTTATTTTGTGTCACCATACTTGGTCGCTCAACTATTCGTGTAACTGTATTTAAATAGGGAAAACATGGAGGTGTTTGGTCGCTTCTAACTTGATCTCTGTTTGGTACCTAATGAATAAACTGGGCTTAGTGGGCTAAGCTAAGTGCTATCAGAATGTCACCGCGCGTCAGAGCGATTAAGTGCACGCACTGAAACGAGAGAGGTATGTATCAACTCATCTTAGTTAAGGGAATAACATAGTTTAATTTGAAAAACGGTGGAGTATCCCTTTAAGGACTTTAAATTAATCGCATGCATTAACACTGACAGCACTAATTTCTATATTTCCATTAGAAAAACATTAAACGCTCTTTGATTTCATACTGCATGTTCTGAAAGAATATTTAGAGGTTTTAAAATCTTTTTTTTTTTTTTTTTTTTTTTTTTTTTTTTGATGTTATGAAGATCCAAGCTAGCTCTATTCAACTAAATGTCAAACAAGTTCAGTTGGAAAGGTAGCCATGAGCAATTCATATTCATCTGATGACAGTGAGGATTCATCTGTTGCTTGGAAACCAAATGACCGATTGAAAAGGCTGCACAGTAGTATAATTCTTTGAAAAAAAAAAAAAAAAAAAAATATATATATAATATATATATATTGAGAAATGTACAACTTGTACAACGTGCATTTCTTTTATGATTTTAGAATTAGGCGCTAAATTCAAAGGTTTTGTTTGCACTGACTGCAGTATTATGATAAATGCAAACTCATTGGCTTCCATAAAAAGTATTACATAACCCAGTTTTGCACATTAGGCACATGGAAAATGGATACTCAGTTGTACTGAGAATATTAGTCACTGTTCAAAACTCTTCAAAATGTCCTATGCAGAGTGAGCTATCTGAAACCGTCTCACACAAAAGAGAACAATTCATTGCAAAACAAAAGCGTGAGAGTGCTTCAGAAAATCATAACAAAAACATCTAAATGGAGACAGCATGCATTGCATTTATAAACATTATTTCCATAATCTCCATCGTTCCCTCTCACCTGGCGGAGGATGAAGCTGGTCGATGTCGTACTGCCGTCGGATCTCTTAAGTCGACTGCGGCGTGAGTAGGTGCCTCTGTTCACCTGTAGGAAGAGAACAAGCTATTCATCCATTTCTTTCCTTCCGGCAGAACAGGGGCATCTTCATAAACACATACATCCACATATCCCACCACAACACTGTCAGAGGGGTCACAATGGGGTTTGTTAGTTATACAAGTTACTGTCGGAGTCAAATGCACTGTTAAAGCATTTCAGCAATTCATCACTCGCATTAATCATAGGTCTTTTGCACAGCAGTGTGAAACCTACAGCTAAATACGGCGGACATGAGCATCTTTGACCTATCCAGGGTGTTACATGACTAAAAGCTTGACAGATAAGAAGGGTCTATTGAAATAGATGTCAAAGTGCATCACCACAAGGAAGCTGAACTCTGCAGTGCCACATAGACATCAATGCAATGTGTTGAGCAGGCGAAACTGCCCTTCACTATGGCTGGCCGCAATGCAGTCCTACATCGAACCCCTTTAGGGTAGATCATGTGGTTAAAATATATGGCGGTTCGGGCTGAACGGATGTTTTCAGTGAGTTTGTTGCAAACTAAAAATGTTATGGCCATCTGCTCCGTAAAAAGCACTGATGCTTACAAACTGGGTCAGACCATGCATCCTTTACAAGGAAATCAATGAGAACATGAATTATTTAGCAGCCTAATTAAGGACCAATGGTTCAAACTGACATCCATTAATCTTTAGCACATTCGGGATTCGTTTTTAATGATCCTTTTAACTGTATAAGCGGCATGTGAAGGTTAAAGGGATAGTATACCCCAAAATGAAAATTCTCTCTTCATTTACTCCCCCTTATATTTCTTAATTCTGTGGAACACAAAAGGGGATGTTAGGTAGAATGACGGACTCAGTCACCATTGACTTACATTGTGTGAAAAAGAAATGCAACTTGAAGTGAATGGTGACTGAGGCTGTCGGTCCATAACATTTCAAAGTCAACAACATAAGGGTGAGTAAACTTTTATTTTCAGGTGTACTGTGCCTTTAAGCTATTATTCCACATGATACATAGGTTTAAAATACAAAACTCGAAAAATGAAAAAAAGAGAACAGGCAAACATCATTCTGACCATCAGTAAACCAGGAGAGAGCAAAACCTACACAAGACCTGGAAATGTACAATTGTAATATCATGTTAATCGTTTATGTACATTGAAGTACTATGCAACTACAATTGTATGCCATTTGTATCAACAGTGTAATTGTAACAAAATCAAGTCATCTATCATATGTTAATGGAAATATTACAAGGGCATTCAGGGGTTTGCTGCTGGTGAGATCTAGTCAGGAAATGTATTACAAGCATAAAAATACATAATATACAAAGTACATACAGCCTAGTATAGAAGTAGGATTTGGAATTAAGATGCTAAACTCAAAGACATTGTTTGCACAGCAGTATTACAGATACAACATGACAAGTTTTGAACATATGAATTATAATGCAAATTCAAATGAACCATTTACAGTGAGTAAAAGCCCTCCAAAATAAAGCATCTTGTCGCTGTTTGCAGATTTGAAGGAAATATGTGCCTTATGGATAAATGCAAACCCGCTGGATTCTATGAACACAAACATAACAACTATGCGAGTGCATGGTGCAGATCGACAGCGCATCAACACCTCTTGCGTCCCTACCTGAAAAATCGGCTTCTGAACCCCGTCGCCTATCCCGTGTCGGGTGTAGATATGCCGGGACATTTCTGCGAGTTCATCGGTCCACGGTGGCGGTTGCCTGTCGGTCCCGGTCCACTGGGTCGGCGGAGGATACTGTACTGTTTGCTCCAGTTTCGCTGTGGTGTCCGCGGTCCGAAGTCGAGGCTTGTGTGCGCTCGCGGTGACTGATGCAGTGCGCGCTCGCTGTGCAGCTGTAGTGGAGATGTAGCGCGAGCGGTCACCACTAGAGCATCACGAGCTACTGTACAGCTGCTCAACAGAGGTCATCAGATATTATGTATTAAACAGTGTTGGCAAGATACTCAAAAATGAAGCTAAAAGCAAAGCTACGCTGTAAAGAAAGCTTGTGACAAAGCTACATAACATACTACATTTAAGCTACATCATATGATTTGTTATATACACTCACCTAAAGGATTATTAGGAACACCATACTAATACTGTGTTTGACCCCCTTTCACCTTCAGAACTGCCTTAATTCTACATGGCATTGATTCAACAAGGTGCTGAAAGCATTCTTTAGAAATGTTGACCCATATTGATAGGATAGCATCTTGCAGTTGATGGAGATTTGTGGGATGCACATCCAGGGCACGAAGCTCCCGTTCCACCACATCCCAAAGATGCTCTATTGGGTTGAGATCTGGTGACTGTGGGGGCCATTTTAGTACAGTGAACTCATTGTCATGTTCAAGAAACCAATTTGAAATGATTCAAGCTTTGTGACATGGTGCATTATCCTGCTGGAAGAATCAGAGAATGGGTACATGGTGGTCATAAAGAGATTGACATGGTCAGAAACAATGCTCAGGTAGGCCGTGGCATTTAAACAATGCCCAGTTGGCACTAAGGGGCCTAAAGTGTGCCAAGAAAACATCCCCCACACCATTACACCACCACCACCAGCCTGCACAGTGGTAACAAGGCATGATGGATCCATGTTCTCATTCTGTTTACGCCAAATTCTGACTCTACCATCTGAATGTCTCAACAGAAATCGAGACTCGTCAGACCAGGCAACATTTTTCTAGTCTTCAACGGTCCAATTTTGGTGAGCTCGTGCAAATTGTAGCCTCTTTTTCCTAGTTGTAGTGGAGATGAGTGGTACCCGGTGGGGTCTTCTGCTTTATGTTATCTATGTTCTATTGTGAATAAAATATTGGCTCATGTGATTTGAAAGTCTTTTAGTTTTCATTTTATTTAAATTTAAAAAACGACCCAACTTTTCCGGAATTCGAGTTGTATTGTTTGTTAATTATAGCTGTAAAAGATTGGAAGTCAGTACAACCAATCATACATGTCGTAGCCTACCTCTCCTTAAGTAGGAGACCTACATGCTGTTCTGTTTCTAAATACATAAACGACTACACCATAAAATGAACGCTAATGTAATGCGTTACCCATTTTAATAATGACAATATTACTATCTCATTGGGCTGTTGCAACACACACTCTGTAAAGTGGCCTCCAATGTATTGATCTATCAGCATATCAGATGAAAACCAAGAGAATTATCAAAGGGCATATTTTTAAGGAAATGCTAAATTGCAGGGGATCTGTATCATAGCAGTAGCTGCCTTTCCAACATACCCTATGAGGAAGGATTCACATGAGGTTGATGATTAGTAGGATATCATCTGTGCATAAATTAGCAAGAAGATTTTGACAGAACATAATTGGATTTGATGCACAACTTATGATAGAAATGTATAAATGTATATAGCAACCTTTGAAACAGGTAGTTTTTATTTTCTGAAGACTTCACTGCGTTACAAAAGGAATTTGAAAAATGAGCAGGCAGGATACAAAGAAATCTTGATGTTACAAAACATTGAGTCCATGAGTACAATACAGATTTGCCTCTAAATCTCTTATAACATACAGGTTTACAAATATACAGCAGCTTCTGAAATAGTCTTTTGAATTGGTTTCTATGTTTATTCGGTCTCGTGAAAGAACAAGGCATCCGGTGGTAAATAAATGTTTATAAAGTTAAGGTGCAATACAGACAAAGCCATTTATTTAACATCTAATATACAATATTTTTTCAAGCAGATTATGAAAAAAATAAAGACAATTTTCATCTATTTTTACTATATTAATCCCATTTTAACAAGAATGAAAGCTGTCTATATGGTAAGGGAATTATACATGTTCCCACTTCAGTTAAAGAGAAATGGGTGAGTACATCAGCAAAGCACATTTCTTCACATACGTAAGAAGCACAAAACAACAGTTAATCAATCTTTCCAGCAAAGGAAATCATAGACCAGATGAAAATTATACTGTTTGCACTTTTACACGCTTAAATTAAGTCAAACAACAGCAAACGGCCACAAAGCAAACACAAGCGGTTCTTGCATATTATAAATATCATTATACAGTGAAACATATGGATTGACCATAAAGGGATTGCATTTGTGACCACTGTCAGTTCTAAAGCACAGGTTGCAAAGGAATTTATGAATATAACATGAAAATCTCTAGCCTGTTGCTGCCCCTACTATATCTGGCCCATAATTCTGGAATCTCTAACAGTGAGTTGAACCTAAAACCGCCATTTTGATTGTAGGAGTTTATACAAGTGCTCTGAGTATTGGCACATAAAATCATTCCAGATTTTGTGATCCATGTATAATGTTCTTCATGCAACTGTCCTCTCTATAACGCACGGTGCCATCAATAAAACCCCCACATTTGCTTTTGAAAGGCAAGAAATTAAAGTTTAGGGTCGGTTAACCCAGAAATAAATGGAAAATGGCAACGATCAATCATAGGTCTTAAAGAATATTCTCTTTAAATGAAGTATAATGTCATGTATGTGCATTTTACCATTTAATCTTAAATTCAAAAATCAAAAAAAAAAGACGAATATGCTGGTGATTATTACAAGATGATGAAAATTATGTTTATGGTGACTCATTCCATCAATTCTGAACACCTGCCCTAAACTGCTTCATGGGTTAGTAAGTGGGAGAGAAAAACAAGTGCTTGCTTCCTTTCGAGTGGATTACATCTCTGTCCTGCGAAGACAAATGTCAGCGAATCTTTGCAAATCCCTTGACATCAATAGAGACGAGAGAGGAAAATACTCTCAACCTCATTTCACCATTTGGAATTTGCATTGGATATTAATTGCTGTGGAGTCGGACCTGTCGTACAGTCTTACAGAAGGGGTTGCTGGTAGAAGGCCGCTTGTTGCTGATGGGGTGCGGGTTGGCCTGAAGCCGACATCGGATAGGAGGTTTGAGGCAGACCAGGATTAGCATTCTGATAGGCAGACATGTCCATAGCCACGCCCATCTGTGGCGGGTAAGGGGAGGGGGCTCCGGGAGCTTGATTCACATATGGTGCATTCATGGGGCCGCTGCAAGAAATAAACAATTTGCAGTTATTTAAGGCAGTTTTCCCAACAACACTATCAGAATGTTATTCTAAACAAAAGTATCTCATAAAAAAAAAAAAAAAAAAAAAAATAAAAAAAAAAAAAAAGTATTGGACCCTTCTCCTGTGGTTTTTGACATAAAAGCTCCGTGGGACAATATCGCAAACTGGCCTAGCATGGTTATGTGAGTGCTTTAAAGCATTTCTCAGTAAATGAAAAGACATACAGATTAGTGGTCAATATGAATTTCGCCATTTAATTTAAACACAGTGAAAAACATACAACAATTGCTGCAAAGAAATGTACATTTAATGGGCCTCACTCATGAAACACGAGCAGAACGAATTGTGTAAATCATTCGTAAAGCCGTTCTGATGTAAATTTTTGGATTCATATTTTCAAAATGTTACTTGGTACAGAAGAAATTTACACCTGCTCCCTACCACATGTAAATGGTGCGTCAAACATTGGAACGTTCTGTGTTCTTTCAGTATCAATCAAACTGATGATACTGCATTTTGATAATAGCCTATTTCACAAGTACATTTGCCCTGTCTTTTTATTTTTATTAAATTTTTTTCTAGCTGAGAGTTGAAAACTGTTCAACTTTGGGTAAAACTCGTCACTGTCACGTTTTACCCAGCCGTTCAATCACAGTGGAGGAGGGGCCGGACAAATATTACACGACTAACCATGCTACTTGTACAATGACTGAAAAACAATGGAGAAGTTAATATTGCTGGACAATGCATCTTTATATTCAGTAATATTCCTCAAAATGAGATTAAACATTACTAAATGGCATATTCCGTGTCTCGGTTAGAAAAAACGCTGCGCCTCCAAAGCGCTCTCAAACGGCACCAGCTGGCCATTTTATGAAGAGCGCCTGGCAAAAAATGCTTTGGCGGACGCACGTTAATTGAATATTTATTGTTAGGCACATGTCCAATTAGTCTCTCTAGCATTTATGCAATATACTGGAGTCAAACCTGAGAAGGGAGTCCAGAAGATTCCACAGCGTTCCTGGACACGTAATTTACGTAAAAGTTGGGAGCATGAAATTGTCCAAAATGTCTTGGTATGCTGAAGCATTAAGAGTTCCTTTCACTGAAATTAAGGGGCCAAGCCCAACCCCTGAAAAACAACCCAACACCATAATCCCCCCTCCACCAAACTTTACACTTGGCACAACGCAGTCAGACAAGTACCGTTTTCCTGGCAACTGCCAAACCCAGACTCGTCCATTGGATTGCCAGACAGAGGAGCGTGATTTGTCACTCCAAAGAACACATCTTCACTGCTCTAGAGTCCAGTGGTGACATGCTTTATACCACTGCAACCGACGCTTTCCATTGCACTTGGTGATGTAAGGCTTAGATGCAGCTGCTCGGCCATGGGAACCCATTCCATGAAGCTCTCTACACACTGTTCTTGAGCTAATCTGAAGTCCACACAAAGTTTGGAGGTCTGTAGCTATTGACTCTTGACTTCTGCGCACTGTGCGCCTCATCATCATGGGCTGACCCCGCTCTGTAATTTTACATGGCCTACCACTTCATGACTGAGTTGCTGTTGTTCCCAATTGCTTCCACTTTGATATAATACCACTAACAGTTGACTGTGAAATATTTAGTAGTGAGGAAATTTCACAAATGGACTTATTGCACAGGTGGCAACCTATCACAGTACCAACCACGGAGCAACCCATTCTTTCACAAATGTTTATAGAAGCAGTCTGCATGCCTAGGTGCTTGATTTTATACACCTGTGGCCATGGAAGTGATTGGAACACCTGAATTAAATTATCTGGAGGGGTGTCCCAATACTTTTGTCAATATACTGTATATACTGTTGGTGTGGACAGGATTTTATTTTTTATATGGAGGGATGAATATTGTATTTTCAGAAATATCCATATACATGTAGAGCAGACAAAAGTTGTTTGGGATTTAGAGGGAGGCTAGCAGGACACATTTATATTACCTGATGTAAGGAGGTTGTGCCTGTTGGCTGGTGGCCGCTGAATTGACTGAAGGAGGAAGAGAGCAGAGAGGGCCAGCTTGGTCCGTAAGACTATAGCCCTGTGGAACACCAGAGGACATGTAGGCTCCAGACGGCTGATAACCCTGAGAGAGACAAGAAATAAATAAAGAAGTCAGAATAACGCTTTGGAAGAAAAAAACCCAAAATGTATTATATACATATATCATGGACTGAATTGCCACTAATTTTCCATTTAGATGGCCAGGCCAACCTGCATAGTGAGAGGAGTAGGGGCTCCTGGGTAAGTGCCTTGGATAGTCTGCATTTTGGAGTATGCATTGTAAAGTGGAGCCTCATTCATTAGCTGGTTATACAGCTCCAGAGCCTCCAGCACCTTCACGTTCAGCTCGGACAATTCAGAGTGCTTCCTGTGGGAATGAGAGAGATGTTCTTTTTCATATGCCAAGACTGGGAAAACGGGCAGCTTGTTTTGGGGTAAGATTTGATTTCAACAAACCTGTCAATCTCTTCTAGTTTCTCATCAATCATTGGGTTCATCTTTTCACAAGCATCTAGAAGGTGAAGAGAACACAAGATTAGCACCCTGGAATTCAACATTTCCCCAGTGGAACTGTCAAAACCGGTGTACAATGTTACATATGATAATAGTGACAAAACACTTTTATGTTGGATTTATGTCGAAATCTCCCCCGTACCCTTAAATAGGACACTATTTGAAGGGACAGCCATTTGCAGTGGTGTTTGAAACCATAGTAGACAACCAATGTACGCTCAATGGTTAGAGAATACCCATAATGCACTGTGAGAGTCACGCATCGAATGAATTCCCGTGTCTGACCAGAAGATGGTGCCCACAACTGAATCATCCATTCATTCATTCATTAATTTTATAAACCACTGGTCCAATGTGGCTACAGCGTAATATCATAAGTATAAATTCCTTTTAACTGATTATTAAATTGTTTAATTATGGTTTATACACACCAGTTTCCAAGGCAGAGTTCAAGGTAAATCTTTTCATTACTACTGGAGCTGCCAGTTTGCTACGTTTCAAATGACTATAAAAAAGCAAGCACAAACTATGCAAAAGCGGCAGTCCTTCCGGCACACTCAGTGTCCGAATTCACTCACTCGTTTTTCATTCACTCCTTCAAGTGGACTATATTAGTGGAGTAATGTAGGGAATAGTGAATGAGGGTATAGAGGGCGATTTCAAACTCATCAACGTTTTTTCTGCCCATTTAACTTTGCTCCTACCTATAGAGGGTATGCGCGTGACGTCACCGTCAGCCGGAGTGACTGCGGTTACGCCCACTGAGTGGCAGAAAGACTGAGTGGCAGCATTGGTTTTCAGCGTGAATGCCACGAAAAACACTCAAAACACATCTAAAACGGGAAAGAGCTTTGAGATTGACTGTAAATCTGAGGTATATTTTTAAAGACTAACGAAAGCTACAGAAAACAGAAGCAAATGGACTGTTGCAATTCACAGAAAAAACTTGTAACGCATTGTGTCCGGAGGAAATAGCGATAGCTTGCTTGATTAGAGACTACACTGAGCTGACTGACATTTCACAGCTCGCACTTTATACCACGTGAAACTCGTGTAACTGTTCAAAGTACACATTGTTACTTAATAAACAAATTAACATTAAAAAGAGCAACAGAAAGACAGAAATAACCTGTATACATGGAGGGGCTTGAGGCGCACAGCATACAATGCAGACAGGGAAGTTTAACAGGGAACGCGCAGCTCTTAAAGGGGCCATAATTCATTCTACTCATTTAGAAACTGGACTCCAGTCAGCAAAACGTGGATTTGCAGTTATCATTTTGTGTCAATATGTTGAAATTTGTGGTAAAATCATACCGTATTGTTAAATAGTGTACTGACAACTCAATTAAATATTTACATCTTAGAGTTTGCATTATTGGATGTTTTTAAATAAACACTGACAAAAACTATACAAGAGTCAATATGACGATATAACATTGATATAAGTGGTCACCCGGATTTAGACCTAAGTATATTGTATTTATTTAAAGCATTCACAGGCAAATTTGATTTATGCATTTCACTGGCGTCGAAATCAGGCTCATATAAATGGCTGCATGTTAATATCCATGGATCACTTGATCTTTGGTAAGTTGTAAGTTGTAAGCTGTATATCGAGGAGTGTGATTGGTGCCAGTTGTTCTACATCAGTGACTGTAGAGAGGAGCCTTTATTTAAGCAGAAGAAACTGGCTGTTCAGTGAGAGACTCCAGTGTGAGAGTGTGACCTGTCCGACACTGTGCTGTATAGTTGAGTGTGTGCACCGGGCTATATATATATTTTTTTTGTTGTTGTTTTTTTAAGAAAACCTGTTGCTCCTGCTGTGGTGGCAGCCAAAGTTGATGTGTTCAAGCCTTACTTGATTGCAGAAGCAGTAGAGAGGTGGGTGCCATTTTCTTTGCTAAACCTTTTTCTCCTGCGTTTGGTTAGTATGAATCTCAGAGAAGAGATTTGTTGTTTATTTGATTTTCTTTTGATAGGTTATTTATACTTTCTTACTCCCAGGTAGTTTACTTTTTCTTTGTTATTTTGGCCTTACCCCCTTCTGAAGCCTCTTTGTACTGGTTTCTTTTGAAATTATTGTTACTATTATTATCAACATTTTGATAATTATTCACCTGTAAAAAGACCCTTGAATATTTCATTTGTGTGGTGAGTGTTGATAGAGCCATCTCTCTTACGTTCTTGCTCTTTTGTTCTTGTTGGTACATTTTTGATATGCTACTCCCCTACCGCCCCTAGATACAAGGGGACGTAACAATGTGTCATTGTGATACGAGAGAGAGAGAGATGTAAAATGATGGATAGCAGTCAATCTACAGTTTAGCAGACATTATATAAAAAGATTCTGACCAATCAGAATTGAGTACTCTAGAGAGCCATTTAATGATGTGATATAAAATGGACCCTTTTCACTTTTCTGGGGATCTCAGAAATGGAAGTCGACATAGTTGGGTAAACTAGAATAACTATACTGGTGAATGAAAATATGAAAAAATATGATTTTTAACATAACCCAATAGCAAAAGAGAAAAATCCACTATAGTGTTTCTACTTTACATAAGAGACAAAAAAATATCCAGATTTATTACGTTGGTCAGAAGACAGTTAAGCCCCGTTTCCACCAAAACTACCCGGAGCAATTTGTCCCAGGAACTCGTTTTGCCCCAGACCTGCTGCTGTCCGCGTTTCCATCGCGGTCTAAAGTACCGTGAAGATTAGTCCGGTGACGTAGGACTGCGGTTGGTCCATCGGTTGTCTTTTTTAAACTCCATTGTTGATTTGAATAGCAAACACCCCTTACTGCACGCACCACAACAGACTTTTAGGTTGAAATAAAATGCTGCGTGAGCTCAACCAATCAGCATGTTCAGTGCCCAAGTCCCACCCCTGAAAGTTCCTGAACTTTGAAAAAGTACTACCTCACGAGCAGGGCTGTTTTGAGGGGGAAATCTTTACCCAGAACTTTATTTAGACCCCAGTTCCTGTGGTCGAAACACACCCGAGTACCACCCCAAAGTCCCTAGTTCCTGGGGAAAGTTCCTGCGGTGGAAACGCGGCTAAAGGTGGCAAATTTAAAGTCACCTCCCACCTTTTCTGTAATTTAATGTGAACATAATATAATACAAAGTAGTAGCCTAGAAATCTAGACGCACCCTAGCGGCAGCAAATATAATTTACAGCCAGGGCGTCTAGCAGCTCTCCGTTGGCTTGCGAGCTGGAAAAACCCAACTCTAGACAGGCTAATCGCATCGTGTATAGAGTCAGTGGGCGGGCTTAAAATAATGACGGCAGATTTGTGATGGTTCCACGAGCTACTTGAAAACAAAGAAGCTGGCCGGTCACAGCGGTCTTTCCAATCGGCTTTGACCACAGCTCTGGAAGACTTGGAGTTAAGCTTTTCTTTGAGAAAAGAACAAAGAACGGCACTGTGTTCAGAGTTTTGCCAACCAGATACAGCAAATGTTTAATCTATCAACTAGCTCCGCTTCACCTTCTTCGTTGCTCTGGTTGATTGTAGCACTATCCTATTGCGTGCAGAGGGAATTTGAAAGACAACCGTTAATCCTACCTCTCAGACTGAGCCCTGCCAATGGTGTGTTCCCAGACTCAACATCTTGATGTGGGTCTGGCTTGTCATGCTAACAAAGTAGTGTTAGAAATTTACATTTTAAAAAAATGGGATTTCCGATGTTAAAGTCACAATGACATATATTGACAATTCTTATTTTTTTTAAGGACCATTGCAGTATTTTATTAAATGATTTATCCATGCATATCTTTGCATAATCTTTAACCAAAATAATTGTCCCTCCCTCTTGCAGCAACATCTCTTCTCTGACGACGTAGTTACTGACGCAAGGGCGGGACAATCTGTCCCTCACATGAGATCACAGCAATAGCAAACCACAATAATCCAATCAATTCCCGATGGACAAAATCAAGTCCTGTCCTACATTTTTTCTTGTTCAAGAAGTTTCACTCGGATATACGTGACAATAGGAAAGAAAAGACTATGGAAACTTCAGTTACATGCTGATTTTTCTGTGGAAACAGTCGTCACAGTGTGTGAAAAGGGTTCATTACATATATATGGTCATATTTTGTTTGTACCGCCCACTCTTACACCTAAATGCAATTGATTTCTGCAGAGGAGATATTAAAAACATCCTGCTACCTTCTAATGTGACTAGCTCTGAGCTGTCAGGAGAGGCATCTGCAGGGTCTGTGTTTTGGAGAAGGTAGAGGGTTTTGTCCATCTTCTCCTGTAGAAAACAACAATCAATATAAGACACCAAAAGAACTTCACCTAGAGACAATTTTTCATATCAATTACTTCTGGACACTTTTCTAGATTAGTGGTTAGGTGTGGCCGAGTCACCCAAACATCATTCAGCACTCACCTCATCTATATACACAGGCTCAGGTTCAGCTTTGACTTCAACAATGGGCTCTTCTGGGACTACCGTCTTCTCTACATACATCACTACAGGAAAGAGAGTTCAGGAGATCTGTGTGTGCAATTTGATTAGAAAAACAAATCATCCAGGTCATAAAGTGTATTACCAGGGTCTGGTTCAGCATTCAGGTTGGTGGTGACAAAGTTTGAAGGGAAGAGGCCTACTCCTCGATGATTCTCTCCCTTCCACCAGTTTGGATCACTGTTGGATAATAGCAACATTATAATTTAATAATGGACAACTAATATGGGTTATGGGAAATTTAAAGACAGCATAAACAATTAAATTATATATATTTAAAATTAAGTTAAATGAAAGCCCTTGAACAATCAGTTTACCTGTCATCTAGAATGAGCACAAGCTCTCCAGCCTTAAAAGTGAGTTCATTGTCCTCAGCCGCTTCAAAATCATAGAGTGCGCGCACTTTACGTGACTCTTTCCCTCCATTTGTGTTGTAGGGTGGATCAGCTATCATGGTGAGGGGTCGTGTCTCTACCTGCTGTTTCTGCTCCTGTAAGGACAGCTCAATGGCTGCACGGAGCAAAATATAAACACTCATTATCTGAGTAAAGGAGACTATGGTTTGACTCCACAGTTACAAATAATTTGGCCGGGGACGAAAATCATTTGTCAGAACAGACTAAATAAACCCTAATATCAAAAAACGATATGAAATTATGAGCAACCTTCCTCACCTTTGGCCAGATCATCATCATCAGCGATTCTGCTGGTGGCAGGAGTGCTAACAGGTTTTGTGCTGGAGCTCTGTAATTACAGATCACATGATAACAGAACAATACTGATTTGCAAAAAAAAAAAAAAAAAAAAAAAAAAAAAAGCATGTAACACTTTAGTTTAGAGTCCAATTTTTACTATTAACTAACTGCTTATTAGCATGCATATTACTAGGATATTGGCTGTTTATTAATACTTATAAAGCACATATTAATGCCTTACTCTGCATGGCCACATTCTACATCCACTAATCCCTTAATTACCTAAACTTAACAACTACCTTACTAACTATTAAGCAGTAATTAGGAATTTATTGAGGCAAAAGTCATAGTTAATAGTTAGTTATTAAAAAGTTTGGGGTCGGTAATAATTTTTAATGAAGGATTCTTTTAATGAAAGAAGTCTCTTATGCTCACCAAGGTTGCATTTATTTAGTCAAAAATACAGTGAAAACACTAATACTGTGAAATATTACAATTAAAATTATTTCTATTTTAATATATTTTAAAATGTAAATTTATTCCTGTAATGGCAAAGCTGAATTTTCAGCATCATTACTCCAGTCTTCTGTCATATGATCCTTCAGAAATCATTCTAATATTCTGACTTGCTGCTCAAGAAAAAAAAATATTATCAGTTGTGCTGCTTAATAGATCATTTGTCATACCTTTTTTCAGGATTTTTGATGAACAGACTGTTCAAAAGGATATTTATTTGAAATATTTCATAACATTATACATTTACTTTACTGTCACATTTGATCAATTTAATGCATCATTGCTGAATAAAAGATTTAATTTCTTCAATAAAAATTACTGAACCCAAACCTTTGAATAATAGTGTATACAAATAATATAAACTTAATTATATTGTATATATTGCACAACAGCTGTACAGTATATGAACACAGAACTATAACGTCATCTGTAGATGTACTACAGTAAATACCAAAGGAAAAAATAGTAGCAAAAACACTGATACTGATCAGATAAGGTTAACCAATGACTCATCACAAACTATTTACATAAGTAGGCTTTTGAGATAACATGTATATGATGACCTTTGAGTGACACAGTAAAGTCTTGTGACCTATTTTACATAGTCGGACTTGGCACTTATTAACAGATACAGACAAGTTCACATGCACTAATCATGTAGTCCAACACAATAAATGGAGGAGGAAGAGTACAAAGAAGAATTGACAACTCATTGTGCCATGTGGTCAGCACGGCAAATATGAGGCAGGAAATTCCATTCTAGCCGCTTGGTTCTCTTGTCTCCAGTTTATGCACATGCTCTAGCATTCCAGGCGCACTTGGCTGATTTATACAAAGAGCTAAAATGTTAACAGATATGTCATGTGAGAAACAGTGGTCATGTTTAGTCACATGGCTGCTTGCGAAATTGCATGCTTCCTTACTATATAGTAGGCGACAAATAGTATGTGACAAAAAACATTAATCATTAGTATTAACAAGAGTAGGAAAAAAGTACTCGGATGACCTATTACTTCTGGGTGAGATTCTGAAGAGCATATACGATGGACGCTTTACTATCAAATGAGGACATGGGAGAGGATTTATGAGTGAAGTGCTGCAACTGACGCTGGCAGGTTACATGAAAATGACAACTTGGCGAATGTAGTACATCCGGCTTACATGCATACTACACAGAACATACTTTTTAGAACATAATTACTTCAGTAATTATCCGTCAAGATTAATTCATAATACATCTGTCATACAGAGGTGGTTCTTGACTATTGGTAATTGACTATGGGCATTTATGTTATTATACTTTTAACGTATATTTTAAAAACTAGTGCTCTTTTTCAAAGATTGACCAAAACAAGAGAGTGAAAAAATTACGAAAAAGCTCACACGAAAAAATTAAATCAACCGTACTATTTCAGGTTTCGCCTATATACCGTAAGTATTTCTTTAGGTTGGCAAATTAATATAGTAGTGAAATATAATAGTGAAATATTATTACAATTTAAAATATCAATATATATTTTCAGCAGTCATTACTTTAATAAAAAAATATCAGGACTGTGTGATGAATAAAAGTTTGAAAGAACAATTTACTTGAAATAGAAATCTTTTGTAACATTTGTAATGTCTTTACTGACACTTTTATTCAGTAAGAACACGTTAAATTGATCAAAAGTATTAGTTCTTTAAAAACAAAAAAAGATTTTTTTCCCCAAAATTTTTGTATTGATACTTATACAGTTATTATATAACATGTATTATACGCATGTAAAAATATGTTCTTACATTTTAAGATAGAAATATCTGATAATATCAGCCACAGAAAGTTCAAAACAACATTGTAATGACCTACATTGCATACATGCCATGGCATGACAACAAGGAGACACAGATACATCTGACACAGATTTCTGTGACCTTACCGGTACAGAAAAACAAACCGAATAACTAATGAACTATGCTGATCTGGGATGTAAAAAGTCGCTATGAATTTTAACTCAGCCAAGTTACAGGGTCATTTATCTAGGCCAAATACCAGCGGCTGCTGTCTGTTCATCAGCATCTGTGTTTATGAACAGCTGAGATCACAGTGAGAACCAGCAGGATCATGGTATTAGTTGATAGGTGGAATACTTGGGGGTAACACTCTATTTTGATGGCCCACATTAGACATTCTACTAACTATAAGTAACTTTGCAACTAAATGTCAACTACCAGTTAATACAGTATTAGTCGACTGTCTGCTTAAAGGGTTAGTTAACCCAAAAATGAGGTCAGAGAGCTCTCGAAATGATCACAAATATCTTAATTTGTGTTCTGAAGATGAACGAAGGTCTTACGGGTTTGAAAAGATATGAGGATGAGTAATTAAATGACAGAATTTTCATTTTTGGGCAAACTAACCCTTTAATATCTGCTAACACTTTATTTTGATGGTCCCCCAACAGACATTCTACTGACCGACCATAAGTAACTTTGCAACTACATGTCTGCTTATTCTACTAACCCTAACATAACAGTTACTAATAGTCTAATTCTGAGAGTTAGCTGACATGTAATTGCACAGTTCCTTATAGTTAGCAGAATGTCTACAGTGGGCCAAAGTGTAACCTACCTGGGTGTTTGCGGTGGGAAAGGTCACTCCTTCTTCTTTGAGGGACTTGATGGTGGCACTGATGAGACTCAGTTGAGGGTCTTTCTGGAATTCTTCTGCCCACTCCACCATCAGGGCCTTTAGTTTCTCCCCAACCTTTGGGTGCACCTGAGGAGAAAAGGATGAGGATGGTAACAATTATCAATATTTATTGTAATCTGAAACCAGGATTTGCCATAATGTACAGAATTACACTAATATTTTACAGCAAGCTGAAGTTCCTTACCCTGTTCAACACACTACGAACTTCACTGGCAAACTCCCGCGAGCAGATTTCTAGGTGAAAGATTTTTCCACTGTTTGAAACGCAGGCACCTAGCAACTAAACAGGAAATTACAGCAATATTTGAACAACTATTATTTGCTTAAAATACAGATCTGTGAACAGATTTGATCGATTCATTAAAATGTTCTATACAAACAGTGATTGCATACATTTCATACATATTTAATACAAACATATTTATATATACATATACATACATATTTGTAAATTAAATGTGAAATCATAATGAAGATTAATAATATTAATTGTTATTATTGCACACATTTCTATAATTGTATATAATTTAAGTGTTTAAATGAAATTTGTCATCATAAAGATTCATTAAAAATTATGATTCATATTATTATTGCAACAGTTGAAACTTTAAATATATGCAAATTAAATATAATACCACAAATCAATATTATTATTATTATTATTATTAATAATATGATTATTATTGCACACTTGTAACATTTCTATAACTGTTAATACTTTAAATATATGTAAATAAAATGTGACACCATAATAAAGATTAATAATAATAATATCAAGTATTATTACTGCACACTTGTAACATTTGTATAACTTTTTATACTTTAAATATGTGTGAGTGAAATCTCACATCATAATAAAATTATTACAATAACAAAAATAATAATTCATATTATGATAAAAAAGAAAGAAAAAAGGAAAGCATACCAACCCATTCCATTCCTTTGTAATAAACGTTTGTAAAGATACATCCAGATGAAAAAGAATTAGAGAAGGTCTAAAAATAGAGTGAGAAATCTGAGGCTGAGATGTTGGTGAGTCAGAGTAGAAGAAGCCCACAGAGATGCCTGTCACTTCCAGATGCTAAAACACTCTGGAGTTTTCAACGCTTTTACAGCTTCTGTTTCTTCTATCCCAGCTTAGTGTGCAGTGACTATACGCAAGTCATTCACAGATTAACTTTACCAAGAACGTGTGACGACCCATATGACTGTATTCTGGACTGCACCCCTGTTTTACTACAATGGGAACTAAAGATGAAGAGCTCACCGTTAACGCTTGCATAGCGACGTGAGGGACCTTGTGGTTCACTCGCTTCATAACTGACCTGAGACAGTCCTTTGCACTATAAAAGAAAAAAAGTGAAAACAACAAAGAGGGGAATGATAATATCTATATTAGGGAGAAATCTATATAAGAACAATAATAATGCATTCAAGCAACATTCATTTTACTAATTGTCACTAAAATAAACTAGATAAAAACACATAAAATAAAATAAAAACACATAGGCCCAGTTTCATAGACAGGGTTTAGATTAAGCCAGGATTTGGCATTTTGAAAGTTGCTTTCAGTTAAAACAGGTCAAACATGATTTTTAGTCTGAGACTAAGCTTAACCCTTGTCTGTGAAACCGGGGGATAGTTATTCATATCTTGTTTGTATGCTGATTTCAGCTCACCCATTCGGAGTTGTCCCAACCCGGTCACAGATATCCATAATGAGGCCCCAGTCCTCCGCTGTGTTAGTTTCACTAGTTGCTTTCTAGAAAGGCAAATGAGCATCCAAATGAGACTCTCAATAAAAGGTGTCATTACTAAGTCATATCAATGCTGAAAATCTGAAGTCTCTGTCTCAACATACAGAAATTACATGAAGGCAATAAACAAAGAAAATACACAAACACCATACTAAATACAATTTGTAAAAAAAAAAAAAAAAATTGAATGTTATTAGTTTTACATGCTAGGAAAGACAAGTGTTTGTTTGTTAAGTAGCTAGTAGTTAGGCAAGGGAAGCGATGTCTCCTCAAAAAAACTGAATGAGAAAATAATTGATATTTCAAAAATAAAACAACGTAAATATTACAAAATGTGACATTAAAAAGTATAAAAGTCACTTGTTTATTTATAAAGTAACACTGTCCAACAAGGACACCTGCAGATAAAGTTACATTAAAAAGCTTGCCTCCCCTGAGTCCATTGGCTTTTAACAGTGAACAACAAAGTGTGCGGCGAGTTTGGTGGGGCGTAATTGAGAATAAATGGGGGAAAGTCACGTGAGAGGAGGCAATGCCTCCATGGCGCTATGATTGGATATGATTGATTTGTGCGGCTCTTGATGCCGCCTCTTAATTTCGTGGACGTTCTCAAACCAGCCTGAATGAAGACAATGATGCCATTAATGGAAAGACTAATTCATAACTAACAAATAAGTCAGAATCAAACTTGAAATGGCCTAAAAACATGATGGGTGTGGGTTTTTTTAGTGAACAATCAGCTTGGGGAAATTAGGTACATTTTCATGTCTGTGACCAGTGTGTACAAGCTTGATGACTACTGAAAATACTGAACATTAGTTCACAAATAATATATATTGTTTAAATTGTTACTGCCTTTAGTTATTATTTAGGAATAAATGTAAAAATGCATAAAAACACTAACTTGGTTTTAATAAATAGAACAATACATTGTTTATGTAAAAATACAAAATAGAATTCTATTTGGTTTATTCTTTGGTTTATTCATATTCTTTTTATGTAATGTTTCTTTAACAAGGAAAATTAAGTGTAACAGGGAAGTATATATATATATATATATATATATATATATATATATATATATATATAAAGTGAGGACTTCATTTGCCTCTTCATTTTCAAAACACAACCACAGCACACTACTGAAGTAGGAGTATTATGTGATCCCGTTAAACAGACAAAGTAGCCTGTTTTGCCAGTTATTTTACATATCCAGCTTGTCACAACAGGCACAACCATTTCTGTCATAATCCACTAGTATAGATTATTTGTCCCCTCCTTCAAGAACAAAGCAACTGGGCGCATTTTAGTGACTAACTCTTAAAGGAAAAAACACATTGCGAAATCTAGCACAGTATACCTTAAAATAAAATGAACAATACTCAAGTGCGTTAAACTCCTCCATAGAGGAGCATGCGGTGTCAGATGTTCATACACTGAGAACTGCTAAAGGACAAAGCTGTAAAAATAAAACCAATGTACATGTATGCTTCTGGGTTTCCACACTTTTGACAAATGAACTTCCATTATACTTCCAATTATTCATGCTTACTGGAAAATTTCTTTCTTTATTTTTTTAAATCAAGACTTTTTTTAAATCTAGAAACTTTAAAGAGCAGAGCATTTTGATTTTATTATATAATAATACATTATATAAACAAGATAATGTACTATTTCCTGTTATATGTACTTTTTTATTATGCCTTATTAATTACATTTATTATATTGTATTATTAAGAGATATAATCATATCAAAATATATAGGAATATATAGGAAATATAAGACAGATCAAATATAATTTCACAGATAGTATTTAAACTGAATAACTGAAATTTTCCAGAAATGTAGACTATTTTAAGGATAAAGTCAATTATATTATTTACGTTTGAAATCTTTAATAATTATATCCTGATATATAATATATAAATCATCAGAGTAATAGAAGAAATAAACAAAACAGAAAAAACAAAGATCTTGAGGATATGACAGTAAACAGTGCGCTGTATCGGCCCTGTTGACTTGTCAAGATCACAACACTTCGACAAAAACAACAGTCAAACTCACCCACATCTTGATCGAACGGATTTTGGCCAAATAAAGGCATTTTGCGATCTTTTCCTATCTATTAAAGAAGAAACTCGAGCGTATTGTCTACGTAGATCGGCGATTTCTCCTTCTCTCATCCATTAAATTGCATTCACTTCCACTAGTTGCTCTTCCGTAAACTTAGTAAGCCAACGCAATGCCTGTCAGAAAACGCATACGTGTCATAACTGTCAAATCACTCTAGATTTTTAAAGTATATTCGGCATTTGTATTAATACCACAAAATTAACACATTAAATAATTTCATTTTGTTTTTGTTTTTATGTAAATCTATTTTTCAGACAGGCATTATAATTGAGTCCCTTTAAAGGCAAGTGCGTTCTGAACTCGAGCCCGCACTGCCATCTAGCGACTGGAATAGATGTTTGCGAGCTCTCTGTACTACAACATTTAACGCAAATATTATCATTAGTATTATATTTATTATTATAATTATAATTTTGTTGTTGTAAATGTCCGTCAAGAAGGCGAATCCAAACTGTAACTATGTAACACACAAAACATAATTTACACTCCGTCCTCGCCAGGGGGCGCTCCATTCATAAGCACCTTCTATACATATCAGCAAGGCCACACGCCTTTATTCACCGGGACCATTTGGATGATCTAGTTTTTCTAATGATAGTTCAGTCATGTCGGCACCTGCCATGGGGACCAGCAAAACAGCGCACAGTGATTCCAGTAACAAGAGGAAAAAGGGACCCGGGACGCTGGCCATCGCTTATCTGGTCATTTACAACGTGGTTATGACAGCAGGGTATGATGGAAATCAAATGCTCTTCCGTGCTCTCTTGTTCAAGCGTGTTGACAGTAAGAATGAATGGTTAGATTTCAGACAGCGTGCTCATAGTGCTTGACAGAATCGCGGTTACCTCCCCTTTGAGTTTATGTGGCATGATTTAAAACCGTTTACATTGAAATATTTTGAAATTATTCTGTTTAAGAATTATTCAATGTTTGGCTACGTTAAGCCTATTAACGCCTATTTAACACGCCATAGATTCTTCAGGGCTGGTTGCATGAATGCACTGTTCTCATTTTACAGTCGTTGGTCTGGTCATGTATGGAAGTACGAGTGAATTTACTGTCTTTGTTAATTTACATGTTGCAATACAGTTCAGTAGTCATCAGTCGATACAATGAACTTAAGTCCACCTTACCCTTCGTAACCCCGAAACTGTTGCACAATGATGTCCTTTTCGCTGAACCAATTTGCTAGAACCAATTCATTTCTAAATCATTCGTCTGGATTTTGAAATGGGATGATGTGATTGGAACCATAAACAACAGTATTTGAAACCTTTTATATAGATAATATAAGCTGTATGTACATAAAATAAATGTGATACACATTTATTATTGAGTACATTCTGTTTTACTGCAAATGTGAAACGTCGAAAGTGAGTAACCTTACTTGAACGCTTGAATAATGCCTCAAATAAATCGAAGAACCGGGTTTTCATTTATCCGAACGAACGATTCGTTAAATCACTTGGTGTTTTGGGCATTGTTTTTTTTTTTTTTTTTGTTGTGACACACGGAAATATTAAATGCCTTTCAGCTGAGCAAGATTAGTAAATAACTTACAAAGAAATAAATATCACCACAGATGACACTTTCATGACACTTAAGATTGTATATCCTTCCTTCTCTTGTCTGGAAATGGCGAACCTTGTAGTTCTTTTTAGTGATTCGATTGAATCGAATCGTTTGCAAATCACTCACTGTATAGGAGGAACCACGAAGTGTTCGAGCGAACTGATTCACTCAAATGAATCGAACTTCCCAATGCGGTTGCATCAGCAGTAACCAAACAGGGTTTGCTACATTTTCGTGATGTCTGTTCAGTCCAGAATTCAATTAGGAATAGTTTGATGCAATTCAGTCCATTCTTATTGGTTAGAGACATTTCATGATATCTCAAACGGACATTAACTATATTATATAAACTTTATCTAGTAATGTACTTTGTGCATTTATTATTTTCAATCTGAAAGCCAATTACAATACAGTCCTGTACGTTATGCTGTTTCTTTTTTTTTTAGCTTTGCATCACTTAAGTCAGTCTGATTTTTGGTGATATTCAGGAAATTATGTGCTTCTGCTAGTATTATGGTTTTGTGCCTTCATCATTTTATCAATAAGAGCTGCACATTTATGATTGTGACAGATATGGTATAAGGCCCCATGTTTCATTTAAGAAAGGTGAACAAATCTTCTGAGAAATTGGAGTGTATTAACAGCTCTACATTGATGCATGTGAATAGCTATTGAATATGTTGGATGTATTTGAATGAGACTGTTATATGCCACTACTGGCTGTTAAGTGCTGTGTTGTAAGAGATTTGCATGCAGTTCAGCATTTGTGTGCGTTGTGGAAATGCCCTCCTTTCTCAAAGCAAGGGCAAGTGGCACAGCAGAGTTACTCTATGAATCTTTTCCTATCTAGATGGCTGGTGATTGCAGTTGGTCTTGTTCGAGCATACCTTGCCAGAGGAAGTTACCATGGTCTTTATTACTCAATAGAGAAGCCCCTAAAATTCTTTCAGACTGGTGCACTCCTTGAGGTGAGTTGTATGGGAGCTATAATCATTTACATTCATTCATTCATAATTATGAATTTAGCTCTGTTTATTTATTTTTGCAAATGTAATGTGTATCAAAATGTATAAATAAACAAATTATTTAGTTGCTTTGTATTAGAGTAATAATACTTTTCAGGAAGGATATATTAAATAAAATCATGTGACTGGAGTAATGGCTCCTGAAAATTCAGCTTTGCCATCACAGGAATAAATTACATTGAAAAATATATTAAAATAGAAATCAACTAAATGGTGATAATAATCTCTCACAGTTTTAAAGGATACATAACACACACAGTTTCTGCCAGTCTCATGTTAATCTTGAGTACCTATAGAGTAGTATTGCATCCTTCATATCTCCGAAGAGTCTTTAGTTTTATCATATTTATAATAGACAGATACGCTGTACTGATTCTTTCCGAAAACAGCCGAGCTCGTGCAGGCATGCAGTGGTCGGAGCTAAAGAGTCTCACACACACACACACACACACACACACACACACACACACACACACACACACACACACACACACACACACACACACACACACACACACACACACAAACAATACATCATGGGATTATCCCTGGATAACTTTCAATTCACTATACGTTCGTGTTGTTACATTGCATTACATTAAATGTCTGTTTTGATTGCCAGCAAAACACAGACATTTGATGCAGTTTCACTCACCGCCTGCGGTTTCGACTCATGACCGGGAACAAACAAACACACTTGCAGAACTCCATTGCTGCTCTGGGAAAACAAACTGCATCCACTGTTTCCTTAATGCTGGGTTATTTAGGAAGATGAACAAGGTTATCTTTCCCTCACAGCCAAAAACACACTCCTTTAGTGACATTGTTTATTTTGTGGTCTAAAAACAAAATGACAGCACTGCCAACGGCTTCCGTAACCGAACGAAGCTCGCTGATGGACGTGCTCTTGCTCTCGCTCTGGTTGATGTGCGCACCCGCCCTTTATGACATCATACAGGGTCATACTGAAAAAAAACTGTGTGTATTTGGCACAGAAATACTCCATGCGTCCAACTCAGTTTTTTATTTATTTTATTTTTGGCTGTGTTTAGCATGAGAATCCAACTCTTTAACAGTGTAAATAAGTCAGAATGTATGAAATAGCATTAGACCCCCTTTAGTTAAGTGTAGCCTTTGTCAGCATAAGGAGTCAAAAACTTAAAAAAAAATCTTACAGACCCTAACTTTTCAAAAGTAAAAATACTCTCTCATCCTGCAGTTTAATTATTCTTTATGCTAAAAATATTTCTTTGTGGCTGAGTGCACCTTATAATATTTGTTCTGTGCTCTCTTCACAGATATTGCATTGTGCCGTGGGTAAGTGCACCAGCTGCTAATAACAGTCTCTTATTAATTTCTCCTATAAATATGCACTCAGCGCAGTATATAGATCACATTGTCTATATCAGGGAAGCTTTTTTTAACCCAGCAAGGCTGCTGCTTTCTCTGCCAGTCTGCCAGTGATAATGTGATAAAGATTCTCACTGCACCCGTGGAGCGTAGAGTTCACAGTCCACGCCTCATTATCTGGGACTTAAAGCTTAATGTGACCTTTCCCAGTGCAAACAGCCAGTCCTGCAGTACTCTGTCATATCTGAACCGTCCTTATAATGATTCATTTTCCAACGTATTATGTCTCTCTTAATGTGTAGTGTAATGTATTGAAATGTTTTTTATTCTTTCTTTATTTTAACTAATCTCTGCATGATTAATTTGATTAAACCCACAAATGATTAATCTCTTTACTTAACATTCTACATTTTGTGAAGGAATTGTCCCCTCCTCGGTGGTTCTGACCGGGTTTCAGGTGATGTCACGGGTGTTCCTTACCTGGGCAGTGACACACAGTGTTAGAGAAGTAAGTTCATGTTTAACTTGCATGAGTTATTTTAGAATTATTTATATACTATTATAGTATTTATCAGTGATTTGAATTATAAATTTTGTGCTTTCTATTTAGCTTTATTATTTATGTATTATTACTTAAACTTATTTATTTCAGCTAGTTTCCTAGGTTATGTTTTTAAATAGTTTTTTATGAAATAAATTATATTTTATTTCAGATTTAATTTAATTAATGGAAAGTCTTAGTTAACAATAACACAAATGTGTTACTAGTTCAGGCCTTTAGACCTATGGTCTAATGGTATTATAATTAATTATGATATGATGATGTTCAGTCTAATTAGGATTCCCATGATTAAAGCTGCTGTCCATAACTTTTTTGTGTTCAAGATTTACAAAAATTATATAATGATAATGTACAACATGAATCCATTTCCCAATCCGTGTTCTTGTCTTACCCTGAATCATTATGGTACACCTATAATAAGTGTTTATATTGGGACTATTTCAGACCGATCTGGTAGGAACCGCTGTGGGGGACCACAGTCCCTGCGTGACTCGCCATAGACATAAACAGAGAGAAGTAGCTCCGGCTGCAATGTTCTTCCGCAAGAATGCAGTTCTGTTTATTAACCGCTAGAGCGCAAAAAGTTACGGACTGCAGCTTTAAACCTGATTATGAAGATTCAGCATCAAGTAATCCTCTGCCATTTCTCATTGGCTCTAGTATACTGCCATCTAGTGGACCAAATGGATTTCAACAGATGTTTTAATATTTCAATGCTCATCGAGAGCCAAACTCAATAGAATGTTACTGTGAAGAAAACATCTGTTATTTATTGTATTCAACACAATTTTGATTGTCTATCCCAGAGAAAGACGTCTGAGCTGAAGTGTATAGGTCTGTAAGTTATTCCTATGAGAAACCTGCTTGAACCAAAACTAAAGAATAATACTAATATGCAAAGTGTCCATGTGTGCCTGTGTATGCTTCTGTTGCTAAAATAACCTCCTTTCGAGCCTGTATGTTGGAGCCTTTGACAGGCTTGAATGCGTTTTGAAGTGCTACGTTTCTGATGTTCTCAGTAGTCTATCTTTGTGTGTCGAGTAGCCTCAGTGAATTGCGATGAAATGGTAGCAGACATAACTGCATGGTTCTCGACTAAATCTTGCAGCTTGCTGAGGAGATCTGTCTCTTCCCCTTGTGACTTAAAGCTCGCTCTCATTTTAGGTCCAAAGCGAAGACAGTGTTCTCCTTTTTGTGGTGGCCTGGACTGTCACAGAGATCATCCGTTACTCTTTCTACACCTTCAGCCTGCTCAACCATCTGCCTTACCTCATCAAATGGGCAAGGTGAAGCTTCTCAGAGTCAGTCCACTGACTTTTTATTTGTAGAAAAGTGTGTTTTACATATTATGATCTTCACAGGTACACATTTTTTATTGTGCTGTACCCTATGGGAGTGGCGGGGGAACTTTTGACGATCTACGCCGCGCTGCCATACATACAAAAAACAGGGCTCTACTCCATCACCTTGCCTAACAAGTACAACTTCTCCTTCGACTACCACGCCTTCCTCATCCTCATCATGATCTCCTACATCCCCTGTACGTTTTAACTCTTAGACTGAGAATGTCTTCCTCAGTTGATCTTGTGTAGCAAAATTTCTTGAAGCTCATTCTTGTCCAGTGAATTAACATCTCTGTTCCTGTTAATGACGGTCTTTGTCTGTGTTCCTCAGTATTCCCTCAGCTCTACTTCCACATGATGCGCCAGAGGAAGAAAGTTTTGGGTCACGTGGAGGAGTACAGCAAAGTGGAATAACTCGGCCCGCAGTGCGCCACACACAGCAGACTGATCGCAAAACAGAAACAAGCGGATAACCTTTAAAAGCCACACTTTACAGATTTTTAAAAAAAGAAGACAAGGCCAGATATGCAATGATTGTTAATACTATTGAAGAACTGTTCAGATGGTGATTTTAGGGATCCTGTAACTACACAAATGGCTTTTCCTCAGTTTAGAGGGAGGGGAATGGCGTTACCATACTAATACATCAGCTACTGTGTGTACATTTTATTTTATTTTGGATTCTAAATGTAGAATTACTGACCAAATATTGTAGCAAATATAATTAAAAAAGGGCATAAATACTGTTAGCTGCATCTGGTGCTTTTAACCAGAAAAAATGTCCAGTAATTATCCTGTGTTGTGTGTTCTGTACACTGTATTTCAGACAACTGAATCTAGTTGGCTTAAATATCTCCTTGTTTCTCACTTAACGCATTACTTTTCTTTGTATTTGAGTATGATTCATAACTCTAACTGTGCTTGACATTCACACTGCTTATGTTCCCATCATGATTATTGTTAGCATTTTCTTTCATTGTTTTATGCTGTGTTTCTTAAAGGATCAATGTGAATCGGTTGTTTTATTCAGTATTGGGTCTATATTGTTGGTTTGTGGCCGTTTGCTCCAAAAAGAGGTGTATCGCCCAAAGACATTGTCTGAGTTGCTGGGTTCGGACATCACAGTCAACACTACTAATGTACTAGATGTGCATTTCTGTCATATAAGGAGACTGCAGCTGACACTTCACAAGCTTTTACGGCTGGTGATGTGGAAGAGTTTGGCTGGGAGAGGAGAGGGCTACGGAAGCACATGCCGAGCAGAAGCGAGCACAGGCCTCGGCTAACGCGGGCCAATTGGATTTGAGTGCCTCAAGTCATGCTTCTCCAATGAGTCAAATCTAATAATATGGATAGAAATCTGTGAGTCAAGACTAACTTAACGCTTCATTGCCCGTCTGCCTAATTGTGAACAACCAAGTTTAGCCCCCCAATGCAAACAAATCTTTCTCATATTAAAGTGTGGTCAACACTATTCCAAACAAAGTGGTAAGCCTGTTCTCCTTATCAAACCAATTTATGAAATGATTAGCATGGGATGAATGGATGCTTGTGAAAAGCTGGAGTGCAACTTTGAATAACACTGCATGTAAAAGTGGTGTGGCTGTACCTTGGTTAATAGAAGCATGACCCTTAAATAAAAACGGCAACATTGTTAAGCTTTTGATAAAAGATCTGCATGGGACCAGCAAACTTTGTATGAATAGTAATACAATGATATATATATATATATATTTACAATAAACCATAACATGGGAAGCAAAGCTAGTTTGTGTCAGTATATATATAAAGGATATGTGCCTCTATAAAATTAAATGCATTTCCCCCTCATATTTTAGTATTTAACCTGTAGTGTAATTAGCATAGTTTTTTTTTATATTTCACTTTATGTGAGCATATTTACAATTAAACAGGTATGATGTTTCCCCAACAGACTGAATAATACATTATTTTAGTAAAGAGGATTATAGTTGTTCACTCTTGGTTACCACATTCATATTTCCTTCACATGATGGCAGTAGAGATCTATTCCCATCTATTCCTCTAGCATCATGTAATATTTGCTCCTTGAGTTATAAAAACACTATCAAATACATTAAACGTATTGCAGTAAAGTAACATTTACATCGGAATAATTACAATAATTCACTTTTAGAATAAGAATGAATAAATATCCAGTGTTTAAATTTAAGTTATTATAAACCAGTTGTTTTGTTTTCACATTGTAAATTTCATTAGAACTTAAGCCTGAAGCCAACATTCATTTTTGACACTGATGTGCTTATTTTGTTATTTAAAAAGGGTTGTAAAGCTGAATGAACACAATTATCCTGTTATTATATAAAATAATTGGTAACACTTTACAATAAGGTGGCTTTTTTAAACATTAGTTATGTAGTAACTATCAATGGAAAATACTTAAGTATTTATTAATCTTTGTGATAATTTCAACATTCAAAGATGAATACTGTAAGAAATGTATTGGTCATTGTCAGTTAAAGCATTAACTAATGTGACCTTGTTGTAAAGTGTTACCAAATAATTATATAAAATCAGCTTTCTTATCTATAATAGAGTTTAAAATCTGAGATCAAGGTTATTCTACAATCCTATCTTTAACGCTTTAGACTCAACACTCAATTATATTTCAGTTTTTAAAGCCTGAAAAATAATTATGTTGTGTTCAGAATTAAAATGGGAAAAAAATAGCTTAAAAGCAAATTTCCTTAGGGTATGTATCTCAGCATCTCGTCTGTTTAAAGGATGGGAGTCATGGGACCAATGAAAAAAAAAAACAAGGAGGCATGACTGTTGACTGCAAACAATAAGATCTTTTGTCTTCTCAGACTGTCACAGAAAAGTTAAATTCTCTTCACACGTTACAAAGGTTCTGTGGTTGCAGATAAGCACAGTGATAAAGATGAGGATATTTCAGAATATATAATCTTTATTCATAAATGTAAAACACAAGAGAAAAGCTAACCACACTTAAATGTAAACGAGAACCGAGAGAAAAAAAACTGAAACACAATGAGCCTATCAAGCTACAAACAAAGGGAATTAGATGAAAAATAGGTGAACATAATGAATAATCAATGAGTAATCTGGGGCTGAATCCGAAATCGCCCCCTATACCCTCAAATAGGGCACCATTTGTAGTGATGTCCGAAACCATAGTGGATATGTTCGAGTACACTCATTCAATCCCATATTGCACCGCAATAACGAGATACAGCCGATGTACACACAATGGCTGTCTGAGTAGCTTGTTTTCATTCACAGTGAACTGTATTAGTGGACTAAAGTAGGGAATAGTGATTGAGGGTTTGGGGATGATTTTGGATTTGGCCTTAGTAACTATAAATCAATGGGAACAAAGAGAAAGGAACTAAAACAACATACACACACACACATATATATATATATATATTTCTGAGATGCAAAGCTGAATTTTCATCAGCCATTCAGTGTTCAGTGCCACATGATCCTTTAGAAATCATTATAATATGCTGATTTATTATCAAAGTTAGAAACAGAATATATATATATATATATATATATATATATATATATATATATATATATATATATATATATATATATATATATATATATATATTATAACCTGTGATACACATTTCTGGATTCTTTAATGAATAAAAAGTTAAAAAGAACAGCATTTATTTAAAATAGAAATATTTTGTAATATTTGTTTTCATTTTTTTAAGAAATTACTTTATTCAACAAGGTGTTAAATTAATAAAAAGTGACAGTAAAGATTTATATTGTTAGACAATATTTCTATTTTGAATAAACACTGTTCTTTTTATCCACAATGAATCCTGAAAAAGTAAGAAAATATTAAGCCGCACAACTGTTTCCAACATTGATAATAAATCAGCGTATTAGAATGATTTCTGAAAGATTATGTGACTGAAGATTGAAATAATGGCTGATGAAAATTCAGCTTAGCATCACAGAAATAAATTCTATTTTAAAGTAGCCTATATTAAAATAGAAAACCATTATTTTTAAATTGTAATAATATTTCACAATATTTCTGTATTTTTGATCAAATAAATGCAGGCTTTATGAGCATAAGAGACTTCTTTCAAAAACATAAAAATAGTGATGTTTCCAAACTTTTGACCGGTATTGTATATGTTAGTTTCTGTTGTGTTATATTGTTCTGAACATAACAACAAACAAACAAGCTTTCTCCCTTACATACAGCTGTGTAGTTAGACCCGCCCACTTATCCAAATCGCCATCGCACTGACACATGGGTTGACCAATAGAAAAAGTGATTGGCAACTTGTGCGAACAACTATCCAATAGGGTCGCACGTAAGGCGGGGCCTAAAGATCATACTTGGTTGAATGGCAATACAAAGACAAGAAGCACCAAAACGGATGATAACGCTTAATCAATTCTGTGTGCTTCGGTCTTGAGAATCTGCAGGGAAAGGACGTGCAGCTCCTCTGGCACAGTCAATACGCAGCTCTTTTCGAGCAAGGCTGATTCGACGCTCCCGTGGCGTGACAGTTCATCTCTCATCTATACGCAGCGCTGATGATGTTGCTGCCACTGCATCAGGAGCTTTGGAGATGCCTATCTGCACAGCACGGATGAAGACTCCTTCGCTAAAGGACACTTGTGAGGTCATCTTGGGGTGACGCAACTTACCATGCAGGAGCGTCGGAAAGCTCAGGTTTTCACAGCAATCGTGATCATGTAATCATCCAGTGGGCTGCGACCACATATTCACAGGTGTACAGCTTGTGTGGATCTAATGCATCAATGCGTAAGCACCATGGAGTCGTACTCCGCACGGTCGTCTCTTACCACACCACACTTTTGCGGACACTATTTGCCCCTGCCATGAAAACGTGGAGATCTAGCGCGATGGACGTAGGGTCAGTTCTCATTGATTTGGACTAAACCACGCAGTTTTAAGAAAGTGTGCGAATTATACAGTGACTTCAAGGGGGTTCGACTATTTTAAACGAACTTTTTTTTTTCTTTTTTAGAAAGAAAGAAAGAAAGAAAAATCTGAAGAAAGTAAAAAAAAAATAATTAAATGTAAATTTAGCTGGGGCCACAATCTTTCGAGGTTCATCTCGTGCCAACGCAAATTGTCATTTGGCGCCGCTAGCACAGATATCTAAATGTCAGTTATCTGAAAGACTTTTTAAGCTAAACACTTAAGTTGTGACAAATGTGTGACATGTAAATGTATATTAAAGTGATACATAATAGTTCTTGTCATGATTTATGGACCCATCGTGCGAAACTGAAGGCTCGCGAGCAGCGTAGGCTACTGTTGTTATGGTTACCTCACACGGCGAACGCGACTTCTGTTTGTTATATGTGGCGACGGGAAAATGCGCTTTCTGACTTACTAAGTTTTATTACTGCTGAAACTTTGAACCCTACATACATTATACTGTATACATTTCGTTACGTTCACAATATTTCGTTTTTATTTCCGCAGGGGGAGTTGGAGCCTCGTAATGTGTACCCAGAGGTGGTGTTTTTAAAATGTATAATTGAAATGTGGCGCACAATAACTCCCTCTGCCGTTTACATCTTCTAATGCTCCGGCCAACTGAGGATGTGTCCCAAATGACTACTTTCTATAGCTTATTTAATTATTTAAAGTCCTCTCTGTATTTATAATGGTGTAAAAAAAAGAGCGGATTGATTAGCAAAATGCGTTTCTCTTTCCCAGAGAGTTTGCCTTCAATATTTTTATTTTTTCACTTCACATTGGTCCTACTTTATAAAAGCAGTATGCGACATGAAAAACTCTTCAGGGCCACTTTTACTAGCTCACTTGTTTAATGAGATCCACGTGTAGATCTCACGGATAACTTTGATTTCGTTTTCTTGTTTTAAATCACCAGCTGACTGCAACGTTGGCAAAATGGTTTTAATATAATGTTCCCTTAAAATATAACCAAAACAGCCCCTCTGTAGTGTAAAAACGATTTATCTGGGATCATATACATGACTGACAAGTCAGTGATCTGTTTGGGTTTGGGCGCACAACAAAACACTATAAATCCGTGGCGTGTAAATATAGTGGTTATGCATCGTTGGATATTATGCAAACAGCTATTAAGCAGATGTTGCTATGGTCACCTCCTCAAGCATAGGCGATTTCTGTTCGCGAGCGTGGGCTATACATTTAGTGGACTCTGACTAACTTTCGTGGCTACTAAAACACTGCTGAATCTCGTAAGACTGCCGACCTTTTCTTTGAACTAAAATAATTAGGGAGTCAAACCCCAATGGTTCGCACACTGTAGTCTGTAGTAAACTGCATGTAGTAGCCTAATCGAGATCATGTCCAGATCTAACAGCGTGAGCCCACCCGGCGCTGGCGCTCCTGTATTGAGGGGAGGGACGGAGCACAGATCCGCTTGGGGCGAGTCTGAGTCCGTGGCGAACGGATGTCCATACTCGGCCAGATCCTCCTGCAAAAAGCTCATACGGTCCAACAGTCGGTGGAGAGAGGACGATGACTTCGAGCGACAACCGGGCCGAGCCACGACCACCGTCAGCCGGGTTAGTTTCAGATCCAAGTCTGCTTGGCAAGAACACGGAGAGGAGAGTCGCAACAATAACCGATCATCTCCGAGGTACCGAGATGGAGACGTGAGACCCAAGTCCGTGGAGTTGGGTTTGGAGGACAGGAGAACCAAGTCCAAGCCAGAGGAGGAGCTCATGCCTGAAGTGAACTTTTCCATGAGCGCGTGCTGCAACAGCGTGATGCAGATCTTCAAATCCAAGAAGTTCCAGTCGGAGAAGTTGGAGAGGCTTTACCAGCGCTACTTCTTCCGACTCAACCAGAGCAGTTTGACGATGCTCATGGCCGTTCTTGTGCTGGTGTGCGCGGTGATGCTGGGCTTCCACTGCGCTGGAGGAGTGTGTCGGCTCACTTACTTGGTGGTTTTCTCCACGGCGATCGTATTCATCCTCACGCTGATTGTCGTGTGCAACAGGAACGGCTTCCATCAGGATCACATGTGGATAGTTTGCTATGTGCTCATTTTGCTGGTGCTGGCCGTACATGTGATCGGCGTGCTGCTGGTGGAGCCGCGGAGCGCGTCTGAAGGCATCTGGTGGACCGTGTTTTTCATCTATGTCATTTACACACTTCTGCCGGTGCGGATGAGAGCAGCGGTCATCACTGGAATTATACTGTCTGCCATACATGTGCTGGTCTCATGGAAGTTAAACGAAAGGGACGTCTTTTTGTGGAAACAGGTGAGTAGGCTACAGTGCAGACTTTCTTTATTGCTTGGATTTGAAGCAACACCTTAAGTTGTTTTATTAATTAATTGTATTTATTTATGCATTTACTTGCATACATAGGCTACATATATTCAGTCAGTCACTTAAAGCTGTCAGCCATGACTGTGATTTGACCAATTATTGGTACAAGTTCTGTACACTGTTCCGTGTGATGGCTACTGTCTTCAGGCAACCGTTGTGTAGCCTAAACAAGAAGCTAATAATGAGTGAATTTATTTAGGTCGTTAAATTTTTCTCTGTCAACAAAGATAAAAAAAAAAAAAAAAAAAAAGCCAAAGCATCAAGTATTAGAATCAACGCAGGGACTGACAGCCAGTCTGGACCAGGGTGTGACACTTTCCCCCTCGCCTGTTTCAAGTGTTCTGTTATCACTCCGCTCCAAATCCACTCCCCGTGTTTTCCATTTTCCATTCTCTGGTCTTTTATAGAGTTTATAGAAGTGCTTAAATGTGTTAAAGTTAGAATGGATACAGCTTTATACACGTGCAGTGTTGTGCAACATCTGATGTGAACATTTTTAACTAAAAAACGTTATTAGAAAAATACAAAAATGCTCATAATGTGCTGTTGGTCATGTTTTTATTGCTGAAGGGCAGTTTACTGCACTGTTTAATTGCTGTAACTATTTAGTTCTCTAGTAACTTTTATTTATTTATTTTTTTTTGTTCTGAGAATTTCATTAACCTTTAGAAGAGTTGCCAGTCCCTTGTTACTTGAGCCTCAAATCTTTCATCTAAAGTTGAACAAATAATGAGTCTTAAAATAATGTTTATCAGTCTACGCTACAAGTATAGGTCTTTTTGAAAAGCACTTCAATGTTCTTGTGGTTCTGAAAGAAACAAAGGTTGATGACACACGTGTTTTCTCGCAAAGCCTCTGGATGTGTTTGAGCACATTAATGCTTTCTTAGATTTGGTTTAGTTTTTCTCCCCTTTTGGGTGACTTGGTCAAGATGAGCGATGAAGATATGTGTCAGTAGACTAATGTAACTGCAATCTCTTGGTACTAATGATGTATATTGCAATCAAATATAGTGATCTCAAACAGTGCAATCAAATACAAAGATCTAATGAACTCAGGAGACTAGTAACTGCAGCTTTTAACTGCATGTATAGTATGTGTGTTATTTATTTATTTATGCACGCTGTATATTTCTCAACAGTAGATTCATAACCCTCAAAAAATAGGTTATGTAAACCCTTGTATACTTAACTGCTGTGCTCAGTTGCAATCTTTCGACTCTTCCATCTAATATAACATTTTATAGTAAATGCGCTTTAAACGCGTTTGTCTTTAGATATAATTATGTTTTCATTGAAAATACAGACTCTTTGAATGGTGTGTGTGGGAACAGGCTGTTGTGTTTGTTGCTCTTTCCACACAATGCTGTTGTCTTTAGCATATCAGATCTCTCTCTGTTTACACGGGACCTAGCAGGACTCTCCAATAGTTGTTGTTTTATAGAAATCCTGGGATGAAGGATGTATTAGGAGTGCTCTCATAGATGACTAGCTTTCATCTGGCTTTTTATGAGGTCAGAGGTTTTGGGGCAGGAACGATGGTGATCGGGTCACTTTTTGTGTTCCTTGGTTGAGATTTAAAGGGCATTCTAAGTTCAAAACAAAATTATTAGTCCTATTTATTATACATCTCATTTATTGTACTTATATATTTTGTGTACATTTATGTACATATTTTTGGGAATTCACTTCCAAAACCAATTCTGGAGGTGCTTGTTCTGGCACAAATAAAGTCCTGATGAGTACTTCTAATTATTTGCAACTTTCGGTAGCAAATTCATTGCAATTATTTTGACTAAGTAAAAAAGTAAGTTCTACAAGTTGTCTTCCACTCCATCCTTTCATTATAGCAGGACCAGGCTACAAGAAAAACGGTGTGTGCTCAAGGATAAGAACAAATCAAAGGTGCTTTTCAGGATTGTCTTACAGATCATCGACAGTTCACAATCTCCAGCTCCATTTCCCCTGTGTGCTTCATTAAAGCTGGAGGTGGGACTCGGTTAGAGGAGCTAGCATAGACGCTTCCCCTGGGGGGAAAACAGAAGAGGTGGACAGAGTCCTGCGTGGCACATCTCCAGTGGTAACATGGTTTGTGGCTGCTTTAATTGAATTGCCCCACTCTATAACATGCAGACCCACTGGAATTCAAAACAGATGTCCTCCCTGTCCTTCTTGAAAGAACTGCTATTAATTTGCCTTCCTGAGTCAACCCCTATGAAAGCATTAGGCACCATCAAATCAAAATCGACAAGTTTTGTTATGGAATATTGCAGTAATTATAATGAATGATTTATCTGTGTACATAGATACCGTGTACATGTAGAGTTTTATATTATTGCGACAGGTAGTGATCCATCAGTGTTAGAGATCCGGGTCACTAAAGACCCGAATATGTGATAATGATCGGTGAAACATTCATGCATTTAAGGGTTCATCAAAATAACTGTCCCTCCCTCTTGCAGCGACATCTCTTCTCTTTGATGATGTGTTTACTGGGGTGAGGACGGGACAACCTGTCATTCACACAAGTTCACGGCAATAGCAAATGACGATTATCCAACCAATTCCCGATCAAGTAACTTCTGTTTCATGCTGACTTTAACCTTCCAACAGGCCAGGCTGACTACGTGCTCTGCAGAGCGGCATGCTGAAGAAAGCACCACCTCTAGGGACTAATGCAGAGCACACACAGAAGATATTTTGATATTCTGTCAACTTTTGCTCAACTTGTGCTGCACATTTACATTGAGTAGTCCGTTTACATTATATTACATACATTCAGTTGTAGACTAATATCTATGGAAGCCCGTTTCCAGCACTAAATAAAAAAATAAAAAGAGTAATTGCGACTTTTTATCTCAGAATTCTAACTTTTTTTCTCACAATTGTGTGATTTAAAAAGTCACAATTCTGAGATATAAACTCGCAATTGCGTGATATAAAGTCAGAATTGTGTGATATAAAGTCACAATTTTGACTTTTTCTCAGTCATAATTGTTTATATCTCAGAATTGTGACTTTATATCACACAATTTTGAGTTTATATCTCAGAATTCTGACTTTATAACTTGCAATTGTGAGAAAAAAAGTCAGAATTCAGAGATAAAGTCGCAATTACTCTTTTTATTTTTTATTTAGTGCTGGAAACGGGCTTCCATAAATGTCAGTGTAATTTTGCAGCAAAATACAACAAATCAAATATAACAATGATCATTATTAATGATGATGCTAAGAATTATTATTACTACTGCTACTACTACTACTAATAATAATATCATCATTATAAAATAATACATAATAATTATATTAATAAATTAGAGCTGTCAATTGATTAAACAATTGAATCAAATTAATATGCAAATAATTGTATGCAGCAATAAAAGCCCCTATTCAATAAAAACAAGAACATCATACACTAAACATTTTTAACTAGGAATGGCCATTTTTGTCAGTGTTTTATTTCGAGTACTCGTGGGTCTCAAATGAGTACACTGGGAGTGGGGCGTGTAATGAAAATAGTTTAATAAAAACACTGTTACGAAAATTAATGTTGACAAATAAAAATTACATGCAAATATACCTATAACTAATGAAAATAAATGTTAATACTACGTGAGAGCCTGGAGTCAAGTTACCTTTATTTATATAGCGCTTTTTACAATATAGATTGTTTCAAAGCAGCTTTACAGTGATAACAGGAAAATAATGCAACAAAGTTTGTTTCGGCAATGCATCACATCTAGAATAAATAGTGTCATAGTCCAGCTTAAGTAAGTTCAGTGATTGTTCATTTCTGTTGTAAAAAAGTTATTAAAGTGCCTCTATTATGCTATTTTAAAGTTTCTTAATTTAGTTTCCAACAACAGGTTTACATGCATCAAAGGTCAAAAAACACTTTAATTTTCTTCATAATATACATTGCACATCACCACAATGTTCAATGATTCTCAAACGACTCAATGGATGAATCAGTCTCTCTAAATCCCTCCTTTCTGTGAGCCTGCTCTGCTCTGATTGGTCAGACGGCCCAGTCTGTTGTGATTGGTCTGCCGTGTACAGTGCGTAATTCAGAAGCTGAACAGCCATTACCATAACTGAACTCCAGCTCCGTCTGTAGGCAAAAGCTGACGTCGATTTTTTTAACAATCCTAGTGCTAAACATTGGAAGAACTAGTTATTCAACTCGAACCTTGAGCAGGACGTTTCGCAGTGATGCTCAGTGAGGTACATTGAGATGTTTCAACTGTAATTCTTCACCATCAGCATTAACTAGTGTGCGTCCATCAACAAACCTGTGTGTGTGTGTGTGTGTGTGTGTTTCTAATTTATTACAGTGCACACACGCATAATCACTAACAGCCCATACATTAGTCGAGCGGTAATGTGAATGACTGATGTAACATTTAAGTTTGCAAAACAAATCTGGCTCCATCCTTTATCTTTACTCAAAGTAGTAAGAATGACAGACAGTCTGCATTAATAGACACAGTTTTAGGTAATACTGCAGCCCACAGCTGATTTACAGTAGTATTTCTGTTAGACCGTAATAACATCAGTTAGCCGGTTAGCCAGGGACCTACACAATATGAAACACAATGTGTGCGCAATAAATGGACGGTTAATATGCTAATGTTTTGTCTTGACGTCGCAATGAAACGGCTTGCGATTTGTTTAAAAAACGATTTGTTTAATTGACTCTTACTTTTGAGAGACGATAACTTAATATACGGTGCACTTTTACATTTAAAACTTTGCAGGATGTTTTGATTCACTTAGAACTGTTACACACTACATGAAAGGTGATTTTCAAAAATCCATAATAGGGTCTGTCTTTAATTTAGTTAATTTATCTATACAGTCACTCTGAAGAAAACAGTGATGTCATCGTCAGTTCAGTTCTCATACAAAGGTGTCAATGCAGGCAGATCAGTAATATTGTTGAATATTTAGTGTCCCCAACTAAGCAAGCCAAAATCTAAAGGCGACAGAGGCGACAGTGGCAAGGAATCAAAACTCCATCTCATTGTCTCCATCAGGTGACAAAATGGAGAAAAAAACCTTGGGAGAAACATGGAAGTATGTTTTTATAAAACTTTGTTTCAATGTGTATTATATTGCGAGGTAGCAGGCAACCAACTTTATTGCAGCTCTTGTTTGGTTACTTGAAGACATTACAAGTTTCAGATGGGGGTTTACAGCCATGTCAACCATGTGTGTAAGCTCTGGGAATCTGTTTTTTTTTTTTTTTAATGCAGCCGTAGGAGTGAGTTTGTGTTAGCTCTCAAGATCCAAATCTGACGTCTCTTATAAGTGCAGACCCTTAGTTGTGCTTCTTGTATCTTAGCAACCAAGGCCTGGTCTCACGAACACCATCCAGAAGCACTCAGGGCTTCCCTGTGAGAGGACCCCTGCTTTTCATCTCTTAACCACCTCCAGTGAATGTGCGATCTTACCATTAGAGGTTCAAATTGAGATAATTAAGGTGCAACTGCCCCTGGTGCTGTGGGCCTTTTCTCTCTTCTCCTCCCCCCTTGCATTGTTTTTTCTGTTGTCAAGGTAGATCTGAGGGTAATCAAGCTCTGATGTGTGTGGGTGGCTGCCCGCACCTCTCTTAAACATTTGCTGTGGTCTATGGCTTATATTAGATGTCTTATTAGGAGCTACATCCTGAGGCTTGAAGTTATTCATCTATAAACGATTCTAAGCTGTTTATTTATCATATATTGTGTAACATTTTAATATATAATATACACACTCACCTAAAGGATTATTAGGAACACCATACTAATACTGTGTTTGACCCCCTTTCGCCTTCAGAACTGCCTTAATTCTACGTGGAATTGATTCAACAAGGTGCTGAAAGCATTCTTTAGAAATGTTGGCCCATATTGATAGGATAGCATCTTGCAGTTGATGGAGATTTGTGGGATGCACATCCAGGGCACGAAGCTCCCGTTCCACCACATCCCAAAGATGCTCTATTGTGTTGAGATCTGGTGACTGTGGGGGCCATTTTAGTACAGTGAACTCATTGTCATGTTCAAGAAACCAATTTGAAGTGATTCAAGCTTTGTGACATGGTGCATTATCCTGCTGGAAGTAGCCATCAGAGAATGGGTACATGGTGGTCATAAAGGGATGGACATGGTCAGAAACAATGTTCAGGTGCCCGAATTGGCACTAAGGGGCCTAAAGTGTCCCAAGAAAACATCCCCCACACCATTACACCACCACCACCAGCCTGCACAGTGGTAACAAGGCATGATGGATCCATGTTCTCATGCCACGCTCAAAATTGCTTAAATCACCTTTCTTTCCTATTCTGACATTCAGTTTGGAGTTCAGGAGATTGTCTTGGCCAGGACCACACCCCTAAATGCATTGAAGCAACTGCCATGTGATTGGTTGATAAGATAATTGCATTGAGAAATTGAACAGGTGTTTCTAATAATCCTTTAGGTGAGTGTGTGTATATATATATATATATATATATATATATATATATATATATATATATATATATATATATATATATATATATATATATATATTGCATCTAAAATAAGTTTGTCAAATCATTAATGTGCTTAATTGCATCTAAAATAAGTTTGTTTACATAATGTACATATAAATACACACATATGAATCTCACCTAAAGGATTATTAGGAACACCTGTTCAAGTTCTCATTAATGCATTTATCTAATCAACCAATCACATGGTAGTTGCTTCAATGCATTTAGAGGTGTGGTCCTGGTCCAGACAATCTCCTGAACTCCAAACTGAATGTCAGAATGGGAAAGAAAGGTGATTTAAGCAATTTTGAGCATGGCATGGTTGTTGGTGCCAGACGGACTGGTCTGAGTATTTCACAATCTGCTCAGTTACTGGGATTTTCATGCACAACCATTTCTAGGGTTTACAAAGAATGGTGTGAAAAGGGAAAAACATCCAGTATGCGGCAGTCCTGTGGGCGAAAATGCCTTGTTGATGCTAGAGGTCAGAGGAGAATGGGCCGACTGATTCAAGCTGATAGAACAGCAACTTTGACTGAAATAACCACTCGTTACAACCGAGGTATGCAGCAAAGCATTTGTGAAGCCACAACACGCACAACCTTGAGGCGGATGGGCTACAACAGCAGAAGACCCCACCGGGTACCACTCATCTCCACTACAAATAGGAAAAGGAGGCTACAATTTGCACAAGCTCACCAAAATTGGACAGTTGAAGACTGGAAAAATGTTGCCTGGTCTGACGAGTCTCGATTTCTGTTGAGACATTCAGATGGTAGAGTCAGAATTTGGCGTAAACAGAATGAGAACATGGATCCATCATGCCTTGTTACCACTGTGTAGGCTGGTGGTGATGGCGTAATGGTGTGGGGGATGTAGGACGGCCTACCTGAGCATTGTTTCTGACCATGTCCATCCCTTTATGACCACCATGTACCCATTCTCTGAGGGCTACTTCCAGCAGGATAATGCACCATGTCACAAAGCTCGAATAATTTCAAATTGGTTTCTTGAACATGACAATGAGTTCACTGTACTAAAATGGCCCCCACAGTCACCAGATCTCAACCCAATAGAGCATCTTTGGGATGTGGTGGAACGGGAGCTTTGTGCCCTGGATGTGCATCCCACAAATCTCCATCAACTGCAAGATGCTATCCTATCAATATGGGCCAACATTTCTAAAGAATGCTTTCAGCCCCTTTGTTGAATCAATGCCACGTAGAATTAAGGCAGTTCTGAAGGTGAAAGGGGGTCAAACACAGTATTAGTATGGTGTTCCTAATAATCCTTTAGGTGAGTGTGTGTGTGTGTGTGTGTGTGTGTGTGTGTGTATATATATATATATATATATATATATATATATATATATATACACACACACACACACACACACACACACACACACACACACACACACACACACACACACACACACACACACACACACTAAACTATATTACTACACGTTATTTTAAATTGTAGTAATATTTAATAATATTACTGTTTTTTTCTTTTCTGGTCAAATACAGTCTTGGTAAACAAGAGTTTTCAAAAACATAAAAAAACACACTGACCCCAAACATTTGAACTGTAGCGTGTTAATAGATTCACCGGCAGTAGCATTTAGAAAACTTGTTTGGAAGCAGTTATTATTTTTAAATTCCATTGGGTGCTTAGTGCTAATGAAAATACACCCTTATCCCAAAATAAGAGGAGAAAGCATGTCAGATTTCTACTGTTTTAATGAAGCTTCCAAATTATCATGTGCAGCTGCTTGGATTTTAATGGAGTTTCATGTGTACATTGGAGAGTTAAAAGGCAGGAGTGTGTCTTGTAAACCATCTCCGTTGACACATTTAGTTGCGTAACTTTACGATCTTCAAAATATTTTCCATGTTGATTTAATTTCTTGCAAATTTCATTCAACTATCGTAATGAGAACTCAACATGCACATTTTCGGTTCTTGAAACTCCTCCATTGATTAAATTAATTGACATGAAATAAACAAAGGATTTTGATTAATATATTGGCATGCAGTGGGTCATTTTCATTGTGGATGTTTTGTCAATATTTAGCAACCACTTTCTCCTCACTCCAGTAATGCGCTCACACAAGATGAATGCGAGATGTCACGTGTGGAGACGACTATTTCTGTAGAGACTCTGGAATGCATCCTGATTCAAACCAAACTCAGCATGTTATTTTTATTGCAGAACCACCCTCTGTTTCTCTTTTATTTGTCACCCATCTTTTTCTAATTTTCTCTGAAATGGGCCTCGTTGACGCCTACAAACTGTGTATCTATACCCACGCCACATAGTGTCAAATCATGTATACGCAGTAGTTTTATAATTGTACATGGCAGGCTGAATGTACTAAATGTAATAGTCAACATGTTTTTCATGTAATTTTAGTGTCAACCTACTGTGTAAGTGGCCCTCTTTTTTATGAACATTGGGGCAAGTCCAAATACTTTTTTAATATGATACACTTCATTTGAAAAAGTGTTCGAAAAACAATTCACTGGCAAGTGGCATTTTTTTTAAAGAATGACAATACAACCTTCAGGCTAATTAAATTTGATACATTTCTCATCAAAAGTCTTTTTACAGAAGAGCTCGAGGGCTTTCATGAAAACTACAGATTGTACTTTTGTTTTTTTGGGGTTAACAAGACTTGCAAGAGTACAGTTGGTTTATCAATGAAAATTGTATCTTTCTTTGTCTGCTCTTTAAAAAGCATTATGGTAAAAATGGAGCACCATGGCAATAGCTTTCTTACCTGTATGTGACGGTGGTTTGCTTCGGGTGGAACTGATGGAAGTTTCTTTCACCCGCACCACCCCCCACCCCACACACACACCTTTTGGACTACAACTAGGGCTGCACAATATATCGAAATTATTGAAATGTCGCAAATGTACATAACGCGATATGCATATTGCAACGGCATGCAATATCTGAATGATTTTAATAGGCTACTTCAACATTGTGAAAAGTGTACGTTTTAGGTCGACGCATATAGCAGAGAATAGACTGTTACTTATGTGAGTTGCTTGACGTTAAAAAGAGTTATTAAATGCAATAACTTGTGAAAAACAACTCCTTGCAGTCTCGCGCTGTTTGACACACACCGAAACGCCGCCTCTGAAAGCATGTGATCCCTTCAGTTCTGTTTCGTGTCTTGCTACACACTCAAACTGTCAAATACACACACAGTTATGTCAAAATGGCTGTCTTGATGAGTATTCATGTAAACACAGTAGGTTATGCTTTAAGTGAACGATATCAGTTGGGGAAAGAAACTGAATGCGTGTCAATAGTATCCGTGCATTAGGTCTTAAAGTGACAGCCTGCTAAAACAGTAAACCTGCTAAAACAGTAACCCTGCTAATACAGTAAACCTGCTAATACAGTAAACCTGCTAAAACAGTAACCCTGCTGATACAGTAAACCTTTATACAGTAAACCTGCTGATACAGTAACCCTGCTAATACAGTAAACCTGCTAATACAGTAAACATGCTGATACAGTAACCCTGCTGATACAGTAACCCTGCTAATACAGTAAACCTGCTGATACATACAGTAAACCTGCTGATACATACAGTAAACCTGCTGATACAGTAAACCTGCTGATACATACAGTAAACCTGCCGATACATACAGTAAACCTGCTGATACAGTAAACCTGCCAATACATACAGTAAACCTGCTGATACAGTAAGCCTGCTAATACATACAGTAAACCTGCTGATACAGTAAACCTGCTAATACATACAGTAAACCTGCTGATACAGTAAACCTGCTAATACATACAGCAAACCTGCTGATACAGTAAACCTGATAATACATACAGTAAACCTGCTAATACAGTAAACCTGCTGATACATACAGTAAACCTGCTGATACAGTAACCCTGCTAATACATACAGTAAACCTGCTGATACATACAGTAAACCTGCTGATACAGTAAGCCTGCTGATACAGTAAACCTGCTAATACATACAGTTAACCTGCTGATACAGTTAACCTGCTGATACAGTAAACCTGCTGATACAGTAAACCTGCTAATACATACAGTAAACCTGCTGATACAGTAAACCTGCTAATACATAGTTAACCTGCTGATACAGTAAACCTGCTGATACAGTAACCCTGCTAATACATCCAGTAACCCTGCTGATACAGTAAACCTGCCGCTGTCTGTCAAACAACAAAAGAAAAAGAGAAAATCACTCAATGCTCTTGGCTGAATAACCTTTGTAGCTTTATTATGTATCAGTGTATATTTAATTCATGTGAAAACTACTGTTTTTAGTTCTTATTTTTAATAACAAAGATAAATTAAAATAACAAAAATAATCGTTCAGGTGTCTTTGTTTACCTGGATGTTCTTGATGTTAAGTTTTAGGTTGATATAACTACAAACCCGATTCCAAAAAGTTGGGACACTGTACAAATTGTGAATAAAAAGGAATGCGATTATTTACAAATCTCATAAACTTATATTTTATTCACAATAGAATATAGATAACATATCAGATGTTGAAAGTGAGACATTTTGAAATGTCATGCCAAATATTGGCTCATTTTGGATTTCATGAGAGCTACACATTCCAAAAAAGTTGGGACAGGTAGCAATAAGAGGCCGGAAAAAGTTAAATGTACATATAAGGAACAGCTGGAGGACCAATTTGCAACTTATTAGGTCAGTTGGCAACATGATTGGGTATAAAAAGAGCCTCTCAGAGCGGCAGTGTCTCTCAGAAGTCAAGATGGGCAGAGGATCACCAATTCCCCCAATGCTGCAGCCAAAAATAGTGGAGCAATATCAGAAAGGAGTTTCTCAGAGAAAAATTGCACAGAGTTGCATTACATTTTTTTGTTTGTTTGCATTAATGTTAAAATTTCAAAACACTGTTTATTGTCATCCAGTTTGAAATGTTGACTACAAACAAGGATGAACAAGGAAACAAGCATATCTATGATTATTTGCAGCCTTTAGCGACACACTGGATCCTTCACTGGAAACCGAAAATAGCTCTTTCCCGCTAAACTTTGACTCATTTAATTCTTGCACCCAGGAACAATACAAGTCTACACCATTATGACAAAAAGTTTGCTAAGCAGTATTTCCTACTAAAGCAAGGTGGTATTTGACTCTGGTCAAGTGTATCCATAGCACACTGGGAGTGGGCTTGGATGGCAACATGCCCAGTGGATTGTGGGTGTTCAAATTTTCTTATTTATTTGGCAAAAACTTTTTTCTGTTTCTCTAATAGGTAGCACCAATATATATATATATATATATTTTTAAAATCGTCATTGTACTGCATTGGCAGCCAAGTTTTATTGAAAGCCCATTTTGCCAACAGTGAAGTACTCCTTTAGCTTGAAGGGAACTGACTTCATACATCACTTCTTTGAGCAATTACTTAAATGGTCTAAAGGTGCAAGTTAGTTCTGTTTTCAAATTGCAAAGTACCAAGCATTATTAACAGTGACAAACTTAGAAACCCAAGTTTTTTAGTAGAGTTAAGAAGTACTATTCCATATTTGTTCATTACTTGATTTTCTGCATTTTTCTTGTGGACAAAAGTATTGATGAACCTGAACGGTTTAGTATCTTGTAAAGTCATTCAGTGTGATCGGAAGCAGATGCTGCCTTCTCTCTAGAAATAAACTGAAGCTCCCTAAGCCAGTTCCAATGTTTGCATCATTGCTCATTTTCACTGTCAGGTTTCTGAACAGTCTTCAAAAGTTGTCCAAGCCCTTTCCATAGCGCTGTCACTATTGCAAAAGGGATACACGGAGGGAAGCCAGTTGGCCGTGTTTTCATTTTCATTTTTGTATGGCAAGCAGAAATAAGCCGTTTCTCACAATGTTTTACATACAGCTAGGGTGTGGAGAACACTCTCAAACTCTTGTAGCTAAAATATGTTCCACACAACCCATTGGTGAAATCATGTTGTTGAAGGAATTTAGCTCTGTAGAGCACTGACAGGCATAGATTCAAGAGATGACACAGATTCAAGAGGAACATACAGCTAGTCAGTAAAACACTCAAATGTGATAAGTGTTATCATATCAGCTACCTCACTAATGCAGAACAAAGGAAAAGTGTGATTTGAAGTTATTCCAGATCATCAGACTTTAAATGAAAAATTTAGGCTACACTTACTTGTAAAATAATTGACGAGTATGAACTGTAGTGATATCTATCTCTCTCTCTCTCTCTCTCTCTCTCTCTCTCTCTCTCTCTCTCTCTCTCTCTCTCTCTCTCTCTCTCTCTCTCTCTCTCTCTCTCTCTCTCTCTCAGGAAGATCTCTCTATATCTACTTTTCAGGAAGATAAAATCTATATCCCTGTACTGGTTGCAGACAAATTACCTCTTTTGCCAATATTCAAATAATTTATCAAATGAACTGTTATTTGTTTATCTTTGTTGTTGTTCCCACAGTGTTTTTATATGTGTCAGGCAACTTTGTTGTCACGAAAGATCAAATCAGATTTGTATATACGCTTGTGGCGAGGCAAGGGACCGTGAGAGCGGGCCGGTGGCGAATGATGATGAGCGTCAGCTGCGCGCCACACCGGTCTCGTCTCATGGAGGAGTGACGGGAGCATAAAAGGAGGAGCGACGACAGTGCAAGACGAGAGAGGACCAGGCCTGGACTTTATGTTGAGTTTTTGTTTTGTATGTAGGCGGCAGTCGTCCGTGAGGGGCTGCCACCATCATTGTATTTTGGTTTGTTTATTTTTGAGTAAAGTTTTTAAATGTTCGCCGGTTCCCGCCTCCTTCTTCCCTATATCTGTTGAACTACGTTACATTGGTGCCGAAGACCCGGGAGGAACGAGGGAAATGCTGTCGGAGAGCCCTCTCTGCTGAGGGGGATCGCGGTGCTGAGGAGTTCGGGCAGCGCTGATGAAGGAAGACCGCGAGTGGCTGCCCGAGGCGGTGGTGCTGGAGCAAGTGAAGATCGGGGTGGGACAGAGAGCTCGCTGCCGTGCCCCTGGGTCGAGGTGGGGTGGCTGCCGTCCGAGAGGGAGCGGAGGAGTCGCCGGCCGAAGCCTGCTGCCGTCCGCCATGCAGAGGAGGAGCAGGGGGTGCGGGGCTCGCTGCCGGCTCCCTCAGTAGGAGGAGCCACCGCTGGCCGCCAGGGGGCGGAGGAGGATCGAGCCGTCCACCAAGCGTCCAGTGCCATCGCATGGCAGTGCGAGGAAGAGCCTCTTGGCGGGCTGAGGACCGAGCGGCAGTGTGTCCGGGAACCGGAGCAGATTTTTTTTTTTTCCTCTCTCCCCTCTCTCGTTCTGTTGCTCCTCATGCTCCTGGCTCCGTTTCTCTCGCCTTTGTTTTACCCCCAGGTGCCGCGGCCGCCGTGATCGGGGGTATGGGGGGGGGAAGTAGAGCGCAGTCTCAGGAGTGCCCCCCGGCCTGCGAAGGGCGTTGGGGGCATGTGGCGAGGCGAGGGACCGTGAGAGCGGGCCGGTGGTGAATGATGATGAGCATCAGCTGTGCGCCACACCGGTCTCGTCTCATGGAGGAGTGACGGGAGCATAAAAGGAGGAGTGACGACTGGACTTTATGTTGTGTTTTTGTTTTGTTTGTAGTCGACTACAAACAAATGACTGCCGCCGTTATTGTATTTATGTTTGTTTATTTTTGAGTAAAGTTTTTAAATGTTTGCCGGTTCCCACCTCCTCCTCCTACACGTTGAAAGTCTACTTGTTACAACGCTCTATTTCAGGCTTAGAAATGTGCGTAAATATTCACATTCAATTTGCAAGTAAAGTATTCAAATACATGACAGGGTTTGTTTAAAATAAGTAAGCATCACATTGCGTTTGACAGTTGTTGTTATGCTTTCCATTTATAGCAAGTCTGGAAAACAAATAATGCTTTGCAGAAGTGTGAGGACATCATTTACATTAATAGTAATAATAATAATAATAATAATGTAATACTGTTGCTTCCTTTTAGATGATTCCAGACAGAGGGATTGTAGTCTTTAGACTATAGGGCTGAAGATTTATAAATATGTTTGAATATTTATGTACAGTATGCATACAGTATGTATGTGCGTGTGTGTGTATATAAGCATACGAATAATGTTTTTTTTATTCTTAAGAGATGCTATAAAATTTCATTGTAAAAAAGCTCACACACATAACAGATGCCATTGTTTTGTAAATAACTGAGTCGTAGTGACTAAGGAACAGATTTTCAAGTTTGATGTCACAGATATTTAATTTTCTTCTCACTCTAGCAGTTGCTTGCTGTTGGAGTGAGATATGACTTGTTTCTTGACATATTTTACTGGAAAACACCATTTTGGCCTTGGAAGTTGTGAGCTGAGAAAGAAGTATTTGTCCAGAATGATGACTTTACTGCACCCATATTTTGTCTCTCTTATCTTAACTTTTTGGTAAAGAGGGGACTTATCTGAATTGGGTAGAATTAGCGGCATTAGCATATACAGAAATAGCATATACAAAATGTGCACAGCGGTGGGTCCCCAGGACCAGCATTGAAAACGAATTCTTTACTGGACTATAAGGTTCATTATGTGAACAATGTAATTTGGTTACTTTGTAATGTTACAAACCAGCTGAGAAAACTGAAAGAAGTTACTTTGAGTGGTAGTACATTTAGCAACATTTTATTGTGATTCTTACATAAAATTCAGAACATTATCTATACAGTAAGTTTATACAATTTTTTTTTGTAGTTTTTAAAGAAAAAACATTTGAAAATTGGTTGGCTATAAGGCCACTTCCAAAAAACGCTTTATAATAAAGTTCCATTTGTTAACATTAGTACATGAACTAACTTCTCTAAGCATGTATTAATGCATGTATTAATCTTATTTAATGTTAATTTCAACATGTACTAATACATTATTAAAATCAAAAGTTGTAGGCCTATCTGTTAATAATATTATATATATATATATAAACAAGTGTCATTAATTAACATTACCAAATATTAGACTGCTGTCACTTTAAGGCCAAATACATGCACAGATCCAATATAATGACATTCATCTGATTTCTTCCTCAATTATTTATGTTCACTACATTATTCTATATAACTGACCATGTTTACTACTCGCCAAGGCGGATATTGACATAATGTTGTGTATTTGTCCGTTCAAGAGCAAGAACATGTGAAAGAGAACTCCATTCTGTGTTTGCCTTCTTTTTATGTCAAGTTTTGTCATTCAGTTCATATTTACTGCAGTAATTTAGTGTTGTTGCCCTGATGGGGTTTGGTTTTTGTGTATGTGCCTGCATGGGCACTGTACAGTACGAGTATTGGCTTTATGGACTTAAATGCAAAATGCAGATTTTGAAAATTCAAGAAGTTTGCTATTAACATTATATTACTTCATGAAATGTGGTTATGAGTTTGTAAAATATACAGGTGCCAATATGCCATCCCATAATACGGAGAAAAATTGTCAAAATTGTGGCTGCAGACACTTTTCATGTTAAAGTCTTTTTAAATTATTATTTTTCAATTGTTAAAATAAGTAATCAAAAGAATCGCTAATGTTTTAACAACTTTATATTTTTATTTGTGTGTATATACAGTATGTGTGTGTGTGTGTGTGTGTGTGTTTATATATATATATATATATATATATATATATATATATATATATATATATATATATATATATATATATATATATATATATATATATATATATATATATATATATATTTAAGTGGAATTGCTTGGACATGGTGTGGAACATAGTGGCTCTCTCAGAGGAGAGAAGAAAAAAGCCAAGCTCTTTCTCATCTCAAACTGCTGTGATGAAAATTTAATGTGCTCTTCTGCTATCCGTTGCCTTGATTGTACTTTTTCCTGCCTCCTCTTTTATCATCCAACTGGATTAATATTTATAGAAAATATCCCATGATGGCTTTAAAGAAACTGATTTTGCATCCCATGAATTCCATCGCTCAGCTAAAAAGGAAACTTTGTTTGAGGTATCACATAACACCTGGCGTTTGCTAGATTAACATTTATCATCATTAAGGTTGACAATTATGTTTTGTTGATGGCAATATCATTTATTGCAATGCCACTACAGTAGGGAACCACATGACTAAATGTGGGTACTAGTCATCTATTCAGCCCAGTATAATTGGCTTTGTTTATATAGGTCTGGAGTCAGCACTAATAGAAGTGATGGATGCTTTTTAGACATGTCTGTAGCTTCACTGACGTTGAACTTTGATATGCCATTGTAATCTTTCAAATGTTACATTATACAAGGTCTTTGTCCACCTTGCTGAATGCAGTAGTTCATCATATAAGCACCACCATATATTACATTATACATTTAATTATAAAAACTATTAGATAAACTAAATTATTGGATTACTAAACTATTAGATTAACTAATTAACTAAGTTGGGAATACTCAGAGAAACTGACATGGTGATTGGAGGAAAAATATGAGATGGGAGGAAAAATGCTTTTGCGTTCTCTCGCAATTGTTTTGCATTCCCCCAAGAAACTTTGCATTCACTTTCAAAATTTGAGTTTGTTGCGAATGAACACAAAGTTTCTTGGGGGCACGGCAGACTTTTGCAAGAGAATGCAAAAACATATATATTTTTCTCCCATTTCATATTTTTTTCCCATCACCACATGTCCCTTTAGTGCCTCCGTAAGGGTCTGATTGTTTAAAGGATATTGAAAATGCTTTTGAAAAACATGTACAAACGTAAGATCCTGGATAGCAAATCATCTGATCCTGGATAGCAAAACATGGAATTTCCAAATCTAGATAATTCTGATCCAGATTAAACTTTTTGAACAACTGGGCCTTGGTTCATATTTTCCAATGGATACTGGTGGTTTGACATGAAGAGGTGTGAATGTGAGCTGTGGGAGTTTGTAAGATAATGACAGTGATGTACGGAGTTGTGTCAGTGAGCCAAAGAGCAGCAGGTCTTGTGTCGAGCTATTAACTGGACGATGACAGCAGCAACACAGGAGGTTTACTCTTTATTTTTCTCGCTCGCTCCCAAAACGGACTTGAGAAAGTATGTGTGAGTTGTAGGCTTTTTGTCTGTGTGTGTGTGTGTGTGTGTGTGTGTGTGTGTGTGTGTGTGTGTGTATAACATGTAAGTTTAAAAATATTAATAGAATGAGAACACTATAGACCTTTTGTTGCTCTACCCCTCAAAGCTTCACATGTGAAACTCAATTTTTTTCTGAGACTCTTTCAATTTGCTCTCCCATAGTTTTTAGACTCCCACACTCAGTTGTGGTGTCTCTGGAGAATCTGAAACCATTTTTAACTTCTCACGTGTCTAGATGGTTGTAAAATGTTCTGTAATCTCAGCCCAGTCAATCCCAATGGGAATGTTTAGGCCAAAACACTATTGGCCAGCTCCCTTATGCCCCCACCCACCCACCCCACCCCTTTCTTATACACTCAAATGAGATGGGACAAATGAGACAGTCAAAAAGTTAGGACACACCTCATTTATTCATTCTTTTATTTTGAATAATAGGAAGGAAAGTTATCAAAACTATGCTCTATACTGTAACTATCATTATGAGTTATGTTGTTTTTGCAGCAGATGTGCGTATGCATTTTGAGGGTCACTACAGCCAACCGCAAGTTATCAAGTTAAAGGACTAACACTGAAGAAAATTATTTAACACGTTTAAACTATGTAGTAAGTTTCTTAGGTAGTATGAGCATTTAGAAAATCAGTAAACGTGAAACTTTGACAAAAGACGTGCAACGTGTCTGGTAGAAAAAGAAAAAAATATTTAAAAAAACCTTCCAGTGCATTTCAGTGTTGTAGCGAATGCAACTATGGGCACAAAGTTCTCCAGATCTCAGTCTACAGCCTGAGAGAGACAAGGAATAACTCATAACTGCAATTTTATGGCAAGCCGCAGCTGACAGCCTCAGGACCCCCATCATGACAGACTTTCACTGACACTTAGTGATCACTATGATCATTTAAAGGGATAGTCCACCCAAAAACGAACATTCTGTCATCATTTACTCACCCTCATGTCATTCCAAACCTGTATTTCTTGAATGTTTTGGGAAAATTTAAAGACCGTTTTTCATGCTCTCTTTCATGCAATTATGAAGGGGACTGAAGGATGCAAATGCACTAAAAAGGATGCAAAAAGAATACTGCAAAGTATTAGGTGTACAATTCATATGGACTACATTCAGTCAGCCAGATTTCATTAAATCATTATTTTTTTCTGATCTGAACCCATTGATTAGTATTTTTGACTTTTTTGAAAGTCATACATATTTGGAATGCCATGAGGGTGAGTGAATGATAATAGAAATACAATTTTTGCGCGAACTATCCCTTTAAGTTTTATGTCTTTTAAGATGAGCTATGTCTGATCATTTATTACCTTTGATAAATGCTCATTTCCTCCTGTTGCTTCTGTAATACACATGGGTGTGATAAAGCTTACTCATTATGTTACCAAATATAGCCTAGACAGACACATATGCAGTGTTGTGGATTCTACTGTCATCCTATACTGTATATGGGCCAGCAAAGATTCTGCTGGCAGAAATCCACAGAAAACTCTGTAAATACCCACAGAATTCTTTTTGTGTGCTCATTTTACAAAATATTTTGGCTAGTTAGTTGATAATGCTTTCAGAAAGTGTAATACCCTGAACTCGTGTTTAACACGTTGTCATATTTAAACCATTCCACAGAATTCTGAAGATTTTAACACCATTATTTTGCTACGAAAATGTGAGAGAAAGTGTGCAGAATTTGTGTAATGCTATGATTCACACATAAAGAACTGTAGCACTTAGCATGCCTCAAATGGGTTTCTTACCAGTCCATTTAAAGTCATGGAAAAAAAACTCAGATGCATTAAAACAAAGTGGAAAATTGATGACCTCACCATATCAGTCCTCTGGGATGTGTTTAAAGAGCGTTAGCCTGTGACGTATGTTCTCCTCTTGCTCCTATTTGCCTCTCTTTGTAGCTTTTTTTCCAGTTTGCCTTAAGTGATTAGGCTGGACAAAACAAAGCGAGGTTCACAGGTCTCTCATATGTATCAGTAACAGCTGTTATTTGGATCCAAGCTTTGAGCTTTGTGAATTCCATGAATACAACAGCGAGCATTTGTGTGGCACATGGAAAGACCAGAGCAGCTCCATCCAGGGAAACAATATCCCAGCTGTCTAGCTGTGGCTTCACTCTGTGAGTCCATATGCTTGTTAATATAACAAGATATTTGTGCTAATCACAGGGTGGCAGAAGTAAATCCAGGTGACTGAAACAAGGCCATGGGTGCCAGACCTGGTATACGAATAAAATGGTCTAAATTAAATCTCACACGGTAGCATGGATTGGTTTCATATGATGGCGATTGTGCCAGGGAACCGTGCTGAATTCATTATTTTGCTGACGCGCAGCATGGCAAAAAAAGCTGCAAGTAGTTTCAAAACATTTACTAATCGATATCTTGCATAATTCTCACTCAAAAAGGTTATGCACAAAAGACCAAGACCCAAATATATTTCCATGGGATCATAGTGGTTTTTTGATGTTTTAATGTTTGAAAATGAAGAACTCGAAACGGCTATAAATATTAGTATTGTAAAAAAAAAAAAAAAAGTTAAAATGAATAATTAATATTTATTAATTAATAATAATAATTATTATAGTCATATAGATGTATAACACAATTGTTTGCCAAATTGTGTAGCCCTACAAGCACAGCAAAACTTTGTTTTTAAATTGTATTTTTAACCCCTTTTTCAAAAAATAAATCCCTTTTTCAAATTCTTCCCTCCAACTTCCTGATTCAATTAAACGCCCTATTTACATGACCAAAATCAATTCCCGCCTACATTTTTTCATGTTCCTTGTTTAGACAAGTACAAGGGGTTGTGAATGGGAAAGGTTCATGATCTGAATTTGCTTTCTAAGGAGAACTGGAAAGTGTTTTATGTTCGATATGATTGGCAGCCACAAAACTTGAGCAATTAGTGACAGCACTAACACAGCATTTTGCCACTTATGGGAGGGTTGGGAATCGGGATAGTGGTGTCCTATGAATTATGGGTTAACAATTTTAAGCTGATAAACAGATATAATTTTCATGCCATTATGGTAATTATTGCAAAAGAGAGGAACTTTACTTTGCCCCCCCTCTCCTTCTTGCGTTTTAAATTCTCACACCAATCCCATTTTAGTCAATGAAGAACAGTAGCGTTTAGCACAGTTGTGCCTCAATAAATCCATTGCACCTGATTTATCTCCGAGCAGCACAGTAGATCTGACATCGTTTAACAACAAAGCTGAGTCACTTACAGGAAACTTCATGTTCTCCCTGTCTAAATGCCATACCTTTTCAGGAAATGTTCTTGTTTTAATTCACCGATCTTCCGGATTTTCTGTCTAGTTTGTTTTCATCCATTTAAGCAACAGGAAAGAATTAAATCGCGTATTCACATCAGATGGGCCAATCTGGAAATGTGATTTAATCTCATCCGGGTGAACTTGATGAGTCTTTCTTTACAAAGGAAAGGTTCGTGTTCATTACATTTTATTGCTTTTTTATTTGAAATTAATTGATACAATATTTGACTTCTTAATCTTTCCCCTTTTTCCGCTCCATAGTTTTGCATTCCACCATTGTTTTGTTATGAGTTTTTTTTTGCTGTATGCAGAAATGAGGTGCGTATGTGTGTACATCAGCCACAGAGGATGAACTTGACTGTTTTCAAGTAGCGATTGCCACGGCAACTGAATGACACCTTTGGCGGCCTTGGTAGCAAGAGCCTCTGCAAATATAGTCAAGACTCCTGTGGGAGGAAAAGCTGGAATCTTTGACAAGTTATGTAAAAACTAAGGCTGTCAAGTCGACAAGTTAATTTAGTACAATTATTTTTAAAAGAATGTAAAAAGGAATGCAATTAATCATGCTCCATGAACCCTAAATATGTACCTTGATGTCAAGATGTCATTAATTTGATTACTTTTAGAATTTTTAATTGATTGACAATACTAGTGAAACTAGTTTTAGGGAGGACATTTTTCTTAAGGCTACATAATCAAAAAGGGAGTTTGGTTAAAGATGTAGCTATTTTATATTCATGTGTTTGAGGTTGTGTTGCTCTGCATCATTTCTTAGAAGGAGGCAAGATTTGGTTTAAAATTGGCCCAGAAATTACAGATTGTGCTCTTGGCAAGATGCATCTTTAAATATGCATTATGCTTTGGTTATCATTATGCCGTGTTAAAAAAATCCCACTCTGATGTTTCTCCAGCAAAGCACTCTTAAAGATACACAAGGAGTGGAATGAAATCATACTTTAGTGAGGAGAGAAATTCTCAGCTATGCCATAAAAGGACCTCATATAGCAATTGGATTTGGGAGTAAACTTTAGAGCAGGGTTATTCTAATTCCAAATTGTCCAGCCTCTACATTTCTGCTGTAGCAAGTGTCCAAAAAAACATAACATAATTAATGTAATAATTTTTTTAATGATTCAGTAAACATTTATTTATTTCAGAAGCAAATCTCTGCACATCTGCAACAGATCAGTGTTTCTAAACTAATTAAGTGACTGATTCAATGATTCACTTCTTAGGTCAGGTATTGAATGAATCTGTCTTGGAATGAAGCGGGTGAATAAATTATGTAATGAGTAATGACTCATCATGTTCATGTCATGATCATTCGGTCACTTCAGTTAAAAAGATGAATTCATCCGACTTTCTAAAATGAAACTCCCTTCCTTGTACTCGTTCAGTTAGGCATTGCGTCCAGCCGACTGTACAGTTGCCTGGTTACATATGAACTGGTATGAAGGATGGTGCCAGGACTTGAACATATGAAGGAAACATTGGCTCAGTGGGACCAATCTGGCAGTCAGCCCCCTCCTGCCCTCTGCTCCCCCTGCTAGCCTGGCCCTCTGGGCTGCTCTTTCCATTGTCTCAAAGCCAACAATTTGCACTTTTGAGAAATCTTGTAATTAGGAAAGCAAGGAGTATGAGAGCTTTTGAGTTGCATTTTATTATTTGCTTGAGTTGTGTTAAGAAAACATTAGAAACATGGAGGCAAAAGTAGGCAAAAACGGTAGCAAACTGAATGTGGTTAATGTGTTTTTAAAATGTCCAGCATAGTAAAGTTTACCTGTGAACATTTTTTTTTCTCCTATCTCAATTTAATATCCAAAGATAACTACACACACACACACACACACACACACACACACACACACACACACACACACACACACACACACACACACACACACACACACACACACACACACACACACACATTCTCTCTCTCTGTGTTACTCACACTCACACACACTTCATTATTAGGGCTGACCCTTGATAGTCGACTAGATTAGTCTGCCAAGATTTTATTAGTCGTTTAGTTGCCAAAAAAAAAAAAAACTCCAAAGGAAGTGGCAAAGTCACGCAGTCCACTCGCTCTAACGTTAGCCTAGATAAATGTACGCTATTATTAGGTGCATATCCAAGTGTTCATGCTGAGGGTGGAAGCTAAAATGTAGCGTGTTTACTGCATTACATGGATGTGCCAGCACAATCACTTGCATTTTTTGCAACTAGGGATGCTCATATTGACCATTAAACAGTTAACCGAAATTAATCATTTTGACCGATTAATACTATCAGTTAAACGGTTTTAAAGTGTGTGTGTGTGTGTGTGTGTGTGTGTGTGTGTGTGTGTGTGTGTGTGTGTGTATATATATATATATATATATATATATATATATATATATATATATATATATATATATATATATATATATATATATATATATATATATATATTTTTTTTAATTTATTTTTTTGCTGCATGGTTAAAGAAAATATATATTTGTTAACTCATGGGGCATGCGTGCCTACACAGACATATTTTGCAAAATGAAGCAATGGAAAAGAATTAGGCCTACTGTGTGGGACCATTTTGACAGAAAGGGCGATGAAGTTACTTGCAAGATATGTTATGCGGTATTAAAATACAGCAGTAGTACAAGCTCCTAACTGGTGGAAAACAAATGAAAGACGCTTCCCGAGGCTGGCCACTCTAGCGAGGTGTTATCTCTGTATTCCCGGGACATCAGTGCCATCTGAAGCCTTGTTTAAAGCCTTGTTTATACTCGCCACGTCCGCACAAGCACAAGGGTGCTCTCGGCAAAAATTACGTCAACGCGGAGACGCGCGCAGTCAGCGTAGGCTCGCGCTGCGGAGCCAGATGAAAGTATAAACAAGGCTTGAGAGGGTGTTTTCTGTCAACAGGCTGCGCTCCAGACTAACCCCACATCACTTAGACATGTTACTTTAAAAAAAATAAAAACCATACAAGGTGTGAATTGAGGTAGGCCTGCTTTTTTTATTTGACGGAAAAAAAAACTATTTCGGTTCTTCAAAGCTTCAAACGTATTTTCGTATTGTCATCTTAATTTGGTAATTATTTAAGTGAAAATGTTTAGTGTAGGCCTATTTATTTTATGCTCTTTATTGATATGATTTTCTCTGTTGTCAGAAGCGCTGCAGATGCGTGAAAATTTGATAATGTGAATCCAGGTTCTGTTGTTGAGCTGTTCTGTATGCTGCTGTTTGCACTGTAAAATAAACACGTGAGAAAAATGTCACAGACAGTCGTCAATTGTATTTTTCTATTTAATGCCAATTCAATATTATCTTATCAGTTAATGGTTAATAATCGGATAACGAGTGGCGGTTGTCGGTCGGGAAAATTAACCGTAATGAGCATCCCTATTTGCAACTTAAAATACTAATACATCACTGTATTACACAAATGTAAAGGGTCTACCATTTTTGGTGTCAGTAGTGCTATGTGGAACTGTCTAAAAATCAGTGTATTGTGCTGGGAGTTGTCACACTTTTACCACGTAGATTGATTTTGCTCAACTGGAAACAAAAAAATCCACCTCACTGCTCTGCCATGATTAGATATGTTATGCACCACCTTCAACTTGAAAATATTAGATTTTCTTTAAAAAATAAGTCTGATAATTTTTATGCTGTATGGAAACCCTTTAAGACAGCAATAATTGAACCTTAACTTTTTAACTTAAAATAAAGAAAACAAACAGGATGCACTTTCTGCCATCTCGGTCTCCCTGAACAGCAGCTCATCACAAAAATGAACCGAAACTCAGCACTACTTGCCTCCCAGACATGAGAAATGTATCTTTAGAAAACTTGAAATGTCTACTTTTAAACGAACCAATTTGAATCAAAAACAAATACTCACTGATTATGTAATCCATATGAAAGGTGCCTTTCTCACATGTTCACTATACTGCGGAGGTGACGAGTCAACATTGTCAACTTCCTCTTTGCAGCATGACAGTCGAAATCAAAAGTGCATTATCAATGTTGAGGTTTTTGGCAGAAAGGTATACTAGAGCCCTTTTCTCTGTTTTCTCTGTAGTTGAAATTCGCATTTCTACAGCATTAACAGCCAAGTTCTGTTAATACCCATCTTGCCAGTGGTAAATTCTTTCTTTAATCTACACATGTAAAGGTCATTTAAAAAGTTGAGCATTTATCCTACACTCTCAGAAAAAAAGGTACAGTGCTGTTACTGGAGCAGTACCCTAAGGTACAACAGTGAAAACTTACATCTTTGTACCTTACGCACCCCTAAATGGTACATATTAATACCTTAAAAGGTACATATCAGTACTTTAAGAGTGTGTATTAGTCCTTAAAGGTACATATCAGTACTTTAAGAGTGTGTATTAGTCCCTTAAAGGTACATATCAGTACTTTAAGAGTGTGTATTAGTCCCTTAAAGGTACATATCAGTACTTTAAGAGTGTGTATTAGTCCCTTAAAGGTACATATCAGTACTTTAAGAGTGTGTATTAGTCCCTTAAAGGTACATATCAGTACTTTAAGAGTGTGTATTACTACCTTAAAGGTACATATCAGTACTTTAAGAGTGTGTATTACTACCGTAAAGGTACATATCAGTACTTTAAGAGTGTGTATTAGTACCTTTTCGATTTTGTACCTTAGGGTACAGCCCCAGTGACAGTAATGTACCTTTTTTTCTGACAGTGTAACAGTATACACTCACCTAAAGCATTATTAGCAACACCTGTTCAATTTCTCATTAATGCAATTATCTAATCAACCAATCACATGGCAGTTGCTTCAATGCATTTAGGGTTGTGGTCCTGGTCAAGACAATCTCCTGAACTCCAAACTGAATGTCAGAATGGGAAAGAAAGGTGATTTAAGCAATTTTGAGCGTAGCATGGTTGTTGGTGCCAGACGGGCCGGTCTGAGTATTTCACAATCTGCTCAGTTACTGGGATTTTCACACACAACCATTTCTAGGGTTTACAAAGAATGGTGTGAAAAGGGAAAAACATCCAGTATGTGGCAGTCCTGTGGGTGAAAATGCCTTGTTGATGCTAGAGGTCAGAGGAGAATGGGCCGACTGATTCAAGCTGATAGAAGAGCAACTTTGACTGAAATAACCACTTGTTACAACCGAGGTATGCAGCAAAGCATTTGTGAAGCCACAACACGCACAACCTTGAGGCGAATGGGCTACAACAGCAGAAGACCCCACCGGGTACCACTCATCTCCACTACAAATAGGAAAAAAAGGCTACAATTTGCACGAGCTCACCAAAATTGGACAGTTGAAGACTGGAAAAATGTTGCCTGGTCTGATGAGTCTCGATTTCTGTTGAGACATTCAGATGGTAGAGTCAGAATTTGGCATAAACAGAATGAGAACATGGATCATATCATGCCTTGTTACCACTGTGCAGGCTGCTGGTGGTTGTGGAAGCTTGAATCATTTCAAATTGGTTTCTTGAACATGACAATGAGTTCACTGTACTAAAATGGCCCCCACAGTCACCAGATCTCAACCCAATAGAGCATCTTTGGGATGTGGTGGAACGGAGAGCCGTGCCCTGGATGTGCATCCCCCAAATCTCCATCAACTGCAAGATGCTATCCTATCAATATGGGCCAACATTTCTAAAGAATGCTTTCAGCACCTTGTTGAATCAATGCCACGTAGAATTAAGGCAGTTCTGAAGGCGAAAGGGGGTCAAACACAGTATTAGTATGGTGTTCCTAATAATCCTTCAGGTGAGTATATTAAATAAGTGTAATAACTTTACCTGTGAATTACCATTTATTGAGTGCTGTTTGAGACCCAACAAACAGCTTTTTTTATCTAATATATAACCAAGAGTGTGATTTTTATATGTAAAAAAATAAATAACAAATGCTGGTAAAATGCGTTTAGTGATGTCGTCGGCACTCTGGATTGGGCACTTGTTTGTTGCCTGGCTGCCAGTTTCTCTCTAGCTGACCAAGCGTGCTATTTGGGCGAAGTTAACGCAAGTTAATAATAAAATTTAAAGAAATATCTAATCATCCTCCATAACGCGGTCGCTATGATCAGCATGGAATAGAACGGTTAAGGATCTAGATTTTACACTTCTGGATGCACTGGTTGTGCAGAGATCACTTACCTTTTTAATTATAGACCATGAAAACTTCTTGAGATCCACCTTTTTCCAGATATTTATATTGCTATTGATAGTACTTTTGGTAGTGCTTTGTTATTGTGAGCAACAAAATTAAATTAATGTATGATTATAAAATTTTGAACATAAGTTCTGGGATATTTTGATCTCTTTTAATGTTTGCCAAACAATTTATACTCTTAAAAGACTAAGAAGTTTTGGAGTCTAAACTCCAGAGTTGAGGAATGTCATTAGTGTGTCAACAGCACGGTTTGTAGACTGACTGTGTACTCTGTAAGAGGTTGAAATTCTCATGCCCGGGCTTAGCGCTGTTTCTGGTTAGCTGCGCTCCACATTAGCAGCTTTGCCTGAGCTCAGTAATGGGGGCTCAGAGGACCTGAACAATACTGCTCACTGTCCAAACTTTTGTCCCCTACAACCATAATCCATAAGCGATCAAAAGGTGAAACATGTGAATTAGCCCAGACATAAAAATAGAGAATGTATTTCCAACATAAACTGCAGAAATTGCTATGAAAACATAGATTCAAACTTTTTGTCATTTGGCGTGTGATTGTTCACTGAATTCACTGTGTGTGTGTGTATTTAATAATTTTAATTTTAAAGTCATCCTGTGGCCCCCTTTGCTGAGGCTCAGAACCACGGTGTTAAACAAAACATAAGTGTTATATCTGTTAAATCATGATTTAAAAAATAAAAAGTAATATGCTGCTTTCATTTTCTGCATTAATGCTCACCTCACATTAGGCTGCAGCATGTAACTATTTTAGCACCTTTTCATGTTTTGTTGAACTGAAGTGAAAGCTGAACTGAAATGAAGTGTCTCATCTTAACCCAGGCTTTGAGACACTGCATGCATCACAATCTGGTTGAATATTTCAGCATTAGAACATAGTGAGGACTGGAAGTAGAAACAGCTGTTGAGTGACAGGCAGTGTTTTACATTTGGCATTCTGGTCCTGAAATGGATTGGTTGAAACTCTGTATTCACTGTGAGATTGACTGACAGACAGCCTTATCGATGTATGCTATGCAATTCATTACTTCTCATTCATAGATTATTCTTTTTTGTCTTGGAGATTCCCACACTCCAGAATTGATGCCATATGCACTTGTGGGCAAGGACAAAAAATCCATTTGTTGTGTTTTAGATTTGGAGAATGCATTTAATTAGCTAGCTTTTTTCAGCATAAGCAATCTTTTTTTATGCTGCTCCATTTTGATACAGCTCTTTGTATGTTTTTTTTAAAAAAAAATTTAAGAAGAACCCCAAACAATGACAGTTGCAGAGAGCATGTAGGTGGAGTGGGATTGCGTCTCCAGTGAGAGAGAGAGAGGTAGAGAGAGGGAGAGAGAGATACACAATTTAATTTTGTCCATTCCTCCTTTCACTGGGCAATATCCTCTTTTCAATATAGAAGACATGCACAATCAAAGGCTTTTTATGTCCCACAAGCCTCTCTGATCCAAGGTCTAAGAAGACATCTGTAGTTGGTTCACTGCAGTGTTGGGGAGTAACTAACTAAAAGTAATCATATTAATGTAACATAACCATAATATTAATGGTTTGGCGCAACATGAGGGTTATCAATTTGCAATACTCTACAGCCAGCTAAAACAGATAAATACAAATATTGAATAATAATTTATTTGATTTAACCATTTGTACTTCTTGACATTTGAATTATGGCAAAATAAAAATTGAGGTCAGCAAAAAAATTAATACTTCTATTTAGCAAGGATGCATTCAATTGATCAAAAATGGCAGTAAAGACTTTTACATTATTACCCAACAATTCTGAGCTTTTGTACCCCCCAACTTCACTTCCTGTCAGCTAACTGTCCTTTCATAATAAAAGCAAAAACTGTTTCAAATAAATGATGTTCTTGTTACCTTTCTACTCGAAGAATCCTGTTGTATCATGGTTTCCTCAAAAATATTAAGTGGCACAACTGTTAAACATTCATAAAATTAAGTAGTATATAATAAGTATAATATTAAAATGGTTTCTATAGGATCATGTGAAGCTGAAGACTGGAGTCATGGCTTCTGAAAATGTACACTCTAAAAAAGGCTGGGTTAAAAACAACCCAAGTTGGGTTGAAAATGGACTAACCCAGCGATTGGGTTGTTTTAACCCAGTAAATGGGTTGTTTTAACCCAGCAGTTTGGTTAAATGTTTGCTTAAAACAACCCAATCGCTGGGATAAAACAACCTAATCGCTGGGTTAGTTCATTTTCGACCCAACTTGGGTTGTTTTTAACCCAACATTTTTTAGAGTGTATCTTTGCCATCATAGGAATAAATTACATTTTAAAAAAGAAATTACAATAAATAGCCTTGGTGAGCATAATTAGAGACTTCTTTCAAAAACATTATACAATCTTACCGTCCCAGAGTTTTGAACGTAAGTTTAAGTCTCTATAATTGATGAACATGAACAATATTTACACACAGGTTCATGTTTTGAGTTCATTTGGACTGTTCTGCCGGGCCTTTGATCTACAGGAAACAGACAAAACCTGTTCCGGAGAGCTGGTGGCTGACTTCTGTCAGGAACCTGAGAGGTCAAACACATCAACTTGACCTGTCATATGGGGAATGTCATTAGTATGCTTCAGTGGGGACATTATAAATGTCATGATGGTTTTTGTGATTGGCCATGACCTTTTGGACTACTGTTCAACACGGAATTTCCCAGCAGTTAAGATGCATGCGCTAATAGTAATTTTAACAACATTTACTCTAGAATTAATATCTGCATTTGTGAAACTAAAGCATTTGAGATCACGGTTTCATTTGGGAATTTCCAGTCCTTTAATTAGAGAATTTCATACTGACTCACTTTATATGTAGGAGGTGATATATTGGCAAACCATCTCTGTCAAATTTAGTTTTAAAGGATGTGTTTCATTATTAGTGGTTTGGTTCCATGACTGTTCTGAAGTTTTTAAAGGGATAATTCACCCTTCATTTACTTACCACCATGTCCTTGCAAACCTGTATGATTTTCTTTCTTCTGCAAAACATTAAAGATGATGTTTTGTGAAAAGTCCTTCAAGTGGAAGTTTGTTGCTAACCAAACAGTTTTGGTGACCACCTTCTTCCGAACTTATATTTGTTTAGCAGAATGCAGTAAGTCTTAGGCATGAGGGTGAGTAAATTGACAAAATTCTTGTTTTGGGTGAACTGTCACTTTAAAAAAACGTGCCTTTTACTGTACCTGTTAGAGTCATTGCAGCTTTATCTATATAAAAGCCCAAAATGCTTTGTTAATGTAATGTTTGTGTGCTTACAGGACCTGTAATAATCTATCAAATATTTAGTGTTTTTATTCAGCACTGTTTCTTTTGTTAATAAATGCATCTTTTTATATATGTGCCACTCAGCCATGTATAATTTTTTTGTGCCACTCTTCGTAGCTCTAAAGAGACATGATCTGGCAATACATGAAGCACCACCGTAAACTTGAAGCCCTTGTGTTATTTTCAGTGTCTGTTGTTTCAGCATTCGTTTCATCATTTTTCTCTATAGCACAAAGTCACAGTGAAGTGGAAATGTACTGTCAGAAGTCCATTAACTCGAGGACTGTGGACTATTATGGGTACAAGGTCTTTCAAATACAGGTTTATGAAAATCCTCTTGTATATAATTGGCATTTTTAAGGTTGATATATGGCATGTTTACTTGGCTTCTAGGTATTTATTATGCAGTCATCTCCAATTTGCTGTAGAAAATAACAGCAAATTAGAAAAGCAATTATTTATGTATGTATTTATTTATTTATTTATTTATTTATTTATTTATTTATTTTTAGAGAAGACTAGCACCTTTTGAAGAGCCAATATTAAAAGCATTGCCTGGACTCTGGAGAAAAGTGACCATAATTTCTATTGATATCTGTGATCTCTGCTTATTTGTGTTTGTTTGTTTACAGGTGCTGGTCATATAATTAGAATATCATCAAAAAATGTATTTACACTCACCTAAAGGATTATTAGGAACACCTGTTCAATTTCTCATTAATGCAATTATCTAATCAACCAATCACATGGCAGTTGCTTCAATGCATTTAGGGGTGTGGTCCTGGTCCAGACAATCTCCTGAACTCCAAACTGAATGTCAGAATGGGAAAGAAAGGTGATTTAAGCAATTTTGAGCGTGGTATGGTTGTTGGTGCCAGACGGGCCGGTCTGAGTATTTCACAATCTGCTCAGTTACTGGGATTTTCACGCACAACCATTTCTAGGGTTTACAAAGAATGGTGTGACAAGGGAAAAACATCCAGTATGCGGCAGTCCTGTGGACGAAAATGCTTTGTTGATGCTAGAGGTCAGAGGAGAATGGGCCGACTGATTCAAGCTGATAGAAGAGTAACTTTGACTGAAATAACCACTCGTTACAACCGAGGTATGCAGCAAAGCATTTGTGAAGCCACAATACGCACAACCTTGAGGCGGATGGGCTACAACAGCAGAAGACCCCACCGGGTACCACTCATCTCGACTACAAATAGGAAAAAGAGGCTACAATTTGCACGAGCTCACCAAAATTGGACAGTTGAAGACTGCAAAAATGTTGCCTGGTCTGATGAGTCTTGATTTCTGTTGAGACATTCAGATAGTAGAGTCAGAATTTGGCATAAACAGAATGAGAACATGGATCCATCATGCCTTGTTACCACTGTGCAGGCTGGTGGTGGTGGTGTAATGGTGTGGGGGATGTTTTCTTCGCACACTTTAGGCCCCTTAGTGCCAATTGGGCATCGTTTAAATGCCACGGCCTACCTGAGCATTGTTTCTGACCATGTCCATCCCTTTATGACCACCATGTACCCATTCTCTGATGGCTACTTCCAGCAGGATAATGCACCATGTCACAAAGCTCGAATCATTTCAAATTGGTTTCTTGAACATGACAATGAGTTCACTGTACTAAAATGGCCCCCACAGTCACCAGATCTCAACCCAACAGAGCATCTTTGGGATGTGATGGAATGGAAGCTTCGTGCCCTGGATGTGCGTCCCACAAATCTCCATCAACTGCAAGATGCTATCCTATCAATATGGGAAACATTTCTAAAGAATGCTTTCAGCACCTTGTTGAATCAATGCCACGTAGAATTAAGGCAGTTCTGAAGGCGAAAGGGGGTCAAACACAGTATTAGTATGGTGTTCCTAATAATCCTTTAGGTGAGTGTATTTCACTAATTCCATTCAAAAAGTGAAACTTGTATATTATATTCATTCATTACACACAGACTGATATATTTCAAATGTTTATTTCTTTTGATTTTGATGATTATAACTGACAACTAAGGAAAATCCCAAATTCAGTATCTCAGAAAAATCCGCTAATGAACTCAAAACACCTGCAAAGGCCTTTAAATGGTCTCTCAGTCTAGTTCTGTAGGCTACACAATCATGGGGAAGACTGCTGACCTGACAGTTGTCCAAAAGACGACCATTGACACCTTGCACAAGGAGGGCAAGACACAAAAGATCATTGCAAAAGAGGCTGGCTGTTCACAGAGCTCTGTGTCCAAGCACATTAATAGAGAAGTGAAGGGAAGGAAAAGATGTGGTAGAAAAAAAGTGTACAAGCAATAGGGATAAACCGCACCCTGGAGAGGATTGAGAAACAAAACCCATTCAAAAATGTGGGGGAGATTCACAAAGAGTGGACTGCAGCTGGAGTCAGTGCTTCAAGAACCACTACGCACAGACGTATGCAAGACATGGGTTTCAGCTGTCGCATTCCTTGTGTCAAGCCACTCTTGAACAACAGACAGCGTCAGAAGCGTCTCGCCTGGGCTAAAGACAAAAAGGACTGGACTGCTGCTGAGTGCTCCAAAGTGTTCTCTGATGAAAGTAAATCAGGGTCCCAGAGTCTGGAAGAAGAGAGGAGAGGCACACAATCCACGTTGCTTGAGGTCCAGTGTAAAGTTTCCACAGTCAGTGATGGTTTGGGGTGCCATGTCATCTGCTGGTGTTGGTCCACTGTGTTTTCTGAGGTCCAAGGTCAACGCAGCCATATACCAGGAAGTTTTAGAGCACTTCATGCTTCCTGCTGCTGACCAACTTTACGGAGATGCAGATTTCATTTTCCAACAGGACTTGGCACCTGCACACAGTGCCAAAGCAACCAGTACCTGGTTTAAGGACCATGGTATCCCTGTTCTTAATTGGCCAGCAAACTCACCTGACCTTAACCCCATAGAAAATCTATGGGGTATTGTGAAGAGGAAGATGCGATATGCCAGACCCAACAATGCAGAAGAGCTGAAGGCCACTATCAGAGCAACCTGGGCTCTCATAACACCTGAGCAGTGCCACAGACTGATCGACTCCATGCCACGCCGCATTGCTGCAGTAATTCAGGCAAACGGAGCCCCAACTCAGTATTGAGTGCTGTACATGCTCATACTTTTCATGTTCATACTTTTCAGTTGGCCAAGATTTCTAAAAATCCTTTCTTTGTATTGATCTTAAGTAATATTCTAATTTTCTGAGATACTGAATTTGGGATTTTCCTTAGTTGTCAGTTATAATCATCAAAATTAAAAGAATTAAACATTTGAAATATATCAGTCTGTGTGTAATGAATGAATATAATATACAAGTTTCACTTTTGAATGGAATTAGTGAAATAAATCAACTTTTTAATGATATTCTAATTATATGACCAGCACCTGTATTTGTTTGCTTTCTTACATATGTTTGTTTTTGCATTTGCTTATTGTATTCCTTAAAAAAAAAAAAAAAAAAAATCATATTTGTTTGAACACTAATACCTAATTGAGAATTGAGTTTTCTTTTCTTTTTTTTTTTTCTTTTTTCTTTTACTACTTGAATTATGATGGCAAACATCTCAACTGTCTCTTTCATACTAATAGGCTCAGATGGAATATGAATTTTTGTGCTTATGTTGACAATTGGCTAAATTCAACCGAAGGGATTAAAATTGGTAAAACAAAGTTAGGAGTACTAAACTCTTATTAGTAGCTTAAAGGTGTAGTTCACTTTAAAATGAAAGTTTCCCCATGGTTTACTCACCCTCAAGCTATCCTAGGTGTATATGACTTTCTTCTTTCTGATGAACACAATCGCAGTTATATTAATAAATATCCTGAAACTTCCAAGCTTTATAATGGCAGTGACGGGGTCCATTGAGTTAGAAAGCTCAAAAAAGTGCATCCATCCCTCATAAACGTACTCCACACGGCTCTGGGGGGTTAATAAAGGGGTTTTTGTAAGAAAAATATCCATAAAAATATCTAGCTTCTATCAAGACCGCCTTCCGTATTCAACTTATGCAGAAAGTGTAACGCCTCTCTACGTTCTAGTGATGCGTCGCGCCAGTTACGCTTTTTTCGTAAGTTGAATACGGAAGGCGGTCTGCCGGAAGCTAGATATTTTACGTTATAAAGTTTTAAACATGGATATTTTTCTTACAAAACCCAATAAATTTATTAACCCCCCGGAGCCGTGTGGAGTATGTTTATGAGGGATGGATGCACTTTTCTTTTCTTTTGCGCTTCAAACTCAATGGACACCGTCTGCCATTTATAAAGCTTGGAAGTTTCAGGATATTTATTAATATAACTGCGATTGTGTTCATCAGAAAGAAGAAAGTCATATACTCCTGGGATGGCTTGAGGGTGAGTAAATCATGGGGTAATTTTCATTTTAAAGTGAACTACTCCTTTAAAGCTTTTTTTGAATTATCCCAAATAATTAATACATAAACACACAAGGGGATGTGTAGAACTCTTTGTCTTTTCTTTGTTTTGGAACAATTTATCATGAAAAAAATAGAAATTAAGTTGGATAAACAACATGAATCTTATGCTAAGCTTATAGAGAACCATAAACACCAACTTCAGACAGAGGTCTAACAGGTTAAAACATTTTAAAGTGAACCTCCATTTGCAGGCGATCAGATCCCACTGAAGAAAACCGAACGAAAACAAGTTTCATGTGACCGGCCTGCAGACATGTCCCTTCGTTTAAAATACACAGAGTTGTTGTTGTTGTTCACTGCCCTTCTATCACGCTCCCTGTCTTCACACACCTACTTCTTTTCTCGTTCTCTGCATTCACTTTCATGTGTTATTCTGCAGACCTTCTTTTCAGTCAGCTCAAAACAAAGAGAACAATCCAGAAGCACGACCTACTTAAATTTTCCATGCTAACAGACCACTGTTGTTTCCAACCACTTTAAACATGATAGATCTTACAGCTATCCTATAATGCTGTAAATACTTTGCCCTTGTAGGCAGAGCATACTGGAGGACCATCTTGCATCCCTTTGGATGTGCATCTGTGGTCTGTGTTGCCATTTGGCTGGCTGTTAGAAAGTAAGAGCCCAACTCTAAAGGCCGTTCACACCAAGGACGATAACTATAAAGATAACAATAAAGATATACTTCTAAAAGTCATCAATATTAATGAGTAGCGGAGTTCACACCACAGCTAAAACGAAAATGGCACAGAGAAACGATATCGTTGGAATCACTTTCAGAACTATTTTTTTTTCCAGGTGATGAACAATAAAAGCATTGACAGCCAATCAGAATCCATTCTGCTGTAACGAACTTGAGCATTTAAAGCGGCAGACAAGCATGCGCTTAGAATGAACAGAATGATATCGTTAACTGGTGTGGATGCTAATATAGTTATCTTTAAAATGATTGTTTTTGGTGTGAAAGGGCCTTTTGGCTCTGTTCTGAAACCTATGTAGGCAGCATTTTAAGGTATCATATACTTGAAACACTATACTTGAAGTCTGTTCTAAAAGGCAGGCAGCATCATTACTCCAGTCTTCAGTGTCACATGATCCTTCAGAAATCGTTCTGATATGCTCATTTGCTGCTCAAGAAACATTTCTTATTATTATCATCAATGTTGAAAACAGTTTTGCTGCTTAATATTTGTGTGGAAACGGTGAGGTTTCAGGGTTATTTCAGGGTTCTTTGATTAAATAGAAAGTTCAAAAGAACAGCATTTATTTGAAATGGAATTCTCCTGTAACATTGTAACAGTCTTTATTGTCACTTTTGATCAGTGTAATTAGTCCTTTCTGAATAAAAGTATTAATTTCTTTAAAAATACTCTTACTGACTCCAAACTCTTGAACGGTATTTTGTTAGCCAAACTCACTTGCAACCAAATGTAAATGTAGTCTCCCTTGTCCTTTGTGTTAGGAATGCTATTTATGGCAGACAGAGTTGATGTCTATGCAGAGCATTTCAAATCGATCACATATGAGGTTCCATTTCAGGAACTTTCTTAGAAAGTGCAGCTATATGTAGAGATTATACATCAAGACAGCTCACTAGGCTTTTGGAACAGAGTCCAAGTCTCAGCAGCTATTTTCATCCACCTATTTCTATGCACATTTTGGGATATTGCATAAAAAAAATAGATAGAATTAAATAGATAGATTATGTGCATCTACATGGATAGAAACATGTAGATGCACATAAATTCTAAAAATGTGCATAAAACGTATGCGCTCAATTGAGTAGGATAGTTTTTTTATCCGATAAGAAAACATGTGCATAAACTATAATGGAAACGCATTTACTGAATAAATTCCTTGATGCACATCAAAAAAGTCACTTGACTTTGCGTGTTGGGATGGCATAACTGGACTAACCAGCAGACTGATCTCTTTACACAACATCTGAAATTGTGTTTTGGTCATTCTGAAATGCCTGTGCAAAGTCTGTTGTTAAAGTGGTTCAGTATAATTCCCACTCAGAACTGTCTTACATGACTGCGTTCACAAACATCTGCCTCTGAAAGCAAGATAAATCACCATGTTTATTGCATTTCTTCTGCACGCTTTGAGGCGCAAGTAATTTATACTTTTTTTATTAAAATTATTATATACATTGGCTTAGTGATGTTTAGCAGCAGTTTATCAGGAAGTAACAATTTTGTTCTCTTTGACTTTGAAACTGTGCTTTATTCTCAAATGTTTTTTAATGAAGTCTAATGAAGTTTAATGAAGCATTTCCCCCTATTGCCGCGACTTTCTTTATTGCATGTTCTGATTGAGTTTCCCTCAGGACTTTTGTAAAGGCCAAAATGACCACACCTCAGATTTGGTCCTTTCAGAAGACTGAAATCTCCTGAGCACTGTCACAGCCTTCCGTCATTTCTTCTCATTCAAAAAAACGTTGCGCGATGTGTCTGTGCCAGACTGATGCCGGCTGGACGGGACGTACTACGAGTTTTCAAAAGCGCGATAATCAAACACGGCTTTAATGATAATTGCATTTTAAACGATAATACTAACCATCGGTACATTTTGAAACCGGTCCTAACTCAAAATTGAAGTATGTTGGCTTTTAGTATGAATATGCTAGCCTTACTGTTATCTATAAGCTAGTGGGCTCCAAATCAACGACAAAATTCGGATTTAGAAGATATAAGTGCTTAAAACTTGGTCTCTCGGATTTTGAGGACATCACTCTGCACTCCAATCAAATGCTCTCTATAATCTAAAGCATCCCACCCCCTACATCATAAATAGATGCTGAAGTTGGGGCTGAAATCGGTCACTTGCACTATTTTCTACATGGGGAATGGCACATAGTGCACTATATAGGGGATAGGGAATGATTTAGACAGTGTAAATGTGCTTTCCATGGGGCAAATTAAGTTTGGTTTCACGTCAGTGTCACGCGAACCGCCGCAGCTAGCACACAGTCTACTCTGGTTCAGAGACACGATAGCACAGAGCAGATTATATGCACAAGTCTGTGCGGACCACAAAACATATTGGACCCATTAGACTTCTGGAGGAGATTAGGAGGAGATTTGGTTGGAGATTAGGAGGAAACTGCGGTTTTACCAAGCTCACCAGCTCTGGTCAAGCTGTAAATGAAACGCTATTAGCTAATTAAAAAAAAGGGGGGAGGAGCTATTGAATATGTCCTGACGTGTCTTTCTGTTTCAGTGGAAATTATGTCAACACATTGAATAATGCTGCTCATTTCAAGACACTTCAGTGGGCCTTTAATAATAATAACCAATGCATCCTTCTCAAAATTACTAAAATTAACATTTGGACACAGATATTGGCCACTCGTAACACTTTCAAAATGGCCAAATATTGGTTGTTGGACTGGTTGAAAAATCACAAATGGGCTCATTTATCTGTAAATATCTCATTTGTTTTCCTAATGCAGAGCAAATTGAGTTTTCTGCAGCTCTGATTTTTCTCCAGAGAAAAACTCCCAAGTAATCTCAACTTGTCTCTAGTGGTCTTCAAACCTGGTCTAGAGACCCACAGCACTGCACATTTTGTATGTCTCTGTTATCTGACATGCTCATTTCAGTTCATGGAGCTCTCTTTTAATGGGCTAATTATTTTAATCAGGTGTGCTTAATAACAGAAACATATAAAACATGCAGTGATGTGGAGCTGCACAACCAGGATCAAAAGAGGTCTCGATGTTGGTGACACCGAAGTCTGCAACCAAAAGCAAAATTTCAAAGTGGTCTTATGAATTTTGTAGCTCTATGATGTTCTTGTTTGTCTCTCATTTCATTCCTCTAAGGGGATTTTAGGAGAAACATCTGAGACAAAGTTTATATGCAACAGAACATTATGCCTCTTGAGCTGTGAAAGAACAACCTCCGAGCGATAGTTATCCTCTGGGTATCATCTGTCACTGCTCTCCGTGTTCCATTGAACTGTACACTTGAAGTCAGCTGCTAACAACAGTGAAAAAAGAGCTTTAGAAATAGGAAGAATAATACAACATCTCATAACAGTTATTTCCTGGCGCGGGTGGTGTAATGCACCTGACAACAAGAGCAGCCAGATCTTTGTTCTTTGCCTGAGGCCTGTTGCATGAAGCTAGTTGAACAAACTCTGAGTTTCAGAGTAGATTTAGGCTCACAACGCTCTGTAAACGTTCTCTGTCAACTCAGAGTTTGATCCAGGGTTTGTGATTAACTCTAGAGCGCTGAAAGTGTGACATGGTGCGAACAGCCAATCACACGGAACGTGGAGAGTGTCAGTGTGATTCTCTTCTTGCGAGCGGGTCGGCGCAATTCACTCCTCTGTTGAAGATGAAGAAATCGTTATGAAAAATGTCATGATTTTAAATGCATTTACAAGGCAGGAATAAACTGCTGCTGCTGCTGTGAGAGTTTGAGAAGATAGCCGAATGAAAATATCTGACTATATCAATGCATGTGAATCAACTGAATTTAAATCATTTATAGTTTCACAAAGAGCTCAAAAGAATTTTGAAACTGGCTTTATGCAACAGACCTCTGAGGAGTCATTAGTTTGAAAGCCCTGTTGTATTTCGAGTACACTGCTTGATTGGTTTGTGACATTTAGAGCTGGTTAATAGCTTTTTTACTTAGATGAACCTCAGATGACCTGAATTGGGGAGGCTGTTAGATGTGTCTCTCCAAGCATCATGTGTCGTAGCCACAAAAAGTCTATTCAACCCATCCTCGAGGAGGTTTTAAAGTGCGTCATAAATGCATAAAACCAGGCACTTGTTAAATAACTTCACAGACTGATTGTAAACAACATGCACCCTTAGCATAATGAGCAGTACAGTCATTTGAATAAGGCTAATCATTATGAGGGTGATGACATTCATTAAAGACTCACATTTACCGAAGTTTAATAGTGTGATTGCGGTTGCCGTCTCCTAGCAACTGTTTGTTCCAGTCGTCATAGAGAATTGTATTCCCTAGTGGAAGACCATTGTCATTGGGGTAACCCTGAATTTTCCAGCTGAAGAAACATGAAAAAATCACTGGCAAATGAAAATGTAGGTACTAAAAAGGCTGAAATGATATAAGGATGAGCTGATGGGTGTCAACACTGATGGAATGCTGTGTACATCCACCTGCCATGGTGAATTGGATGGATCAGGGATTCCATCTCAGATCCCAAAATGTCTGATTTAGGTCTGATTTACACCTACAGTAAGGGGGACAGAATTACAAGGGTAAACCGATAGTACATGGGTTTCAAATGAAACTGCTCAGTTTGAGAAAGGATCATTTGTGCTGTCATTTTATATTGAATTAAGGATTTTTCTTTTTTTATCTAGACACACATCACTATTCCACCAGTATGTAACTGAGTGGAATGGAAGTGTTAAACTGAGTAACTATTGAGTGTATATTGGGTCTTATTTACCAATAATTGTGTAGATTATTTGTATTTTTATGATATGGAGAACGTCTCACAAAAATGTACGCCTAATTCACAAAACAATGCACATGAATTCGTTTTTTAACCTTGTTCTAATGTTAATGAGTTTAGGGTGTTTTAAATGAGTTACAATTTAAAGTAGTAGTGGGAAGTTCGGATCATTTTACTGACGTTCAGCATTTCAGCAAGTCATTTTGTTCATTTCAGCAGAATCTAATTAAAATGTTATGTTACATTTTCCAACACATTTAGTACTACTTTTGGAATAAAAAACAAAACAAACTGTAAGCTAATGCAGCCATGGCCAAGCTTTGAGAAAGAAATGATTAATTAATTGCTTAGCTGGGTCTTAATCAGGCTGTTGTAACCCCTCCTGTTCGAACCGCCCCACTCTAAACGGGACTCGAACTCGGATCCGCCGGCATGAGAGTCGGACGCTCTAACAAGGAGGCTAAAGGCTGCAACCCCTAGCGTCAGTCGCTAGAGTGTCTCTTGAGATCAGAGGAGTGAGATTTACTCACACAGCAACTACTAGCTGGCCTAGTAGTTCATCTCTCGAGTCTTCGGGTTTGTGTCATTCGTTCAAGTCCCAGTCCCATAGGCAAGGCTATGCAGTCTGTACCGGAAACAGAAAAGATTAGTTCATGTCTCGAGTCTTCGGGTTCGAGTCATTCATTCAAGTCCCAGTCCCATAGGCAAGGCTATGCAGTCTGTACCGGAAACAGAAAAGATTAGTTAATCTCTCGAGTCTTCGGGTTCGAGTCGTTCGTTCAAGTCCCCATAGGCTGAATGCAGAAACAAAAATTATTAGTTCATCTCTCGAGTCAGTTTTCGGGTACGAGTCTCATTTTTTTGTCACATGACCGTTTCCCGGTTCAGTGTCTCGCAACATATACAACATTACAGTCGTATTATTGACTGCATGTTGTAATATATTTATTACTATAAAATCATCAGAACATATGTGCAATAAACATTTATGTTATGCCTATCCATTCTGACCAACCCAATGTGTCCAGTTTTCGTGAAAATCAATTATACTAGCTAAAAAACTGAACTAAATAAACAAACAAACAAACAAAAAAACTATGCACTTGTTTGTAAGGAAGGTTGTGAATGAACAAATTTCTGTATCCAACACGGCTGTCACGTCACGTGACAAAAGAACGAGACTCGTACCCGAAGACTCGAGAGATGAACTAATAATTTCTGTTTCTGCATTCAGCTTATGGGGACTTGAAAGAACGACTCGAACCCGAAGACTCGAGAGACGAACTAATCTTTTCTGTTTCCGGTACAGACTGCATAGCCTTGCCTATGGGACTGGGAGTTGATGAGCGAACGACTCGAACCCGAAGACTCGAGAGATGAACTAATCAATTCTGTTTCCTGTACAGAACATATGGGATGTTGCGCATGCACGGTCAACACAAAATGAACAAATCGCTCTCTGAGACAACTCGTTGTTCTCGAGTCATATTAAAGATTCGTTCAAAATGAACGAATCGTTCATGAACGACACATCACTAATTTAAAGGGGGTGTGTCTGCTGTGAGACTTCAGTGTAAATGCCCACTGCTGTGATTGGCTGACATCTTTGCATATGAAATGGGTATTACGGGTGGAACCCGCTCAAATACTTTCACTATGTTTTTACTATTACAGCTGTCGAAATTAAAGAATCATGAAAAGCGTTGATTATTGCATTATATTTAGATCGATTCCCTTCACATGGAAGGTTGCAGTGATGAGCAAACAAGTTTAACAAACAATTATTGGCTGATACCGATATTTGTCACTTGTCCTCTTATTTGAAATTTTGTCATTAAAATAGTGTTTTGACCATGTTTTAAATCAGCAAAGTTCATTGCTGCATTATCAAATCATTTCTAATTAACATTTTAAAAATAAACTGAATCTATTTTTCTCTGACATCAGGATCCTTCGGCAGCTTATGCAAAGATGATGTTTTTCCACAGACAGTAACAGCACAAGACATCACAATCTTATCGTGAACAACTACTTTAGATCCACTTGCTGCTCATCGACTGAACACCACGATGCATTGATGTAAAAGTAGGCATTGTTGTCCTGCTCCAGAGGCAGTCGTATGCAAATGCCTGTGCCCCTGTGACGTCACATGCCACCTCGGATCCAAACTAAACTTTTTTACAGCTTGATTATATAAATACATGTTTTTTATTTACATTTTTTGATGACGTTTTAAGTTATGGAACTTGCAGGAGGAATTAATGATACAAAGACCTTTTAATATGCCAAAAGATCAAGGAAAACTTGTCATGACCCCTTTAAATTACAGTAATTTGCATAAAACACTGCCATTTGGGGTCTTTCCTCACAAACTTTCCACTATAGCCTTTCATCACTCTCAGCAAACATATGACACTCTTTAAAAATGTGTTCTTGCCTGAGAACACACGCAGCAAGATCTTCAAGCAATGGGATATTTATTTATTGATTTAATCATGAGTTTTTTAAATGATAATGTACACCGATTTCGCATTCAGATGAGTGCATATTCACGGTTGGTGAATTAAAGCCATAGTCTTTGATTGCTCTTGTTTTTTTTTTTTTTTGTTCTTTTGCATTTTTGCATTTTTGTAAATTGTTAAAGGTATAGTTTCCCCATGAAAAATTAAAATTATATTATTTATATATATATATATATATATATATATATATATATATATATATATATATATATATATATATATATATATATATATATATATATATATATATATATATATATATATTTTTTTTTTTTTTTTTTTTTAAATAAAAACCCACAAGACATTTCTCAAAATATCTTAAGTTCTACAGAGGAAAGTTAGTCATACATGTTTGGAACAGGTTTAACATGAGGGCAAATATCCTTATTGAAATTGATCAGATTGTCCCTGGTGCTGAAGAACTAAAAAAAAAAAAAAATGTATAGAGATTAGCAAATATATATATATATATATATATTTTTAATACTGTAATATTAATTATTGTTATAACTAAATTTATTTGTAGTGTTTACAATTGATATTAATTGTTACTGTTTTTAATTAAAATGTATTTGTTGTAGAATTTATTTTGTTAGACATTTATCGCCATGTCAAGAAAATATTGGCTTACAGAATTTTAATATTGGTGCATCCCTAGACTTTGTTTATTGTGCTTCATGGTGCTTTTGTGTCATTTTTGGAGCTTGACAGCATTCCATCCTGGTTAACTTTCCTAGTATGGAAAAAATCTGCTGAACTTGTCTTTTTGTGTTCTTCTGAAGAGAGACCCTGGTATGTCAAGAGGATGTTTTTTTATTTTTTATTTTTTATGGTAAATTAACTCTTTAGGATCTAGGCACCATGACTGACTAAAGTGTTTCAAACTAAATATTTGAAATTTGTGGTCTGTCATCTTCAAAAAGTAGGATGTGTAATGGGATTCGGCCAGTTATTTATGAGCAGCTAAAGTCCTTTGACCCATTCATAAAATTACATTTCTGAATGGTGACCCATAGCCAGGTTTTGCTTTTTATATCGATGCGTAGCATCAGTTAATAATGTCTGTTGATGTATGGAGTAAAGTAACAACAAACGTTAATACATCCTTCCACTAGAGAGAAGCATCCTTTCCATTTTTATCACCCTTGCTTCTCTGCTAAGATAAGGGAGAGGTTTCCAAGAGCCTCAATGCTCTGTTTTGCAAGATGCGTCCTTGGAAATTTTCCAGCTTCTTTCTCCAAGTCAATGTATGACTTCCCTGGTGAAGTTTTCTTTATAAAAAATTCATAAGTGTCCGATAAGCCAGCTGTATGCTTGATCAAGGTTATATTTTAGCAGTGGTCTGAAGCTGATTTATTTCCTTTAGATTAGAAGGGCATGATTCTGGATGAATTGAGAATCATTATAGAGAATCATTATAGAGATCACAGTCCTCAAATAAACTAAACAAAATAACATAATTTACTAGAAGTTCTGACAAAAAGTTAATTGTTGCAGTCTATTTAAATGTTTAATTGATCTGAATGAGGGGTTGAGTGAATGATTCAGTAACTTGAAAAAGTCCACTTGTTTCATTACTGGATGAATCAGTGCTTTTGTTTATATCACAGTTTGACTAGAGCCTTTCAGCTCGGTAAAGCCACAGTTTCCTCCTAATCTCTAACTGTTTCTCATCATAATCTCCTCCATATCGCTTTGAAATACAGCATTCTGTGCAGAATTCAAATAGGTCCGATTCGTTTTGTTGTCTGTGCTGACTCACGCATGTGATCCGCTCTGTGCTTGTGTCACCATGTAGAACATAGCAAATGTGTGAACGAATGACCGATTTCAGCCGCAGCTTCAGTGTTTATTTAGGGGGCGGGATGCTTCAGATTCTAGAGAGCATTTGATTGGACAAAAGATGTGATGAGCAGCTGAAGTGCGCTGTGATGTCATTAAAAATCTGTGACTAAGTTTTGAATGCTTATATCTCCTAAATGCAAATTTTTCCAGCTTATTCATAACAATAAGGCTAACATATTCACACTAAAAGCTAAAAAACTTCAAATTAAGATTTCAGGGGAACTTTAAAGCTTCACGTTACTTTCAAAAGGTGATTTATTTTATTTTATTTTGATCGCTGCCATAGAAATCATTGTTTATATCTGAACTATACATTTTCATCCCAGTGCTGTGATAATTTGAATTATTGTAACACAGAAATAGTGATCCTGTTTGTGAAGCTGTTTCATACCTATAGGCAGTGCCGGTCCCCCCTATACGCATAATACGCAAGTTGCGTAGGGCCCACCAGGTTGCCCGTGAGTGCGATTTAATAGAGTTAATAGAATTTTAGTTTCGTTTTTGATTTTGGCTTCCAGCGATTATGAAAACACAATGCTGCATTCTGTTCCTTTCCTTTAAAGCAGTGCGCTGTCGCCCTTCCTACGTAACATCCAAATCAGTAAAATCATCTAAATGTGACTGTTGTAATAAATCTCCTGCTGGACTCCTCGATACAAAATTGAGTTAAAAGCGAATTGAACTGCGAAAGAGACGCTGTTCCCCAGATGGCGTTCTGTGCGCAAAATCCGAGACGGCGCGAAACATGGACAAATATAGGCTACTTTGGGCTTAAATGGACAGATATATACAAACAAATATGTCAAAATGTCAGTCACAGTCAGTTATGTCTTAACAGTAAACATTTGGGAAAGTAACCGAATGCTTGTCAGTATATTAGCTAGATCTATACATTCAGTTAAAGTGATAGCAGCCTGATAAACCTGCTGTTGTCTGTAATTTAATGTTAATCAAACGAGAGAATCATTTACTGCTCTTCACTGAAATAACTTTTTATAAGATTCAATTTATATTTAATTAATTCGATGAAGACTATGCGGTGTTTTATTTTTACATTTGATTATTTCATTTCTCTATAGTAGACTTATTTTTAGTAGACTAAATTGTTTATTTTATTGTTTTTGTATCTTCTTATTTTTTATTGTATTACTGACTGTTTGTGAACTGTTAGTGAAACTCAGATTAAGGGGTTGGGGATCATTTTGGGGTTTTTATGAACACACTGACAGTTCCACCAGAAGTCTAGGACCGGCACTGCCTATAGCCTACGTGACAACTGCTCTCTCTGGTTCAGCGGAAGTGTGAAAGTAGATTTGAATGTTCCGCTGTGATCATACTTGTCAAAGGTTTAATAATCAGCTAAATCGTAAAAATGTAGGAATAAGATTGCATGGGTGTTTGACTATAGTATTTCACAATATTACTATTTTTTACTGTATTTTCGATCAAATAAATGCAGCCTTGGTGAGCATAAAAGACTTTCAAAAACAAAAAAATCTCATCTATCACAAACTTTTTAACTGTAGTGTAATTTGCACAAACTGTCAAGAGCACTTGCTATTGGTCTGTTTATAAGCCACATACAATTCTGATGATTCTAACTTTATTTTACATCTACTGGTATGGCATTGATTGGGTGATATACCTCCTTTAATGTACTAACGTTTGCTTCTTGCTTACATGTGAATGATGTGGATGGAAATTGGATTAAGAGCCTCACTATAGTGACATCAAAGGGCTGCCAAAGCCCAGAGCCACATGTGGCTGGTGTTTGCTGTGGCTATATCTGGACTATGTGTATGCTTTATTTGTTTTGATGTGGTGGATGAAAAATTTAAAATGCTTTCTATTCTTTTTTTTCTTTTTTTTAGCCAATAGGTCTAGTGGTCCTCTTCAAAGGTGTGACTCAGAATGTGACATTTAGGACCCTTTCAAAACCATACCGGTATGGATCACACCAGTGTTACCGTGAGAGCACTCTGAAAGTCTCGGTGCTGAAGTCACAGGGAGAAGTGTCCTTCAAAAAGACATGGACGTTTCTCGAGTGTATTGTCATCTTTATCAATATTTTATCGAAAACTCTTTTTATGTGATCAGTATGAAGTCCCGGAGGCAGATAATTGTATTTTAGAGTCGACTCTGGGGATTTCAGCTATAGCTACTGTCATGACCTTTCTGTTGTGTGAGGTCACATGAGCTTCATCCCATGAAAGAGGGAACACAAGGCAGAGTTCAAAAGACATTTCCTGGAAGTGCGACAAATGGTGACAAAGTGTGACACATATTCTTTATCTTCTTTTTAACGACAAAGGTTTGTTCTTCATATTGTAGAGTCACAGATATTTCATATACATACTTTCTGACTTGGAAGCATTGTTGGGGAACGATTTTAATTATGAATAGCCTTTTCAGTTTCAAAGTACACTCACCTAAAGGATTATTAGGAACACCATACTAATACTGTGTTTGACCCCCTTTCGCCTTCAGAACTGCCATAATTCTATGTGGCATTGATTCAACAAGGTGCTTAAAGCATTCTTTAGAAATGTTGGCCCATATTGATAGGATAGCATCTTGCAGTTGATGGAGATTTGTGGGATGCACATCCAGGGCACTAAGCTCCCGTTCCACCACATCCCAAAGATGCTCTATTGGGTTGAGATCTGGTGACTGTGGGGGCCATTTTAGTACAGTGAACTCATTGTCATGTTCAAGAAACCAATTTGAAATGATTCAAGCTTTGTGACATGGTGCATTATCCTGCTGGAAGTAGCCATCAGAGAATGGGTACATGGTGGTCATAAAGGGATGGACATGGTCAGAAACAATGCTCAGGTAGGCCGTGGCATTTAAACAATGCCCAATTGGCACTAAGGGGCCTAAAGTGTGCCAAGAAAACATCCCCCACACCATTACACCACCACCACCAGCCTGCACAGTGGTAACAAGGCATGATGGATCCATGTTCTCATTCTGTTTACGCCAAATTCTGACTCTACCATCTGAATGTCTCAACAGAAATCGAGACTCATCAGACCAGGCAACATTTTTCCAGTCTTCAACTGTCCAATTTTGGTGAGCTCGTGAAAATTGTAGCCTTTTTCCTATTTGTAGTGGAGATGAGTGGTACCCGGTGGGATCTTCTGCTGTTGTAGCCCATCCGCCTCAAGGTTGTGCGTGTTGTGGCTTCACAAATGCTTTGCTGCATACCTCGGTTGTAACGAGTGGTTATTTCAGTCAAAGTTGCTCTTCTATCAGCTTGAATCAGTCGGCCCATTCTCCTCTGACCTCTAGCATCAACAAGGCATTTTCGCCCACAGGACTGCCGCATACTGGATGTTTTTCCCTTTTCACACCATTCTTTGTAAACCCTAGAAATGGTTGTGCGTGAAAATCCCTGTAAATGAGCAGATTGTGAAATACTCAGACCGGCCCGTCTGGCAACAACAACCATGCCACGCTCAAAATTGCTTAAATCACCTTTCTTTCCCATTCTGACATTCAGTTTGGAGTTCAGGAGATTGTCTTGACCAGGACCACACCCCTAAATGCATTGAAGCAACTGCCATGTGATTGGTTGATTAGATAATTGCATTAATGAGAAATTGAACAGGTGTTCCTAATAATACTTTAGGTGAGTGTAGGTTACCTGCAGTCAAATAAAAAACATGTAGTACGTTGATGCCATTTAAACTATCAGTTTATGCTTTTTTATATCAAAGCATTAGTTCACGTTAAAATGAAAATTTACTCACCCTCAACCTTCTGTCAGACCACCTTCCGTATTCAACTTTTTTTGTATTCAAGCATTTTGAACTGCGAGAGTTGAATTTCTGCGCAAGTTGAATACGGAAGGCGGTCTGACGGGAGCTAGATATTTTACTTTATAAGTTTTAAATATGGATATTTTTCTTACAAAACTCCATCGCTTCGCTTCAGAATGCCTTTATTAACCCCTGAGCCATGTGAAGTGTGTTAATGATGGATGGATAAATTTTTTTGAGCTTCAAACTCAAACCCCATCACTCCCATTATAAAGCTTGGAAGCGTCAGGATATTTATTAATGTAACTCTGATTGTGTTCATCAGAAAGAAGAAAGTTATATACACCTAGGATGGCTTGAGGGTGAGTAAATCAAGGGGTAATTTTCATTTTAAAGTGAACTACTCCTTTAAGGACTATTTATCTGAAAAACAGTGAGGGACATTTAATTTACAGTAAATACAATACATACATTTAGACTAAGCAGTAACGATTAAGTAATTATTTCGCTACAAAAAAAGACAGGAGCTTAAATCAATTAATGAATTTTTTTGTTTGTTTAGTAAATTTTGATTTTGGGGTTGTTAATGAAGTTTCTTACTGAATGCTCACCAAGGCTGTATTTATTTGATAAAAAAAAATAAAAAAATACTGTAAAAACAGTGATATTGTGAAATATTATTACAATTAAAAATAACTGTTTTTAATCATTTAATGTAATTTATTCCTGCAATGGCAAAGCTGAATTTTCATTAGCCATTGCTTCAGTCTTCAGTGTCACATGATCCTTCAGAAATGCTGATTTGCTGCTCAAGAAACATTTCTTATTATCAGTGTTGCTGCTTATTTATTTATTTTTTGTGGAAGCTGTGATACATTTTTGTCAAGATTCTTTTATGAATAGAAAATTAAAAAGAAAATTTTTAACATTGTAAATGTTACTTTTGATACATTTTTAATGCGTCCTTGCTGAATAAAACCCAAACGTTTGAAAAAAGCTAGTTAGTAGCATTACTATTTTTAGATATTTTTATCCCCAACTGCTGACAAGATAATTCATTGCCTTAAACAGCTAAAATTCTTTAGCAAAATGAGATGGATCCTTTCTTTTGAACTGATACAGATAGCAGAACTATCAGAAAGAGGTGGGGAGAGGGGAAGATGGGGGACTCGCTTTCGGACAAATATTGACTTTTGGCACATTTTGCTCTGTGGGATTTTTATGGTGCCGCCAGCAATCATTAATCTCTCTGAAATAATGTTTTGCTGTGCGCTGCCTGTTCCCTAGTTACAGTTCATGCCATCTGAGGCTGTACGCTTCTGTGAACACAGTCAGACAACTCAGCCAGCCATGCCTCTCCAACGGCCGCGTGGAACAGGGATGACAGCCTTATCCCTGCTTTTGCTCCCACATGATTGACGACTATATTGCATAGAAAATGAGTTGTTGTCTGTGTTTTATTGTTCAGGTTGCGCTCTTTATAAACGCCCTGCGCCCGTTGTCTGTTATTAAATCCATATTCATCAAAGATTCATGAGGACGTTCTCCAGGCATGTCAGTATGTTAACTATAATATTTGGGCTTTAGAGAACATGCTGTATTTGAGGCCAGAATTCTCGTATATCTTTTTTTAAGGCCAGTAAACAAGTATGCGAATGCAGAGGCAAATGCTTGGTCAACACATTTGCATGGCAGTAACAAATACTCATACTCAAGGGAGTGAAAAAGTTACCTACAAATGTCTGTGCCATTGGATATGTTGTAATTCAGATACATAGTTATAATCTATCAAATATAAAATGTTAGGAGTGTATATTGTACTGTATTTACTAAACCATGACAGATGAAAACTCACTGTAGAAGTTTTAGCAGACCTTGCTAATTGTTAACAAAAAACAACAGCCTTTGTAAATGGAAATAAAATAAAAAAACAACTAACCTGACTTCATGAAAAATATTGAAATAAGCTCAGCTAACACATTTACTTTGGCAGCCCTAAAATATTGACAGTGTCATATAAATCAAATTGTTTTAAATTTAAAGGGATAGTTCAAAAATGAAAATTGTCATCATTTAGTCATGCTCAAGTTGTTCTAAACCTGTATGAATGTCTTTGTTCTGCTGAACACAAAGGAAGATATTTGGAAGAATGTTTGTAACCAAGCAGATCTCGGCAGCCATTGACTAGCACAGTATTTTTCCTCCACTATGGTAGTCAATGGGTGCCGAGATCTGCTTGGTTACAAACATTCTTCCAAATATCTTCCTTTGTGTTCAGCAGGGGAAATAAATTCATACAGATTTGGAACAACTTGAGGATGGGTAAATGATGACTGAATTTTCATTTTTGGGTGAACTAGCCCTTTAATGGCCAAAATGAAAATAAATGGGAAAAATACTTAAATTCAATCTTTAATAACACAACGAGAATTGAGCACAACCTTTTCAAAATTTGCAGTTATACATTAGGTTTGTGCAGCTAGACGCATTACATTCTTGTATTTGCACATGTTTCAGGCTTTGATGCATTAAAGGTGTTTGTACAGTATAGTGCTCCAACCAGCCATCTTTTATTCATTATCACTTGTTTTTTTTTTTCTTGTTTTTTTTCTTTAATAGCGTAGAGTTTGTCTAGCTCAGACCTGCCAGAGCTCTCCATTAGGTGTGTTGTTGGACCTCAAGGTTCAGCTTGCAGCTCATACTGTACCATTACCATTGCTCACCTCGCTGGAATAATGCTGGAACATCCATTACACAGACTGTGTTCATGTGAGGAATCTTTGCTATTGAGATTCAACATCCTATTATATGCATGAGATTGCTCTGAGTAAGGAGGATGTAGAGGATGCTATTCTGATGAGTTTATCTGTCTGTCTGTCTATCTATCTATAACATTTTAAAACGCAGAGTGCCATTGCCTTTTTTTTTTTTTTCTTTTTCTTTTACTGAGACCAGAAAAAGATTTCAATTCTTAAGTCGTAGTTAAGATGTCATATACATAATTTGACTGATAGTTGGCTGACTTTTTAATAACATTTCTAATAACATTACAGCAACCAACTTTTTTGAGTTTACTCAATTTATGGAGTTCATAGTTCATTTATAGTATTTATAGTTCAAACAACTTTTAAAATAGACTTTGTCTGATGAAATGGAAGATGTATTTGGGAATGGGATGTTCTGTTTGTGAAAGAGGTTTTATTTAATATAATGTTAATATAATGTCTTTTTTGGGAGGCTGGACATTGTTAAATTAGACCTTATATATTGCAACACAATTTGTTTAATACTTTACTATAGGCTAGGCAATTTAATTAGTTTATTATTCATGCAACAATACTTATTACTGTAATAGTTTTCATTATTAAGCATTTCTATATGATGATAAGTAATAAGAACTTTGTCTAGTGCGCTTATGAATGTTTTAAGCATGACTTTGTGAAAAGTCATATATATATGACTATACTGAATGGAATAGCATAGATTTCTTCATGGTAGGGTTTGCACATTTGGCATTCTGTAACCTACTTGTTCTATAGATCTGTGTACAAGTGTTATTATGCCACTGTTTTTGATAGCGTTGACCGTTTCTTACAGATAATATAATGATGATCATTACATTTGTCTTAACAAATGTGGTATCCTGTCAGCTATAAATTGTCTATGGGCCTTTTTTGATTACTGTCAGTTTAAGTGCCGGTGATGTGATGTAGTGTTGCCAGATATTGCTACACAATACAAACAAAAACAAGCATTTCTTGGTTCTGTGAAACCATAAAACCAATGTGACTCACGTATGGAGCAGAAACAGCGCAACCTCATTGTCCGATTCCAGGCCTTCCCTCGTAGGTCTCTCTAGAAAAGATGGAAAGCTTTTCAAATATTAATGCAGGTCCAAAAGCTCATGTATGATCATAACCCTTCTTTTTCCAGTGATATTCCTCTGAGATTTTCTCATTTGTATTGTCTCTCATTTGTCTTTCAACAGTCTCTCTTCAAATCTCCCTCTTGCTCACTCTCTCTATCCTCCACCATCATATTCCCCTAATGCTGATTGGCTACACTTTCCAACTGCGTTTTTGAAAAACCCCTTACTGCACTTTTAAATGGAAAAACAAGTCCAAAGACCCTTATAATAACTGGATCTGGCAACACGGGGGTTGCACCTGCGCCCTCACTCACAACTCTCTCTCAAGCCTCGTTCACTCAGGCATGAATTGCTCTTCATCATTTTCACACCAAGGACCCTAAAAAATCTAGCTAATGGTCTAAACTGAATTATACATGCAGATGCTCATTGGAGTCTTAAACTGCTAATCAGTAGGTTTTAGAGCGGTCCTGACCTCTTTGACCCCATAGCTGGCTACAGCATTGGCTACTGGTTTGCTAAAATTGAGTTGCTACAGAGTTTCCCAGGTTAGTGCCATCAAATCTTTGAAAGGTATTCTGACTGTGGTTGATCAGTGTGGTGGTCTCTTGTCTAAGCGAATGTAGACGAAAGTCAAACTCAAGACTAAGTAAAACATAATTAGAACATGTATTATCACCTTAGCATTTTGAGCCTTTACTTGTTATCTTGTTTGCACTGCTCTGTAAGACTACCATTTCAGATTCCTAGCTAAGACAGCAGCCAGCTGTTCCAATTCATAGGGTTTGCAACTGGCTTCGGCGGGTTTGCTGTACTGGCTTTGACATTGAGTGAGTGATTGGCTTCCCAGAGGACCCATGACTGACCCATCCTGTTCTGCTCATTATGAATATGTCCAACAAATGCAGAATATGGCTACATCTGTCACGGTGGCAGGTTGTATTAGTATTTATCGTAAATAACACATGAGATAAACACAAAAGGAATTTGAGAAGCGTGAGGCATACATTAATCCGTTTAAAAACAAAAGTTCCTACTATATTTATTCCCACTCTGATAGCCCCACATTCCTACGGCCGAGAAGCACTATTAGGCATCCCCTTCTACTGGGTGACAGAGGGATTCCGCCTTAGGAAATTCCTAATAAGGACATTACGGAACATGAAAATGGAGTATATTAATAGAGAGGATTATTGCTTAGGAATATTTGCATTGAAGTACGTCTACTGTATGTGTTTCAATGGCACTGATGGAGTTAATACACAACTGGCCCAAAGCTCCTGCACTCAATGCAGCAGACACCCAACACTGCAGCTGCTGCTCCCAGATAATGTTATAGTCTGTTATCACATATTCAATCTGCAGAAGTTAACTGAGCTGAAATGAATTGACTTTCAGGGCCAGACTCAGTCTTTCGTTATAAACTCCCTTAGCCTTGAGTTGATACTGCAATTACTTAGGGATCAACATGCGTGTACGAAATGGAGGTCTATATTTGTTTACTTGGATGTGTGACACAAAACCAGTCCTTTCTCACACTTTGCTTTCAGTCTCTCTATTTACTTCTGTGTCTTTTTCATGAGCACTCTTGTAATTCCTGCATTTCTTTAATGAGTGTGGTGGTAGACATAAATAGATAGATAGTTTGCCAAAAAATGGAACATTATGTCACTATTAACTCAGTGTTATGTTGTATGTTGTTACTGTAGTTCCAAACCTGAACTCTGAAATTGTATTCAGCTTTTAATGCTTTTCTAGGCATGCACAATATTCCATCCATCCATCCATCCATCCAATCCCATCCCATCCCATCCCAGTCATGCACAACAAAGATAATACATTATTTTTGTTGGATTTATTGCAACTTGTCTCACTGACATTTGTTCACAAGAAAGTTTTTCTTATTTTTTTATTTGACAATGATTGGTTCATCTTAATCACTGAAGAATGATAACTTTTCTACAAACCCGATTCCAAAAAAGTTGGGACAGGTAGCAATAAGAGGCCGGAAAAGTTAAATGTACATATAAGGAACAGCTGGAGGACCAATTTGCAACTTATTAGGTCAATTGGCAACATGATTGGGTATAAAAAGAGCCTCTCAGAGTGGCAGTGTCTCTCAGAAGTCAAGATGGGCAGAGGATCACCAATTCCCCCAATGCTGCGGCCAAAAATAGTGGAGCAATATCAGAAAGGAGTTTCTCAGAGGAAAAACTGCAAAGAGTTTGAAGTTATCATCATCTACAGTGCATAATATCATCCAAAGATTCAGAGAATCTGGAACAATCTCGGTGCGTAAGGGTCAAGGCCAGAAAACCATACTGGATGCCCGTGATCTTCGGGCCCTTAGACGGCACTGCATCACATACAGGAATGCTACTGTAATGGAAATCACAACATGGGCTCAGGAATACTTCCAGAAAACATTGTTGGTGAACACAATCCACCGTGCCATTCGCTAAAATGGACTGTGGCAAAGTGGAAAACTGTTCTGTGGTCAGACCAATCAAAATTTGAAGTTCTTTTTGGAAAACTGGGACGCCAGACGTTTGCAGACTGTTATAAAAAGAAGAGAGGATGCCACACAGTGGTAAACATTACCTTTTTTGAGAAGTGTTGATGCCATGAAACTTAAAATCAACTTATTTTTCCCTTAAAATGACACATTTTCTGTTTAAACATTTGATATGTCATCTATGTTGTATTCTGAATAAAATATTGAAATTTGAAACTTCCACATCATTGCATTCTGTTTTTATTCACAATTTGTACAGTGTCCCAACTTTTTTGGAATTGGGTTTGTACTAATAATTTTAGCAAGAATACACAGTAAAGAGTACAATAGAGTAATTATTATTTACACCATCAAATTGAATTAATTAATTTAGATACAAAATAAAGCAAACAGAAAAACATTGTTATGTTAACACAATCCATATAAGGGTGAAGCATCTGCTGCGGCTGTGTTTTGGACCCTGAGGTCATGGCAGAGATATGTCCACTGAAGTTCAGTCCAGCTCAAGAAAAGATTATTATGAGAATGTGTCTCGCTGCCCCTGATACCAGTGTTTAGAAGGAGTCAAGACGCCCTGTTCCTGACCCCGCTTGTGGAAGAGAGGGAGGAGGGCCTTTTTAACCCAGATAAATTGAAACGTGTTGACACTGAACAGCTTCAGGTTGTTTGGCTAGTCTTTATCATATGCTCTATTTTAAGTTTGCAGACTTCCTGGATTTGCTTTCTCTTAACCACAAACTCATCTTGGACATCCCAATGTAAAAGGCAAATAAGTATACGTGTCTGTGTATACTGGATGTGTGTTTGAAACACTTCTAGTTAACAATTTCAAATTCAACTCCATGGTAGCATGGCTGTAACCACATATTCAGCATTGGTGTAGCCTAATGTAATAGTAACAATTATATTGTATATTAGCTATTTTAATAATATGGGTTATAACTATACAAAGCATCAGCTCACACTCTCATAAAAATAGTTTGGCAGAAATTTATTAGTTTGAAACTCCCAGAATGCCAAGACTTACACAACATACTCCATTCAGTAAATCATAGATAAACTACTCCAGATGATTGTCAACTTAGTCTAATGAAACTTTATTCGAGTGCTCTGAGATAAACATACTGAAAATAAAACATAAATATAATTTTTAAAACAAGTGGATTCTTAAAATCATAGTAGAGGGATAGGTCACCCAAAAATGAAAATTCTGTCATTTACTTGCCCTCATGTCATTTCCAACCTGTATGACTTTCTTTCTTCTATGAAATGCAAAAGATTATATTTTGAATGTCTCTGTATTTTTTTTTTTTTTTTGTCAATACAATTAAAGTCATGTCTAATTATAATTTCAAAAGTAAAATGTCTCAAATGTATTAGCCGAGTGGAAATGTGGAGTGGAAGTGCTTCTCTGCCGTCTGCTACTGGCTATAATTTAATGTCTTTTTAGATCAGGGGTTTTCAAAGTCAAAGAGAGTGGGTCTCCATTCTAACACAAACTGTTAACTGCCTCACACTTTGAAAACCCCTGTTTTAGATAAAAGCATTTGTTTGCTACCAAGTGCAAGTTTTCATACATCTTGAAAACTTTGTTTTACAACTGGGAACGTCTCAGGTTACTGGTGTAACCTATGTTCTCTGAATAGGGAATGAGATGCTGCGTAGCTATGACGCAATGGGAACTCCCTCTGGGTCTGCCGATTGTCTGAAGCCCTTATAGAATCACGCCAATTCATTGGCTGATGGCGCGGGCGCTGCCCCGACGCTCTTACGTCGTCATATTATATCATCCATCATCCGCTCCTCTGATTTCTCTGCCTCTGATTTTTCGGCCTGTCAGCAGTGCGAGGAGCTTGGCAGCGAATGCAGCGTCTCATTCCCTATTCAGAGAACATAGGTTACACCAGTAATTTGAGATGTTCTCTTTCATAGGTTCACTCAATGCTGTGTAGCTATGGTGCAATGGGAACTATATACCACACACGCCAAGCTAAGTGCTGCCATATCTGGCTCAAAGAATACCAGATAACATACATGGCCGGATCAAGCGGATAGAACATGCAAACCTGGAGCCATGTTGAGATCCAAACTATAGAATCTGACAAAAGTGTGTGGGGAGGACCAACCTGCCGCTACACAAATGTCCTCAAGAAGAGCCTCTCTAAAAAGAGCTTGAGAGGAAGCCACACTTCTGGTAGAATGCGCCCGAATGCTGAGAGGTGAAGGTAGACCACGCACCTCATATGTCAGTGAAATAGCCTCTGTCACACAATGGGAAATTCTCTGTTTTGATGCGGCAAGCCCGCAACGGCCGACACTGAAACATACCAAGACTTGATTTGATTTTCTCCAACCACCAGAACAATCTACATAAAACTTCAATGCTTGAACAGGGCAGAGCAAATTACTCTTTTCGTCCTCTTCTGAGGCGAAAGGAGGAGGGTGGAAAGAGTGAAGGGTGATAACTTGAGAACGAAATTATGTGGACAGAACTTTGGGCACATATCCTGGCCTGGGTCTTAGGGTTACCTTGACCAGACCAGGAAGGAAATCCATACATGTCTCGTTAACAGAAAGTGCTTGTAGGTCGCCCACTCACTTCAAAGAGGTTAAGGCCAACAAAAGGGCAACCTTGAGAGTCAGAATCCACTCTGGAGCTGACTCCAAGGGCTCAAAGGGAGCCTCCGTTAGCCCCTCCAGAACAACTGAAAGGTCCCAAGAGGGAATACCAGGGCGCCTAACCCCTCGCATAAAAGACGAGACTAACCTATGTTTGCCCAGAGGGACTTCATCCAACTCCCTACGAGCAGCAATGGCAGCAATGTAAACCCTAGGGGTGGTAGCTGCTGCTCCAGCGGCAAACTTCTCCTGCAGGAACTCCAGTACTGAACCCACCAGACAGCTAACTGGGTCCACCACATGGGTTGAGCACCATGACTCGAAAAACTTCCACTTGGAGGAGTAGAGTCTCCTAGTGGAAGGGGCTCTTGCACTCACAATGGTCTCCTGAACATCAGCAGGAATACCAGCGCTCAGAGCTAACAGCCCTTGATGGGCCATATCCACAGCTTTCAAATCTCGGGATGAGGATGCCAAATTCTGCCCTGAAGCTGAGACAATAGGTCCTCTCTGACTGGAATCTCCCAGGGGGGGAGTCCAGAAGAAGAACCATCTCTGAAAACCAGGTCTGAGACAGCCAGAATGGGGCTATGAGCAGGAGACTGACTCCACTCTCCCTCACCCTGCACAGACAAACATGAAATAAGCTTTTCAGCAGCACACGAAAGCACGTCGACAAGCTCGGCATAGGCCACAGAAGGTGGGAAAGCGTTGTCGATTAAAGCAGGCCCGAAATCCTCGGCGTCGGACGCTGCAGTGAAAACGACATCTAGCCCAAAAGAAACCGACTCGCGCGCTTCCGGGCTAGGACATAAGTAGTCGTGTGAAAACTCGACTGGCGGAACCCCGCGCACGTGCTCGGGAGAGAAAGGGGCGAGGCCCGTCTGCTCGCACTCCACATCCTCGAGCTCTACATCCGAACCCCTGGTCCCGGATCCGAGGGAGGCCTCTGCGGCTTTGGGAGCGCGATGGGGGAAAACGGATGACTATCGCAGAATTTGCACTTAGAAGAGCCCTGAACCGCTTCGCGCGTGTGAAAACCCCAAGCATTTAACACACTTACTGTGAGGGTTGTCACTCGCAATAAAAAAAGCAAGTGCATGGCGGCAGGCAGCGACGAAACTCCATGACACTTCACCGCAAGGAGAACAAAGTTCCACCATCTGCATTCGCTGAAGTGCTGGTGACGAAAGTTGTACGAATTTCAACATATTTGGGCCAGAAAAAACTAAACGGAAGGTCTAGAAATGTCCGCTTCGTGAAGGCAGAGAAATCTGAGGAGTGGATGGCGCGTGCCAGTATAATATGACGATGCAAGAGCGTCAGAGCGGTGCATGCGCTCTGATGAAATTAATTGCTGTGATTCTATAAGGGCTTCAGACAGTCGACACACCCAGAGGGCTTTCCCACTGAGTCATAGCTACGCAGCGTTGAGTGAACCTATGACAGAGAACAATCTTTAAAGGACGGACAAATGTTTTTGGTCATCACATTAAAAATAAAATTTTAATTGGATATTTAGAGCTTTGAAGTGCTGGAAAAATTTTGTGAAGCACTTAAAAGTTATTTAAAGATGTGCTTGAATTTCACTCTCAAAAGGTTGAAAAGCATAATGTAAAACATTCGACTATTTCAGCCCCAATATCATGGTTACAGTTAGTGTTACGACATTAAATCCATAGTGAATGTTGGTGATTTGTGGACTGAAAAGCCTTCTATAACTTGTTTGTTGATTGCACAATGTTTCTCCTGGTTTGCATGTCAGTGCTGTTTGATCTGATATCTGTAGTTTCTAACAGAGAATTCTGCACCGAATGTTTTTCACTAGATCTCGCAGCAATGTTATTAATACTACAGCAAATTCAAACGCTTTAGTTTGCTATTTTTCTTATACAACAGAAATGACAGCTATTATCAACGTGGGCAATGTGGTGGTTGCACCACCAAACTCTAACCCAAAAAAAAAAAAGTCACAAAATGTGACCATTTAGTCCTAGTCTGGAGCCCTGCAAGTAAATAACACATTTTTTGTTTTTAAGGTGAAATATCCCCTTAAGGTGTCTACACACATATCATCAATACTGTATCAATATTTGGGTCTCTGAAGGATAAAGAGCTCCCGTTGTCACGTTTTGTTTGATGTTGTATTCTGCTTTCTTTCACAGCTTGTGTCCAATGTCCTGATCTTCTCCTGCACTAATATAGTTGGTGTGTGCACACACTACCCAGCAGAAGGCTCACAGAGACAAGCCTTCCAGGAGACCAGAGAATGTATTCAAGCTCGTCTGCACTCACAGAGAGAGAACCAGCAACAGGTAAGAGACCAACAGAAGTCAATTAGACTCTTGTAGCTGCAGAGCATGTTTTCATTTCAAGTGTCATTTCTGTGAGTCTGAAAGATTTGATGCTCAGCATGTTGATTAGGCACAGAAATAAGACTATATTTCTGATTGAATAAATTTAGTCTTGGTGAGCATAAAAGACCCCAAACCTTTGTTTCAAAAAGTATATGAGAAAAATATATTTTGAACTTAAGCCCTGTCATGCAAAATTTCATTGTGCTAGAAACAAAATATCAAACCAAGTGGCATCTAATTATTTTAATTACCTTTTTCCATTTTTAGCAACTGGTCCAAGGTTGTGTTTTTCAAATAAAAGCCACTTGTTTTGATATTTTTTTTATATAACGGAAAGATATTCATACAATTTTAAGTGTGGCTTAAGTGCCTAAATACCATAACTTTGTTACAAAAGTACCATGATTAATACTATAGTATTAATTTAAATACCTAGGTGAACCATATGAAAACTAAATTATATTAGCAGCATGATAATCATTTAATGCAAATGTTTCCTCGAAGCTGTACGCATGAGAAAAAAAGTATGCCCAGAAGACAGACTCAAACATGTGTGGGGAAACAGCTGCAAATTGCTTGAATTAGAGTTAAATGAACAGACAACATTTCAGCTGGAGTTCATTCACATGTCCAATGATTTTCAGTATGGAACTGAAGCTATGAGAAAACCAGTGCATGGAGACACGCAGTGCTGATTAATTTGTGAAATTAGAACCACATCCTAGAACAGTCCAGAGATTCATATTGGCACCAAAGGGAAAAAATAATAGCTGTTTCCTCACACACAGAAGCCCACAGGGGCCATGCATCATTACTTTGACAAACATGTGAATTGTTTTTTTTCTTCATATGAAGTCTTTCAAAAATAACAGCATGGCCTGTAGATGAGATAACTTACTGTCACAAACTGCCTGTTTTGTTTTTGTTTTCATGGCCTTTTCATTTGTTTCTCTCAGCTACCTGTTTACCTTTGGTCCTGTGTTCCCGCTCATCATTTGTTTTTCTGTGGTGATTCATTGTTTCATTAATTAGAGCACACCTGTTCGTCATTTGAGTTTTATCTGGTGTCTGGTATTGATCGTGTGAACGTGTAACCGTATGCACATTTGTTTATACCATACATGCTGTTACGAAGCCTTTCGCCTTATGGATTACTTGATTTAGTTTTATTAAAGAACCTTTTGTTTATTGGAACCTGTCTGAACCTTTTTCATCATCCTCTTCAGGACCTGATCATGACGCTTACCAGTATTAAATAACTATTATCCTGTCACAGTAAAATTTTGAATTTTGTTTGTTCATTCATTCATTTATTAAAATTTTTTTAATTATATTTTCTTTATTTGTTCTTTTTACTTTATTTTAATTTATACTAAAACACAAAAATACTGTTCAAATAAATATTCAATTGAATAAATTAAATAAATTAGATCAAATAAATTTTAAATCAAATAAATTAGAGGAACATTGATCATTATCTATGTTAGCATCTGATACATCACTGTACCATGGTACCACATTACTAGTTGTATAGGACTAAAGCAGAATTAATGTAATTTTCTTCAGCGACCTTTGTTTTTCTCTATTCTTGACAGTATGGAAGAAATATTGAGATGGTACCATGTCTTGATACTATAATACAATGTCTTTGTTTGTTTGTCTTTCCCCTCTTTTCCCCCTTACTATCACTGTCATCATTTGCAGGAACGCCTCCTCCTCTCTGTGCTTCCTCGACATGTCGCTATGGAGATGAAAGCAGACATAAATGCCAAACAAGAGGATATGATGTTCCACAAGATCTATATTCAAAAGCATGACAATGTGAGGTAAGAATGACTCCTTAAATAGCCTGTAATTTGGCAGTCATTGTTTGCACCTCAAAGCACCTTTAAAGACCGCAATAATCATTACAGTTATTTTTACACCATTTATGTTAACAATTATAAAAGGGATAGTTTACGCACCCTCAAGCCATCCTAGGTGTATATGACTTTCTTCTTTCAGATGAACACAATCTGAGATATATTAAAAAAATATCCTGGCTCTTCCAAGCTTTATAATGGCAGTGAATGCTAAATGCACATCCATCCATTCTAAAAGTATTCCACATAGCGGTGTGTGTGTGTGTGGCGTTTTTGTAAGAAAAATATCCATATTTAAATCTTTATAGCCTAGAATAACTAGCTTCCGGCAGATGACCGTACGCAAGTCGACTTGCGCTAAAAGAGTAACCTTTGACCCGACGCATGATGCATTGATGAACACAGAAGCGCAGCGGATAGAGCTAAACAAAACACTGGTCACGAATTAGAACGAGACTAAGACGAGAATATAAAGAGAAATGCCAGAGGGTTTTGATATAAAAGAAGAGGAGCTTGAGTTTGTTTCCCAGCCCTATTTGTTTGAACTGCGAGAGGCATCAAAGTAGAGCCCTGCGCGGGACTGTTTTCTTAAACCCGCACCTGCCCGCTCCCACTGAATGTATGACCAGGACCGCCCACTCCCGCAACCTATATGTTCCACTCCCGCCCGCGCCCACAATGATTGTGTCCGCTCCCGCAGACTTTAACCCACAGCTTGTGAAAAATGTGCACATACTCAGACTAAATATTTGTTCAAGTTAACATCCAGAATAACGGACTTTAAACATGATTGCGTTTAAAAAACGATGAAGTAACCGATGCTAAACCAAAGCACCACACATGACAAAAACACTGGGTAGCCTATTTTTTTATGAGCGTAATAAAACATTAACTGTTAAAACTAAACTGCAACTAGCGGCACCTCAGTTTTTAGGCTACTGCATACACACTCACAAAACGAGTAACTTGTAATTAACTACCCCAAACCTAACACAAAGAACTTTGAAAATGGGCTATATAGTTCTAATAAACTAACTAATTAAATACAAAATTAAATAAATAAAATGGTAAAAAAATAAATTAAAAAAACTTCACAGATTTCACATTATAGCTTGCTTAACAGGCTATTGCAAAAAATAAAATAAAACACAGACTACTTAAACAAATGATTTTGATCACCAGGCCTTGCTTTGATTACTCCATATAAAAATATGAAGGGATAGTATATTGCTGACTGACTGCGGTCCCAGACTTGTGCGTCTTTCTTCCAAGATCCGCCCACACACACTGAATGCCCTCTCTGACGGCGCACTAGATGCTTTTGTTAAGTAAACAGCCTCTTTAATTTTCTTCTCAGCTTATTGCGTTGACTCCATTTCTACTACACACCCAATCTCACCATTCCCTGCGGGTCTCCCCCAAAATTTTCTGACCGCCCACTCCCGTCCGCAAGCAAAGGTAAAACCGCCCGTTCCCGCGAGATTTGCATTGGGTCCCGCGGGAGCCCAAACCCAATGCAGCCCTCTACATCAAAGCATACGCTACTTTGTCTGTCTGTTTTCATAATTATGGGATAATTTTCATTTTTGGGTGAACTATCCTTTTAAGGTTGAGTGCTTAACTCTGTTCCAAAACCTAGTGAGCTTCCCTCATAGACAGTTTCTGAAAATGGAACCTCATAAGCAAACACAAAATCTGCACCTGTTAGGATATTGCTAAACTAACAGCATGATACAATTTCCTTATTAAATGAATTTATAATTTGTTTTTATTATTAAGGAATATATATGCTATGTTGTCTCAGATTAAAAGCTGTCTTGATAAGCAGCTCACTAGGTTTTGGAACAGAGCTTGTAAGTGTCTTCTAACTCTGATAAGCGTTAGATATTGCACCCTCTTGTGGATTTAGAGATGAGAACACTGGCTCATCTCTATCTCCAACTGACTATCCATGCGTCACGGCAGCTCTTCTGGACATCTCCAGACACATTCCCACTCATTACAAGTTGATTTTCACAGCACCAGACTAGTTAGGACACTCACAAGAGGCCCTATTAGGTGTAACTTGCTGTTTCACCTCATGTTGATTTTTGATTTGTTCCTTAGCTTTAATTTAGTGAAAACTTGAGAGTTTGCATTTAATGTATTTAGTGTTAAAAGCATGTGTGTCTCAGGTCGATGACATGAAAACTATGCCATCCATGTGATGAATTCTGATTCTCCACTGTAAAGAAATCTAAATCTGGGGCCTGTATCATAATGGTAGTTGAACAAACTCAGGGGTACAGGATTAGTTTCGAGTTGACAAACCACACCAATCCAACCAGGCTTTGTTGGTACCATGACGCTGATCATCAACTTTCTCTGTCAACTCAGGCTTTGACCCTGAGTTTAGGTGTGACATCAGTAGCGAACAGCCAATCATATGCTGTGGAACAGTGAAACTGCGATTCAATTCTCTCTTCTGCAGAATATTACGAGATTGAAAAATATTACAAATTTAAACAAATTTACACAGCAAGAAGAAAAGAGCTGTCTGTGAAAGAGGACAACTAAAATAAAAAATCTTGCTATATCAGTGCAAGTAAAAGTTGTGAAGTTAGTTTGTTGTTGATATAAGTATAGAGAGAATTGAACATTTCATCTCACATGTAGTAATTTTTATAACTTTATCTATTGATTCTGAAGCCTATTTCTATTATGTTCAGGCCTATATATATATATATATATAGTGCTTAATAATAAATGATAAACTAAAATTGTATGTGTGTAGTGGATTAATGGTATAACAATTTCATAATATCTAAATCATATAAAATTATTATTATAAATAAGCATTGCTAAAAACCAGACTATTTATTTGCTATAGTGACCTTTCATTTGGAGTAGAAACGGGGGGGTGTCCTTTATGCTTTATTTATGTGTCCCTTTGCTCTCAGCTGATTGGTTTAATTTTGCTTTGAGATTTCTTACCTGAAACATAACCTGCCCCAGAGCAGGTTAGCCATGGAGCGCAAGTTACTATGGCAATGAACACAGCTAAAAGCCAGACCACTTTCATGGTGCCTAAAACCCAGGGTTGGTGCAAACTAAACTGAAACATACCTGGCTAGCAACTTAAACCAGCTTCATGGTATAGGCCTTGGAGGGGTGAAGAATAACCCAAGAAATAAAACTGTTTGACGGGAGGAGTTGGATTTAGCACTAGAGAGCTAAGGCACGGCTACTTCCTGCCGCACCATATTACAGCTAAAACTACTTCACTAATACACAGAATTTTTACTATGCATTTTTTCATATTTTATTTAATTTTTTCATATTTAATTATTTTATTTTACATTTTATTTTATTGATGGTGATCATTGGCGATGGAACAAAATTGAGCAGAGCTTTATGCTGACTTTACACAGCTATCAATAGAAGTACAGACAGTGATCTGCCAACTGATACTATTCAATAAAGCAGCAGCGCATACTATTAAACAACAGCACAGGGACTTGGTGACCTCCAGTGTTTTAATGGCTGTTAGGGTTTGATACTCTCTGCCAGCCTTTTTCTGTGATCAAATGGCGGCTAGACTAAAGGAACAACGGGCAACGTGTACTTGGGGCTTGTGAGCCAGTGGGCAGTGAGTCTCCTGGCCCTCTTGGCTGTTGTCTGCAGTCGATTTGTCTGTCTGTTTTCCTTTTCCAGTAAAGCCCCCACCAAAGAGGAATTATGTAAGTGTGCAGCCAACCGATATCTCGCTAAGTGGAATATTGATAAGTCTGTTACTAGAGAACCCAGTAGGACGGTTATATAACAATGTCTGTATTTGAATTTTTGCTCTTGAACAAAACCCACACTATTATGGGAAGTGGAGGCTGGGAGTTCTGCTGGAGGAATGAAAAAGTGGACTGATCCGATTGCTGCTGTTCTCGAGTCAACAACTCACTGATTCAGTGATCCTGTCAGAGCGAGTCTCCAGTTAACGATTCACTGAATTCACAAGTCTGACTCAAAATGAGCCAAGAACCCGGAGAGCTTGAGTGCGTGGGTGACTGATGGAGTGAAAAGTAAGTTATTAATGCCAAATTCTAGGGTTGATTATTGTAAATGAAAATCATATTTAGGTCTAGACTGTCAGTTGTTTGTGAACTAAATCTGCTGTAAAGAGGCGAGCTGTTTAAGCCCACTGTGTAATGCTTGAATGCAGACATGTCCACATTTGTGTATAAATACTGTGTTATTGCTTTATTACTTGTTTGCACACATGAAGTATCAGTAAATTGATATTTTAATATATTTAATATTTTGATATTGTGACAAGTTTTGATAATAAAATAAAAGTTTCCTTCCTTGTAGATCAATACTGCTACTTGATAATTCACAATGATGTCAGACCCTGCCTTTTTTTTTCTACAGTGGACTTACTCGCATGCTGCAGTATGGAAGGATATCGTGGACAATTTTCAAAAGGAATTGCAAATTGTATTTGCAATTGGGTTTTCAATTTGTGGAGCGTAAAATGTGACATGTGGCCTGACTGACTGTGTTAGACATCGGAAATGCAAGCGCAAAGGGGATTGTGATTCCATTTGAATTTTGTGATTGTCATATTTTATGCGTCCACAAATTGAAAACGCAATTGCAAATACAATTTGCAATTCCTTTTGAAAATTGTCCGTGATATCCTTCCATACTGCACATTTGATCAATTTAATTTGATTAATTAGAAATTGTTTTATGCGACAAGGAAACATGATAGTTGTGAGTTAAATATTTTACTTATGCCTTTTATATTTCATTTGAAATTATTGTATTTGTAATTTCTACAAATCACTTGTGTGGAGGGAGGCGGATTTGACAGGAACTGCGGTCATATGTAGTACAGGCATTTTTTGTTTAAAAAATGTAGTATGAACTATAGTTTTCCAATCTGTTACAGAGTCAGAACTGATGGGTAGATCCAAAGCTGCAGTCCTTGCAGTTTCAGGGGCGAGGGATCAAGCAGTGACCCTTGATGGATTTAGGGGGCCATGTTATATAAGCAGGAAGTGTGACTTCGTGCAAAATTCCTTTTCTTTTTTTGGATGAAGTGGTTTTAATGCTGATGTCCCTAAGCAGATTGTTGCTGACCCACTACACACTCTGCTTATTAAACGTCCTGCCATTTTATTATGTAATTTCCCTGTCAACACTTTGCTATTCTGGCTCCCAAGGTAATTTTGTATGTTCAGAGAGCAGCTAAATTTGACCTTAGGTTTGCTGTCACCACAAATCCATTAACATCCCCACTGGCAAGAACTATTGCCAACTATTGCCCCCCCCCCATATATATATATATATATATATATATATATATATATATATATATATATATATATATATATATGTATGTATGTATTATGTATAATGTATGTACGTGTGTGTGTGTGTGTATAAAACATACATTTGGTTTGTTGGGTTTTAAATGTTCTTTAAAGGGGCTATGTGTAGAATTCAGAAACCCTTGTTATGGTGGCCATTAAGTGGCCATTAAGTGAACTGCAGCCAGCAACTAATTTCTCATGCTCGCACTTGTGCACATTATGTACAAGAGACTGAATGTGATTCAAAGCCCCAATATACTCATGGTGAAGTTCTTTTCTTTGCTTAGAAGTAGGCTTGCTGCGATAGTCGGTGCTGACAGTGTTATAGGTGTTCAGCCACAACACCAGTTACATCACTTGCACATCGTGGCACCGCCCCCACCATCGTTTAGATTTTTTTAATAATAGTAACAATCTTTTAGTTCAACAGACACTAAAATTAAAAACTGCAATGTCTGGCTGCCCAATGCAGCATGAGCTGAACGAGAGTTGCAGCACAGACCAGCAGCAGGAGTTTGTCATTGTACTGTTTTGTTGTTGTGTTTTTATTAAGAATAATAATGAACCCACCATTCAAACAATTGCCGCCCCCGAATTGACGCTAATTCTAAACCGAAAGTAAAATGTGCACTGCCATTCATAATGGTGCATGTCCACTGGCGCGGATCAGAGCGAGCGTTTCCTGTTCATTCCTATTGAAGCTTAACTTGAAAACACTCGCTTTGCGAATTAATGATTTAAAAGTGGGGTGCAAAAGAGGGAAAACTCCAACAATGATACCGGTAAAAATTTCCTCACCATCACTTACTTAGAAGTAAAAAGAAGTTTGAACTATAGATATACTGTTAACGGAAATCCCAAAGCCGCCCACGCTGCTGAGAGCGACGTTTAAATAAAATAAAGAAAATGTGCTTTCCTCTCAATAATATAATAAACACACAACAAAATTGACAGTACTGAGAAAACAGCAGTTAAGAAAGCATCTGATCATAATGATGTGGATATGTTTGCGCCAGCTCTGCAATTCACCGGGCATCATCTCGACAGATGAGGTAATTACAACATTAAAAAAAGTTTGATTTTAAAGTATATTTGAGACTAAAGACTACAGTATATAGATCTGGCTATGTGAGACTATGGTTTGAATTAATCGATTTTCTTTGCATGACACCGTACAGAATAGCTCTTTTGTCATTATCCTTAACATAAACTTTTGTTTCATGTGCCATAGAATGAAAGAAAGGCTCTCGTAAACGTCACATCCTTTTGTTTTTCCCACCAAAAACATCCTTCACGTCAGTTTACATGCTTTCATAGACAAACTAGGTTTCGTTTTTTAAGTTTCGTTAAAAGCTGTTCACATATTGGCAATAATAATAATAATAATAATAATAATAATAATAATAAAAATAAAAATTCTTACATATACAAATGTATGTGAATTTCAGAATGATTTTTCTTTACACATTTAACCACAGCTATTTTCCTATTTTTTATGATTGGCATGACTAGTCTCCAGAAAGCTGTCAGTCTAGGCAGTCTTTCTTCTAGGGTGCACTGGTTTTGATTGAATACTTTGCCTTATGTTTACACACTAAAAGCTCTGGATTACCAGCACCTAATAAAGGACCCAGAGTGTGTTCGTAATAGACAGCATAAATACTCCAGAGGCTGTAATGCGTTTGGATTCTCTTTAAAGAGCCGTCCTGCCATTGTGCCACACTGCAGCGACATTTTTGGTCCAGGCTGCAGGGAGCTGATGAGTCACCTCTGTGTTAATGATTAAATGAGGTTTAAAGATCCGTCTGAGATGCTCACAGCAGCCCCGATGCTCCAGGCCTGCCTTCAGAGAGCACTGCACTCTGTCTACTTTCAGATTCAACTAACCTTAATCCACCCACCCAGGGGAGGCCTTTTATTTGGAGTTTTTATATATAGCAACTAATAGATTCGTCAGCTATATAGAAACCTGACTAATATAAGGGTTTCAGCATGCTATATTGTATAAGGGAGGGTTTGTGTATGACTGTATGTAGACTGTGTTTTTGTGCTGTTAGTTGTCTGTGGATTTTTAAAAGGATAGTTCACCCAAAATTATAATTCTTAATATTTTCTCATCCTCATGCAATTACAAACCTGTATGCTTTGTTTACGTAATAAAATATGAAATAATATAGCTAGTTCATCTGAAAATGAAAATTGTTCATCATTTACTCACTCTAAAAGAGGATATTTAAAAAAAAAAAAGTGAAATCTTAATTTTTGGGTGAACTAGGCTATTCATTTAAAGGTGCACTATGTAACATTTTTTTTAGCGAAATATCCAAAAAACACTAGGCCAGTGTTATATATTTTGTTCAATTAAGTACTTACAATATCCCAAATGTTTCTAACTATTTGTAAATTGTGAGAAAATTGCTATTTTAACCAAGGAACCGGGACGTGTGAGGGAGTTGCCTGTCAATTGCGTCATATCTGCGTTACCCTCGGTTTCCGGTTTTATTTTGCAGAAACGCTTTACTCTTACTGCAGTGCGCAACACATGTCATAGCAGCCGCTGAGCGAACGCATCAACACACTCAAATGTATCTAATATGAGAAACAGAGCTGCGTTACCGCATACTCATGACCGGAAAAGCAGAAATGGTGCTGGCGCTGTGGCATAATAAAAGTCCCGCTGCTCGCAAGGCATGTGTTGCGTTCATCTTATTAACAGTCGCTCCAGCGGCCTTGCTTAGCTCCCACAACACTCGGTCCTGTACAGTAACATTAATAATCACCGGCTGTGAGGTGAAGACCGCATGTCCCAAGATTCTACGCTCAAACTTGGCATCATCAAGCTACGCCTTTGTTTTGAATAGGCGACCTCAAGCGGACGGAAAAGTTACATAGAGCACCTTTAAATCTGCCATAACTCATCTTGTTCAAATGTATTATGCAATGTGTTCATTTTTTTTAGTTATCATACTTATCACTTGTCTTTTTGAGAAATAGTTATGAATGTCTCCTATGATATGATTAATTATCGAGGCAATAGGAGCCCTTTTTCCAAAGTCACATACTTCAAAGCCGCATGACTCTTCCTCCAGTGACTAATTTGTGCTTATGACAAGTTCTTTGCAACTTCCAGGAAAACAAAAAGGTATAGGAGAAATCATAGCATTATCAGTTTACAAAGGCTTTTCTTATGATACACATATTTCCAAACAGTCAAAGTTCTTGTTTTTGTTATGACAGCTCCTAAGAGACTTAGGACTTATATCAATGACAAATTCCTTTTATGCTTAGGCATACTTGGCCAGTAAAGTTCACTTCATCTCAATTCAATGTACAATTGTGTGATGCTTTTGCTTGGCTGTTTTTGATCAGGGATGTTGTAATAAGATATTCCTGTGCTTCATCTTTGTCAGCTTTCAGACAGCTTTCAGTCTCTAATGATTGGATACAATTTCATGATGCTCTTTGTACACTTGATTTACTATGAAGAAGTGGCATCATTAATTCATTATGGTGTATTGACATCATAGAGTAGGAAGTGGGCTAAATGCAGCAAGGTTTTTTTATTTTTTGTCCTTTTGTGCATTGATTCGTATCTTATAACCGATAGGGGCCTGTTAAGGGACACAAATCAATTCCAATAGTTCAAATAATCTAATTTGAATAATTAAATCTGGCAAACAAAATCAATTAGAAAATTTGTACCACTAGAAAGTGAGTGAGAGGTCTGAAATACACTCTTGCTTGCTTACTATTGCTCATACTTAAAAGGATAATTCACCCAAAAATGAAAATTACCCTATAATTTACTCACCCTCAAGGTGACCCAGCCTAGGTGTATATGACATTCTTCAATCAGATGAATACAATCAGCTATATATAAAAATAAAAAAATATCCTGGCTAATCCAAGCTTTATAATGGCAGTGAATGGGAGCCCAAAATTTGAAGCCCAAAAAAGTGCATCCATCCATTATAAAAGTAATCCACATGGCTTTTAGGGGTTAATAAAGGCCTTCTGAAGCAAATCGATTTGTGCAAGAAAAATATCCATATTTAAAATATTTTATTCAGTAAAATATCTAGCTTCCACCACACCGCCTTGCGTATTCAACTTTCGAATAAAGCGTAACACCTCTTACGTTTTTTTATTTTCTTTAGGGTCACCAAATGTTTAAAAAGCATGTTTAAATCAGTGACATTTTAGCTGAATTTGAAACATTTAAGCATTTAATTGAGGGTTGAAGGGTCTTTTTTTGAAAATATGTAGAAGATCTGCAGTGTTTTCCCAGTCAAAGACTGATTGATTGAAAGTCATTACACAAGCTTTTTTTCAGTGAACCAATGCAGCCTGTGTGCCTCGAAAAAGGGAGTGACAAACATTACATGAGATGAGTTTGTTGTTCGAGAACAGCCTGGCTTCTGCCCTTTTAAACATTTCTGGAAATCGTCTTTGATATTGAGTCTGAACGGAGGGGTCCCGCTCACCTGGATCCTGGTCTTCAGTCAAACCTCACTGTCTCTCTATTCTCACGCTATAGCTTGAGTGTCAGACCAGCCCGGAGCTGTTTGAAATAAAGCTAGATCAATGTCAGCATTTGGTAAAAGCTCTGTAGATGAATATTGAATAGGAAAAGTCATTACAGCCCACAAGCTTTTGTTTTGTCTTTCATTCAAGGTGCACAATGATGAGCCATATCTGTTACCAGCTCCCACAGGGGAATATCGTGCTTTATTCACTTTCTTGTCTCTGTAGGCCCAACATTCTCTTAATGTGAATGTCATCTATTGCTATAAAGAGTGCTCACTCCCAAACAAAGTCTGCTGTGCCATTGGCATGGTAATGGAGCTGTGACGCTGGGATCACATTAGTTAGCTCATATTGTATCTATGTAAAGTCTGCCTCGCAAATGGTCAATTGAAATGAATAGCTGTGGGCGAGGGTTTCAGTTGTCAGCCAGGTAACCGTGGCAACCGTGTAATATAGGTGATTGTGCACTGCACTGATGTGGGGATGAGAGCCTGAGATGATTGTTTTTTCATTGGGTTTATTTATTTGGCAAATTCCTTTTTTCCACAATGACAGTGCATACGTGCATATAGGCATTTTGACATAATATTGTGTTCCACTCAAGCGCAAGAAGACGTGAAAGATCTCAATTCAATATTTGTGCCCTGTCAGATGCGGCTTTCTATATATATTACATATTTTTGGAATATAATGGCTTTGGAATATAATAGCTTTGTCTTTATTAGTCTAATTGTATTACTAATGCATGTCCTAAATACAAATAAATAATATTTTAGAATAATATATATAATAACATAAAACAAAAATATTTTGAAATTTACTTTGACTTTTATGATCACACATTAGGTGCCATTTCATTTTAAATGTTTAAAGTTTTTAATGTTGTTTATATGTCTATGTGGTGTATTTAATATGCTTTAAGGCAAACCATGTGCAAATGTATTAGTCAATACCATTGTTGAGTATTTTCTCCTTAAAACTGCAGTGAAAAAAAGAACGCGGTTTGAAATCACTGGTGTTTCTTACGTCACAAACTACCTTGTAACCAATCACGTCAATGTGCAGACCGGCTTTTTCTCCACTGACATTCTAAGTTGTTCAAAGCATTTCTAAAGATGCTGATTTTCAGAAAGCAGCTGTCTGACTTTGAGATGGTGAATGTGAACATTATTAGCTGTTTGATAACGTACTCAAGAAAAGGGTAATCATATTAATTACCGTTATGTGTCCAAAGTTGTAGAGAGCAATACATAAAATAGTATGCATTACCATTTGGTTACTTTGACTTGTAGACAAGCCTGTATAATTCACTCTTCCACATCTTCTTTTTCTGAATCAGTATATGGCTAAATTAAACCAGTATTTCCACTTGCCATTGTGTAGCATTTACTACTGTAAAGTTGACCGTGTGAGCTGGTGATCTCTGAGCTGGTGTGAGTGAAGGCAGGGATAATTTGCATGTTCATGAAGAAAAACACTGAAATCTGTTTGTTTTCATAAAAATGAAAGATATAACCTCAAGTGTTTAATTGCTCTCTCTCTCTCTCTCTCCTCTCTCTGTCTTCTCTCTCTCTCTCTCTCTCTCTCTCTCTCTCTCTCTCTCTCTCTCTCTCTCTCTCTCTCTCTCTCTCTCTCTCTCTCTCTCTCTCTCTCTCTCTCTCTCTCTCTCTCTCTCTCTCTCTCTCTCTCTCTCTCTCTCTCTCTCTCCGCAGTATCCTCTTTGCTGACATTGAGGGCTTCACCAGTCTGGCTTCCCAGTGTACTGCCCAGGAGTTAGTGATGACCCTCAACGAGCTCTTCGCACGATTTGACAAACTAGCCGCCGTAAGTGTCCATAGAACAGCCCACGTCCTCAGCCAAACAGCTTCTTTTTTTTCTTTTTTTTTTTAGCAAAACACGGTGGCAAACAGATGCAATCATATTAATTCCGCTTGCAACCCACTCACACAGCTGACTGAGATAGACATGCCCTCCCTCCTGTCAGATGAGTGTTTGCGATCATGCGTCGCACACTGAGCTTCCCGCTGTTTTCCAGCCCAACTATCTCCTCGTTATCTCCACCAGTGGTGGTGACTCATCGCAGCCAAGTTGCCATGCATTCGTGCACGTATTCTCTGCTGCTGCAGAGAGATGTCGCTCAAAGTGGAAACCATCTGGTGGCTGTTCAGATGTTTGCACACTTCCCAAAACCTTCGAGCAAAGACACAAAAAAGTATGCACACGCACTTCGCCCTGATGATCAACAATAGAGGTTGTTGTACAGGCTACGGGTTAAATCAAGGCATGTGCTGGGGTGACATTCAGGTGGCTGTCATAAGACCCAGGCCTGCTGCCGTGAGTCCTGTGCCCAGCCCAAGGCTTCCTCGCCTGCTCTCCAGTGTTTGATGACTTACCAACTAAGATGCCTATAGTACTCCAATAACAATGCATAGTTCACTCAGAAATTAAATATCTGTATATATCTCTATATTATTTAGACAACTGTACGTTGTTTCAAACGGTCTTGTTCTTTTTCATGCAATTACAATGAGGTTTCAAGCTTCAAAAAGAATGCAAAACACCATAAAAGTGTCATATGCGCTATATTACTCTATTTGATCATATCATACTTTACGATTAACAAATAAAAACAGAATTGCTTACTTTAAACAAAAAAAAATGATATTGTCTTTTTTGAGCTTTCCGTTGCGACTACTCGTGTTTTCTAAGCAAAATATCAGGACAAATTGGGTTGGATATTTGTAACCATGAAAGTGGGATGCCAAACTTAATACATAAAAAATACACTGTAGACAATCTGACCTTTTTGGAAGCCATTTTGGAACAGCCATTTGGGATTTTGAGTTTGTTTTGTCTTCATAAATCATATAAATCCCTATGAAAATCCACACCCTTAAAAGGAAAAAACATGTGTGGTATGTGAAGGGTTTTAATGAGGTAAAGGCTATATATGTAATACATTCCCTGTATGAGAAATACATTATCACACCCTAATGTTGACTTATTTCACCTTTGAGTGAAAGGTTTTATAGAAACTAATGCAAACATGTGAACTAGAGCAGCTCAAACAGCCGAATTTGATTGTAGGACTCATTGTTGATCCACCAGCTCGATCTTTGTTTCACTGTTTGGTCATTCTCTGTGTGTCTGCAGGAGAATCACTGTCTGCGGATTAAGATCCTAGGCGACTGCTACTACTGCGTGTCAGGGCTGCCCGAGGCCCGTGCTGACCATGCGCACTGCTGCGTGGAGATGGGTGTGGACATGATTGAAGCAATCTCGTGAGTATTACAGTGTTGCTTCTGTTCATCAGACAGGAACAGCAAGGCTTTTGTGTCTTGTTTTAAAAGCCTCCCGGGAGATACAAAGACGATGCTATGGTGAAGCAGGACCTGGCACTTTCCACGAATATAGATGCACTTTGATGTCCCATACAAATCTCTCATTATAGTCATATTTCATTATAAAAATAATATAATTTAGTTTTCTCCCTTAAAATGTACTTCAGCCGGGCTATTCAAAGGAGAGACTCTATGGTGAATCATGGCCTGGCCTATGGTATATTGTGGTTAGAACATTTAAAGGGTTAGTTCACCCAAAAATTTTAATTCTGTCATCATTTACTCACCTTCATGTCATTCCAAACCCGTAAAACTTTCGTTCATCTTCAGAACACAAATGAAGATATTTTAATGAAATCTGAGAGCCTTCTGTCCCTCCATTGACAGTCTAAGCAACTACCACTTTGACGCTTCAAAATGTTCATAAAGAGATCATAAAACTAATCCATATGAATTGAGCGGTTTAGTCCAATTTTTTTTTTAATTCACATATAAACATTCATCAACTCACACATCAGTTGTGGTAAATGGAAGCTCAAGCATTTCGCTTGCCTTGTGAGAACCAGTGAGGTTAATTTTCATGTGTTATTCAGCACATTTGAGCTTCCACAAGAACCAATGAGGTTAATTCTTGTGTATTATGCAGGACGTTTGAGCTTCCGCAAGAACCAATGAGGTTAATTCTTGTGTATTATGCAGGACGTTTGAGCTTCCGCAAGAACCAATGAGGTTAATTCTTGTGTATTATGCAGGACGTTTGAGCTTCCGCAAGAACCAATGAGGTTAATTCTCGTGTTACCCAGGACGTTTGAGCTCCTGCAAAAACCAATGAGGTTCATTCTCATGTGACGCAGGATGTTTGAGCTTCAGCAAGAACCAATGAGGTTCATTCTCGTGTTACACAGGACATTTGAGCTTCCGCAAGAAACAGTGAGGTTCATTCTCGTGTTACGCAGGACGTTTGAGCTTCAGCAAGAACCAGTGAGGTTCATTCTTGTGTTACGCAGGACGTTTGAGCTTCTGCAAGAACCAATGAGGTTCATTCTTGTGTATTATGCAGGACGTTTGAGCTTCCGCGCGAACCAATGAGGTTCATTCTTGTGTATTATGCAGGACGTTTGAGCTTCCGCAAGAACCAATGAGGTTCATTCTTGTGTATTACGCAGGACGTTTGAGCTTCCGCAAGAACCAATGAGGTTCATTCTTGTGTTACGCAGGACGTTTGAGCTTCCGCAAGAAACAATGAGGTTCATTCTCGTGTTACGCAGGACGTTTGAGCTTCAGCAAGAACCAGTGAGGTTCATTCTTGTGTTACGCAGGACGTTTGAGCTTCAGCAAGAACCAGTGAGGTTCATTCTTGTGTTACGCAGGACGTTTGAGCTTCTGCAAGAACCAATGAGGTTCATTCTTGTGTATTATGCAGGACGTTTGAGCTTCCGCAAGAACCAATGAGGTTCATTCTCGTGTATTATGCAGGACGTTTGAGCTTCCGCAAGAACCAATGAGGTTCATTCTCGTGTATTATGCAGGACGTTTGAGCTTCCGCAAGAACCAATGAGGTCCATTCTTGTGTTACGCAGGACGTTTGAGCTTCCGCAAGAACCAATGAGGTTCATTCTTGTGTTACGCAGGGCGTTTGAGCTTCCGCAAGAACCAATGAGGTTCATTCTTGTGTATTGTGCAGGACGCTTGAGCTTCCGCAAGAACCAATGAGGTTCATTCTTGTGTATTGTGCAGGACGTTTGAGCTTCCGCAAGAACCAATGAGGTTCATTCTTGTGTATTACGCAGGATGTTTGAGCCTCCGCAAGAACCAATGAAGTTTGTTCTCCTGCATCAAGCAGGTTCGGTTTATGTTCGCTAATCAGTGTATATATGTGAATAAAACGATGTTTTGATATTCAATCAAAACTAAATTCAATCTGTTCATATCCAGTCTCTTTAGAAAATTTGGACTAAACCGCTCAATTCATAATATGAATTAGTTTACGATCTCTTTATGAACTTTTGAAGCATCAAAATGTGAGTTGTGTAGCTGTCTGTGGAGGGACAGAAATCTCTCAGATTTCATTACAAATATTTTTATTTGTGTTCCGAAGATGAACGAAAGTTTTACGGGTTTGGAACGACATGAAGGTGAGTAAATGATGACAGAATTTTCATTTTTGGGTGAACTAACCCCTTAATGTTAATAATTTTTTTTTTTTTTTACCTAATATTAGGCTAAATTGCAATCATGTTAACCGTTCTGGCATTGTTTTTTATTTTGTTTCATTTAGTTTTTACTTTTTATTTTATTATTTATTTAATGATATAATTTTATATACATTTGATCTTTTTCATGTTGCTATTTCTTTTCTAGAAAATTACTAATTCCTAAACTATATTTAGACATTTTGATAACAGGGTTACAAATTTGCAAACCTCATAGAAAAATAAATAAGCTCATATAAACTTTAGTTTGAATTCCTTTGAAATGTACATTGATCAATATCTTTTCAAGGTTAAGTGCGTCTTTTCACTGACTAACCATTGAAAAAGGAAAAATATTTTTAGGAGTTTGAGGCCCTATTTTGTCCCCAGTACATGGAAAGTGCAGCTATTAGTGGACCGAAAGGTTCACAGAAAGGCTGAACTGAGAGAGAACACTTAATCTTATTTACCTGCCTTACTAATCATGACTAAATTGTTATAAGCATTAAGTTTTTTTCTAGAAACTTTGAATTACCCTCTGTGGGTCTGTCCTGCTCTTTTAATTGGTCAGGTCAGTCATCTCTTAATTGAGTTGTTTCCAAGTTATTTGTCTTGCGTGTGTGGACGTGTCCACAGGCCTGACTTCTTTAATGTTCAGTCTCTCTGAGCAGTTGTTTGTTAAAGCAGGAATGGTGGTGACTGGCTTTCTGCTCCAATGAGCACGTGTCTGTGTTTCTCTGAGCTGCAGCCAGCCGCCCCAGCGCCCCATCACAGGACGAGACTATTTTCCGCAGACTTGCCTGTCGCCCTCAATGTTCAAAGGAGTTTGATGGCTTGTTTGCTGTGTGATGTCGGGATCAGAATGTGCTGTGTTAACTTGTTGATGTGCTGAGTGGAAAGGTGCATTTCAGGGAGTGCTAATCCACCTTAGGACTTTTTCATAAAGGTATAAAGTGAGATAATGTCAATGGGTAAGGTTATGAATTAAGATGGTAGTTGTGGGATAAAGTGTGCCAGGGTCCAATGTAAGAAATACTGGTTAATTGGTCACATTAAAAAAGGGAAAACTAGCAAAGACATACCCACCATTCAAGGAAAATTATCACATATTTTGAATAAGTAAACCATTCCCCTGGACACTTTCTTTTGAGATATCTTTATTTCTATGAAGACACTTTCTTCTCATTTCAATTGATTGCTGACACTAGGTTTAGTAGTTTAACATTTGTCTCCTTGAGTAGAGGACAGCTTAAAAAGTGACACATCTTATGTCATTCTCTCCACATGCTTCAACAAAGTTTACATGTAAACAGTTTTCACAGTTCTTTCTTGTAACACTAGAAGTTTGATATCACCTTCAGAGTTCAAATTTAGCATATTGTTGATGCATGGTATAGAAATATATGAATCACAAAATGAACAGCAGGTGTATCTACATTTTTTGTCTTTGTTCTCCAGGTTGGTGAGGGAAGTCACTGGCGTCAACGTCAACATGCGTGTGGGTATACACAGCGGGCGCGTCCACTGCGGGGTGCTGGGATTAAGGAAGTGGCAGTTTGATGTCTGGTCCAACGATGTCACCTTGGCCAATCACATGGAAGCTGGGGGTGAAGCGGGGTGGGTTCATGAACTTCAGATTTTTTTTGGCCATGTTTTCTCACCTGAATTGAATTCCCTTAGAATAATTTTTTTTTTTCATTTTTTCAGATATGTTCAGTAACACAAGATTGTCTCTTTAGTTATCTTTCTTCACCATAGTTTTGTACAGAATAACATACTAGCATACTGCTTTCTATAGTATGTACTGTATACTGTGTATAGTATTTCTGTATGAATCTAATTCTGACTGAATTACTACTACTACTACTACTATCAAAATGTCTAAATTTAAATCATAATATGTGTGATTGTGTAATTATCTAAAAATAAACCAACACAAAATAGAGAAATGTTTTTCTCTCTCTATATATATATATATATATAATAAATGCCAAATTATATAATTATTAAAAAAAAAAAAAAAAAAAAACAACTATGCTAGAACAGGTACTGTAAGATGTACTATACAATTATGCATCATTCTCCCACAATTGATGTACTTGACTTGATCTTTCTTTTCATCGTAATTTTATTTTCCAAAATAGTAAGTGCTTCATAATGTGTTCTGTTTCACACACTATAAAAATGCAAGGCACTGGTAGGCCTGTCGATAACTACTTTTTGTTTCGCGATATCGTCCCAGAAATAATTGCGATAAACAATATTATTGTCATTTTAAGACTATTTTATGCCACTGAATATATAATCCTAATATAACAGCATAATAATGCAAGTAGACCTACACACTTCAAATGACAACCTTTTAATTCTTTAGATCATGGAAAATAAAGGTGAAAAATATATTATCCTAAATAAACAAATAAAAAATTTAAAAATACTAAATAAACATTTTCTCTTGTGAAATGGATTTTTAACACTCGTCATTCTGTGTTGACATTTATATGTGCAACGGAACAGGGATTGCGGCTTTGAAATGGAGTCTATTTGGGCTTATTCTTCCAAACTGTCAGTAGTTGTCAGGAAAACACTTTAATGCCTCAAATGGCGCCTTTTTTCACCTGTCGATAACCGCTCTGTGTATGAAGGAACTGCCCGAGAACCACTTTCGCCTCCGTCACGGAAAACATACAAGATGACAGCACAATCGAGTAAAATGTTGGTGACATTCATTATCATGTAAACATAATGGGCGATATATTGCATCACAAAAAATTATTGAAGTCATGTACATATATTGTGCAATTTATATCGCTATATTGATTATTGGGACAGGCCTAGGCACTGGCAGTACATGAGATATGTCCAGCTGCAGAACAGCAACCACAGAACAGAAGTGAGGGGTGGAGATCATACAGTCTTAATAGAGTTGTGCTACCTATACAGGTAATTTTCTTTCATTAGGTACGAGCTATTTTCACATGGATTTTGATTGTATCGATATCTACAATATTTAATGACGATAGCTTTAAATAAGGTCTCTTTTCAATTTGTATATGCATAAGATATTATGAGCATTATTTTAAAATCACTTAAATGGCTAGTACAAACAATCTTATGAGAGCAAGTAATTGTAATTGTAACTATATATATATATATATATATATATATATATATATATATATATATATATATATATATATATATATATATATATATGTTGGTCCCTCTTATGCTGCCAAAACAGCCCTGACCCGTCGAGGCATGGACTCCACTAGACCCCTGAAGGTGTGCTGTGGTATCTGGCACCAAGATGTTAGCAGCAGATCCTTTAAGTCCTGTAAGTTGCAAGGTGGGGCATCCATTGTTTGAACTTGTTTGTTCAGCACATCCCACAGATGCTCGATTGGATTGAGATCTGGGGAATTTGGAGGCCAAGTCAACAACTCAAACTCATTGTGCTCCTCAAACCATTCCTGAACCATTTTTGCTGTGTGGCAGGGTGCATTATCCTAGGAGTAACCAAGGAATACCATTTCCATGAAAGGTCTGTACATGGTCTGCAACAATGCTCAGGTAGGTGGTACGTGTCAAAGTAACATCCACATGGATGGCAGGACTCAAGGTTTCCCAGCAGAACATTGCCCAAAGCATCACACTGCCTCCGGTGTGACACTGCCACTGGCTTGCCTTCTTCCCATAGTGCATCCTGGTGCCATGTGTTCCCCAGGTAAGCGACGCACATGCACATGCACTCAGCCAGCCACATAATGTAAAAGCCAGCCTTCGCTCCCCACGTGCATCAATGAGCCTTGACCCTGTCGTCGGTTCACCACTGTTCTTTCCTGGGACCACTTTTGATAGATACTGACCACTGCAGACCGGGAATACCCCACAAGAGCTACAGTTTTGGAGATGCTCTGACCCAGCATCTATCACAATTTGGCCCTTGTCAAACTCGCTCAAATCCTTACGCTTGCTCAATTTTCCTGCTTGAGGACAAAATGTTTACTTGCTGCCTAATATATTCCACCCACTAACAGGTGCCGTGATGAAGAGATGATCAGTGTTATTCAGTTCACCTGTGAGTGGTCATAATCGGGTGTGTGTGTGTGTGTGTGTGTATATATATATATATATACACACATCTATGCCTATATATATATAAACAAACATAGAAAAAAAAGTAATATAGATGAACATTTACACACATATATACACATCTATGCCCATATACATGCATACATATACACACATACAAACATATATATATGTATGCATGTTCATCTATATTACTTTTTTTTCCTATGTTTGTTTCCTTTGTATTATGCATTTCTTCTAGCGTTTCGTATGCTAGCTTATTTGTCTGGTATTTGCATTTTCCAGGTGTTTTTATTTTATTAAAAATTTTTATCTGTATCGCTATGTGTTTGCTTGTTTGTTTTTTTCATTAAATATTGAACATATCAATCCAATCAAAATCCATGTGAAATTAACTCATATCTAATAAGAGAAAATGATGTGTATGCAGTAAATAGAGCAACTCTATTAAGACTGTATGATCCCCTCTTCGTTCTGAATCTGCTGGCGCTGCAGTTCTGCAGCTAGATACTGTTGGTACATACTCAGTATTTAGTACTGTATTCAATATTCCATTCTGAATCCAAATGTGCTGCTTTTGATTGAGTTCAGGGCAACTTCCTGTCTACATTTTGCCAAAGTTGTTTTTTATTAAAGTTGTTTTTATCATTTCAGGCGTATCCATATCACCAAGGCTACCCTGAACTACCTGAATGGGGATTATGATGTGGAACCTGGATTTGGTGGAGAAAGAAACGTCTATCTCAAGAAGCACAACATTGAAACCTACCTCATTGTGGGCTGCAGTCAGAAGCGGGTGAGACCTTTTTGTCAATTTTATAATAAATACAGGTCAAAGTGTCCTTGCTCTTGTGTAATTTGAATCGCACATTAAAAACATGTGGGTTCGACAAGCTATGATTCTCTGTTAATATGCACATCCTTTTTAATCAGAAACACCTAGTGCTCAACAATAGCATGACTCGCATGATGCAGGGCAGTAGATGAATGCAAATGAGCTGCATAGATAAATTCATGGAAATGTGACGTCAAAAGACAAGCTAGTTAATGACTATGACATTAAAAGCATGGATACTGCTCCGGTTTTATATTTCCCTTCACAGAAAGAAGAAAAGGCCATGATTGCTAAGATGAACCGGCAACGTACCAACTCGGTCACTCATAATAGCACTCACTGGACCGACCGGCCCTTCTACAATCACCTGGGTGGCAATCAGGTTTCCAAGGAGATGAAGAGGATGGTGAGGAAGCTACACTTTTGAAAGGGCCGCATTAACTACCTTTGTAGGATGAGAACATTATCTGAGTGCTGAAAAACAGTTGGTTTACATTTACTCTAATTGCCATGTCTAAAACCCATTACCGCCTCTGTTGGAGGATAAGGCATTTGACAGGGGAGGCTTTTTTTGTACCATGTGTTAACTAAGCCAAAACAATCCCAAGGACATTGCTTTAGGGCCACATGTTAAGGGCCTCTGCCCTTTGTGTAGTCCCAGTTCTTTCATTCAGTTCTCCGCTCTTTCCCGGCTGTGGAACCCAAAGGGAACAGCACTCTAATTAAATAAAGCTGGACTGCCTCACATACCGTCCTGAGGGATTTAATCAGGCAAAGTGGAACCAGCAATTAGTTCCTGTGCGCTCCATGGGAATACACTTTTTTAATTTTTGTCTGAATCACCTGTTCCTTCACATCTTGGTTAACATAGTAAGAAGAAACAGAAATCCAGCATAGCTTATTCTCTCTATGACAGACACACTTCAAATTGAGTTGTCAAATAAAACATAACAGGAATATTGATGTTTCCATTATTAAAATAGATGCCTACGGTTGTCTAAAAGGTCTTAAACTTTTTCCAATCCAAGTTTATGATTTAAAATATTCCAACTTAAATATGCCACATCAGTTTTGAGCCAATCATTCGGGGCTCTAGTAAAACATCTACTATACCATCACGAAAAACACTTACCATTAAAAGTTATTTATACTTTTATTCAGCAGGAGGCTTTTCAATTAAAAAGTGACAGTAAAGACATTTATAATGCAGAAAAAATTCAAATGCTGTTCTTTTGAATGCTTAAACTGTATCACGATTTACACAAAAATATTAAGCAACAACTGTTTTCAACATTGTTTATTGAGCAGCAAATCAGCATATTAGAATGATTTCTGAAGGATCATGTGACTGGAGTAATGGCTGCTGAAAATTCAGCTTCGCTTCAGAGGAATAGATTTTAAAATGTATTCAAATAGAAAACAGTTATTTTAAAATGTAATAATATTTCACGATTACTGTTTTTATTGTTTTTATTAAATGCAGCTTGGTGAGCATAAGAGACTTCTTTACCAACCCTAAACTTTTGAATGATAGGCAGCATCTTTTGAATGTTTAAAAAATAAATGGTGTAGTTACAACATCCATCAGCAGAGGGTAGCAGTAAACCCCTTGGTTTAAAGCATCCTGAACAGCATAACTCAGCAACATTGGCTAAACCTTTGGATTTTGCTGTTTGGATATCTGTTTGTCCAATCAACAGCAGATGGGGGAGAACCTGTTTGTAATTATTTCTGCAATTGCATTTGGTGATGATGGTGGCACAGATAAATCCTGTCCGATATATCCTGCCGGAGCTCAGGCTGGCATGTAATTCCCAGATAACTATCCACGCCTACATAAACACCAAGCACTGATGAAGGCAGATGAACATGCAGTGTATTCTGATGAGCAGAATATCTGTTTCATAATAACAACAGCACCTGTTTTTGTCTGTTGTATTGTCTAGAGGCTTGTGTTGGCCCAGAAGGTGTTGCTCAGTCCAGGAGAGAAACAAATGGTCTAACACATCAACATACTGACTGGGTCATAGTCACTGTCGAGTGAATACATGGAGGCCTGTGTGTGGGAGTGCATCCGAGTCTACAGAGACTATAAATTTACTGACAATTATTATGCATCTAGCAACCTGTTCCATAGATGCTTTTTACTCCCAATTTAATGGTTAGAAATTACCATTAAAACGGTCATTTGATATCTAATGGGAACATTCAGTCTGTTCCTTGACCCACATATCTGCTGTTTTTTTGTTTTTTTTTTTTATTTATATATATATATATATATATATATATATATATATATATATATATATATATATATATATATATATATATATATATATTAAGTAGTCAATTAGCTGATGCTTTTATTCAAAGCACTTATTGTAGAGACTGGGGTTCTCATATTACTGGTTTTCAGCAGTTGTCACCAATACAAGTGAAACTTTGCAATGTTCCATACAAATACCACACAGCAAAAACTAAAATATGTTTGGAGACATTTGATGGCTTAATTTGTGTTTCTTATGGTCTATAAAATATTATCTAAAGGCTTTTGCTTAAATGTTTAAAGTCAATTTTGAAGGCAACTATAAATTGTGGTTACATATACAGGTTTTTTTTTTTTTTTTTTTTTTAAACCAAACTAAATTGTATTATTTATACATTACTTATATAAGTGGTACTCACCGGCCACTTTATTAGGTACACCTTGCTTGGACCCCCTTTTTGCCTTCAGAACTGCCTTAATTCTTCACGGCATAGATTCAACAAGGTGCTTGAAACAGAGATTCTGGTCCATATTGACATGATAGCATTACAGTTTCTGCAGATTTGTCGACTGCACATCCATGATGCGAATCTCACGTTCCACCACATCCCAAATGTGCTCTATTGGATTGAGATCTGGTGACTGTGGAGGCCATTTGTGTATAGTGAACTCATTGTCATGTTCAAGAAACCAGTTTGAGATGATTTAAGCTTTGTGATATGGTGTGATAGCCTGCTTGAAGTAGCCATCAGAAGATGGGTTACACTGTGGTCATAAAGGGATGGACATGGCCCGCAACAACCCTCAGGCATGCTGTGGCGTTTAAACAGTGCTCAGTTGGTACTAAGGAAAATATCCCCCACACTATTACACCACAACCCCGAGCCTGAACCGTTGATATAAGGCATGCTTTCGTGTTTTTTACGCCAAATTCTAACCTTATCATCTGAATGTTGAAGCAAAAATCAAGACTTATCACACCAGGCAACATTTTTACAGTCTTCCATTGTTTCATTTTGGTGAGCCCATGCAAATTGTAGCCTTGGTTTCCTGTTCACAGCTGACAGGTGTGGTCTTCTGCTGCTGTAGCCAATCTGCTTCAAGGTTTGCTCAGAGCTCAGAGATGCTCATCTGCAGACCTTGGTTGTAACGATTGGTAATTAAGAGTTACTGTTACCTTTCTATCAGCTCAAACCAGTCTAGCCATTCTCCTCTGATCTCTGGCATCAAAAGGGCATTTTGCCCTCAGAACTGCCACCGACTGGATATTTTGGTTTTGGACCATTCTCTGTAAACCCTAGAGGTGGTTGTGTTTGAAAATCCCAGTACATCAACAGTTTCTGAAATACTCAGACCAGCTTGTTTGGCACCAACAACCATGCCACATTCATAGTAACTTAAATCACCTTTCTTCCCCATTCTGATGCTTGATCATGTCTACATGCCTAAATGTGTTATGTTGCTGCCATATGATTGGCTGATTAGATATTTGTGTTAATGAGCAGTTAAATAAAGTGGCGGATTGATTGATGGATGGATGGATGGATTAGTGGATTAAAAGACAAAATTAGTTATTTTACTCAGCATTTTTATGCATTTTAGAGAGTCGTTAGTTTAGGAACATGGAACTATTTTAAATAAAATGTTGAGTGTCTTGTGCTGCTTGTATAAAGCATTCCAAATCATATGGCATCTGTCTTTGTAGACAGACGACTCACTTAGTTTTGTAACTCCTAATGTTTGTGTGAAATCATAGTTAAAACCCTCAAGGAAAAGACAAAACACCAACTGCTAAAGTACATGTACATCATGAGCCTATTTGGCTTCCTCTCCCTGTTTCCTATGTCCTACCATGATAAATCAATGCCTCATTAGCCGGCTCTGTTTACTTCTGTTCTCAGTGGGGTCTGAATGTTAACTTTTAACCCAAAACAGAGAGCTTGTGGTCACATCCAGACACCTGAATCAGCTCTCAGCTTGCTTATACTCAATGTCAGTCATCATGTGTTTTGTTATATCAGTACAGTAATATTAAATCCTCAGTCTCACTGCAGTTCTCTGTTTACAGCATTGTTGCAGAGTTTGTCCATAAATTATTGACCTGATTATTATGTTTATTTTATTCCTCAATTCCTCCTTTCTCTCTTTCTTTATCTCTTGTAACTGCATTAATCAGTATTCTGTTATGTGCTGTATGACAGTATAAGAAATTAATAGAGATTTATGTGTGGAATGTAGGGCTCATTTTGGAATGGAGTGTTGGGCAAATCATGTTTGTTTTTAATACTCAAACACAAAAAGAAGAATGTGGTCCAAACATCTTCCAGGGGAAAAAAGTTTTCATTTGCTTTTTTAAATTCACTCAACCCCTATAATCATGAAGTGTTCTTGCCCTATTTTTGTTGAAGTTTTCCAGAAGGGGACACGTTGATGTATAATGCATTTTCTCTTCCAATTTTGTTGCAGGGATTTGAGGATCCTAAAGACAAGTGAGTATATGGAACACAACTCCCTATCTCTAATCCTGCATGCTAATTATTTTATTAATAGATGAATACAGAATTTGTTATGCACAATATCACGTACACAACTGTTCAAAAGTTTGGAGTCCGTAACATTTTTAAACAAGCCTCTATTTAATAAATATAATAAATGTCGTTACTCTCACTTTTGATCAATGTAATGCATCCCTTCTGAATAAAAGTATTAATTTCTGTCAAAAATCTTACTGACCCTAAACTTTTGAATGGCGCATATATAGTTTTATATCTAAAAAGTAAAACTTATTTGATTAAACTTGAGACTCTTAGTAACTGGTTGGATGAGGTTGGATGAAATTGGATAGCCAATACACTGAACTCATCAGTTGAAATATATATCATTGAAGAATGCACTTCAACAACTAAACTCTCGCTTTGTGTTGGTTATGTTCATTGTGATACATTCAAACCAAAAATTATTTAGACACCAGATATATATTTTTTACTATTGATGCAGGACACAATAGTTCATTTATGTATGTGAGGATAGCAAAATAAAGTAAACCGTGACATATTACTCCCAAAAATTCTGCATACAGTCCACTACCAGTAAATCGGATAAAAATGTGGGACCAAAATTATTCAGACACTTTGACCTGACCTGATCTCAGTTCTTGTCATATTTTATTACTATATTCTAAACTATAGCGAATAAACTGTGATAATGTGAGAAAATGTTGAAGGTGTATAAGTAGGCCTGTGTATAATTTGCCATTTGTCATGTTTTTTGTGGTGATTATAGGGGAAAATCTGCAAAATAGACTAAATTATGGTAAAAATGGGTGAAAAGGAGTTAGGTCTGCTACAGTTGTTTGTAGCTAAAAGACATTTATTCATTTGTTACTGTACAGTAAGTTCGAAAAACAAATGTGTAAAAACGGTGCAAAAAAACAGAACTACAGCAGAGACGGGAAGCGTTGAACTTTGTAAATGATGTATGTTCCTAGTCTACAGAAGATTTCATGCAGGCCTACTTACTAAGACTACAAATGAACTATAAATGAACTGCCAAACACTAATGAACTAATCAACATGTGCACATAGTGTGAGCGTTTCCATCACTTTTACAGTGGTGTTGAAATGCTTTTAGAAACTGGAATCCTGGCTCTCAAATCGGTTTGCTTCTGTAGGCAATTCATAATCAAACCTTACAAACCCATTGTAAAGTTTCAAATACTTTAAGTACAGGACCTATGTGCTGATGTGATTGAGTAGTTATTGAGGTGCATGAATGTGACCGCAAGGCCTTGAACTCTTTAGCAGATGATTTGTTTTGTCTTAACATAATACTCTTAGTTTCACTGACAAAATGTCTAATCATATCAAGGCTGGTAATCATGGTGATTCTGAGCTGCCCTTAACTCTGTCATTATTCCTTGTTTTTTGTGGGTTTTGGGGGTGTGTGGTGCTGCTACTTTTTGGTATTCTGGCTGTATATTAAGTTAAAGAATAAGAAGGGAGGAAGAAGGTGGAAAAACTGTGTCTCGTCTTGTGTTATCTAGACATTTCATTTTCAGAAACACGCAAGAAAACCTGAACCCCGAGGATGAGGTGGACGAGTTTCTGGGCCGCGCCATTGATGCTCGGAGCATTGACCGGTTACGGTCAGAACACGTCAAGAAATTTCTGCTGACATTCCGAGAACCTGACCTGGAGAAGAAGGTATGGCTTTCATTTACGCGACCAGCTTCAATGATGAGATAAACCTGAACACCACAGCGTGATTTATTAGCTAATGCTAATCTACATGGAACATTAACATTTTTGTTCCATGGAACACAGAAAGGAGAAATTTAGCAAAATGTTCACAAAATGTTCAAAATATTAATAATAAATACTGTAATAGTATATACACTGCCCGGATTTAAATAGGCAAATGCTTAAGAGTCAATGATTGGATCATTATTGCAGTGATTATTATGTTTCTAGCATGTTATATGTTTGGCAACAGTTCTTCTAACCCTAATGATTGGTGAAATGTGTAGCTTTTAATTTCTTAAACAACCATGTAGGAAGACACATCGCGGCCATATTCCAGGATGACAAGGTCAAGATGCATCAGGCTCAAATTGTGAAAGAATGGTTGGGAGGGAGCATGAAGAATCATTTTCTTTGTAAAGCACTTTGTAAAGTCTACTCCAGCACATCCCAAAGACTTTCAATGAATTTAAGACTCAGAGGTGCCAATTCATATGTGAAAATGATCTTCCAACCATTCCAAGCATTCTCTCACAGTTTGAGCCTGATGCATCTTGACATTGTCATTGTCAAATCAAAAGGTCCATGTAAAGGCTTATTGTGAAGAACAGGCATTGTTTACATTGTTGTACAATGAAAATCTTTATTACACCTTATATCAACTGTTTTTATGCATGATAAGCTTAAACAATTGGTTTTCTATGCTATATTGGACAATATAGTTTGCCAGATCTACTGATTTAAATGTCATCAAGATAAAACAGTCTAGCCTTCTTGGGGTTTTATTGTAAATTGCATGACTTGTGAGCATGCACTAACCATTTAGCAATTAAGTCTATTATGTTAGTTCTGTTGTTCAGGTGGCCTAAAAGTATTCAGCATAGCTCAAAGATGTGGCACGCTGGTAAGATGAATAGAGGCAATGAAATTCAAGGTCCAGGTTCGGAACAAGTCAGAAACTGGCGTCTTTAAGCTGCGCTGTGATTTAAGTCTTTTTATGGTGCTACCTTCAAAATATTTGTCACCACTAACCTCCCCCACCTCAAAGAGATGCCCAAACTTTCTCCGAAAAGATGGAGTTTTTGCGATTGTGTAGGAGACTGCAAAGAAGGTGACGAAAGGGTAATGGAAGGGAAGCCTCTCAGCCTCTGCATTTACGTTCTCCTCCTCCATCAGCAGTTGCATACACTTTTAGCACTTTGTATGCTGGTCCTAATATACTTTTAGCACTGATTAGACTACTCTTTTAGAGACTTGTCTCGGGTTTGTTTTGTAGATAATTATTGCTTTTGTTGTCTTTCTTTGTCTCGGTCCAGTATGTCTAGCAATTATCCTTCATAAGCTTTGTCTGAAGAAATTCACTTGATGTTATTTTGTTAGATATTTATTTTACATATCTAGCATTTTGTTTAGTTTTTTTTAAATAAAGACATTGTTCTTTTATTTAAAAAGGATGCATTACATTGATCAAAAGTGACAGTAAAGACATTTATAATGTTTCCAAAGATTCATGTTTCAAATAAATGCTGTTTTTTTATGAAAAATATCCTGAATTTTTTTTTGAAGTTTCCACAAAAATATGAAGCACTATCACTGTTTTCAACATTAATAATAATAAATGTTTCTTGAGCAGCAAATTCTCATATTAGAATGATTTCTGAAGGATCATGTGACACTGAAGACTGGAGTAGTGATGCTGAAAATTCAGCTTTGACATCACAGGAATAAATTACAATTTGAATTATATTAAAATACAAAACAGCTACTTTAAATTGTAATAATATTTCACAATATTACTGATATTACTGCATTTTTGGTCAAACAAATGTAGCCTTGGTGAACATGACAGACTTCTATCAAAAACATTTAAAACATATTGCTGAACCCAAACTTATGTAGTGTATGGGCATTTATTTATTTTATTTATTTATTTTTCAGGGTGATTTGGGTTCTAGACTAAGTTAATAATTTTTTTAAAATTTTTATTATTGTTTATTTTTTATTAATCTTAATGTAAATGTCAACATTTACTTATACATTATTAAAATCTAAAATTGTATTTGTTAACATTTGTTAATGCACTGTGAGCTAAATATAAAAACTGCAACTTTATTATGCAACCAGTTTTTAAATATTTCATATTTTTCAGAGTTCCCTTTGTTGTGGAAAACCTGTATACATTAGGCAGTTTTACAGTTGTGATTTCCAGGCCTTGATATGTTTTAAAATGTAAAAGTTTAACTTATAGTACATTTATTTGTTTCTAATTATACTCTGCTAAAATATTTTACAATTAACATTAGTTAGTATGTATACATACACTCCCTTCTGTCAGTTAAACACTACTTTCACATGCCATTTAAACTGTTTTTGTGACCCCACTCTTTTCTCTCGTCTTTCCTCACCTTCTGTCAGTACTCCAAACAGGTAGACACCAGGTTCGGAGCATACGTAGCCTGCGCCTCCCTCGTCTTTTTATTCATCTGCTTCATTCAGATTGTCATTGTGCCGCAGTAAGTACACTACAGTTAAAAACCTGATCCTAGCAAATGTTTTCTAATCCATTCAAACAAGCCACAGGCTTAGAGAAGGTTTTGTTTGAATTTGAATGGGAGTGTCACATACACAGAAACTTTCATTCAGTTTGACTTTGTAAAGGGGAAGACAGTTATTACCTGAGCAGCCAAAATATTCAAAGCAGGTCTCTCCTCTCAGTCAGACACAATGTTAAATATGACATAATAATAATTCAGTTTAAAATGACACAGTTATTTTCTATTCACCTGGTTTCCTCTCTATACCTGTGTGTTGTTGTTTTGCAGCTCCAGGCTGATGCTTGGCTTCTATATAGTATGCCTGGTCATTCTGATGGCTGTCATGTTCATCTCAGCCATTTACTCCTGTTTTGGGGTGAGTGAAATATTGGTATTTTACACATGAAATACAGCCTATACAATGTTAATGTGTAATATAATGAAGTTCTGATATAATAATAATAACAATATATAGTAATAATAATTCTATAGTAATATTGTTATTATTATAAACTAATTAATAAATAATAGAGGTCAAACCTAGAGCAACATGCCCTCTTTTGTCCCTAAAGTGCAGCAAAACACAAAAACAAGCCTCAATAGTATAATACATCTTAAAATCCTTCACAGAGCATTTCTTAACACAAACACATCATCGCTAATCCAAGTGTTTATCAACCTTCTCCACTAAAATAACCTAAGCGGGTTTGATTGATATTGGGCTTTTAGCTGCATAACTTTGAGCAGGTCTCCAGAGACAATGAGTCACACAGAGCAAAGACAGAGAGACAATAAAGTGCTGGCAGCTCATTTGTGCACACTGAAGTGGAACTGTCACTGCACTGCTCCATGGGGCGTCACGGGTCTTTCCTTAGAGATGCTCTGGAATTAGATTCTGAACTTCCTGACCCATAAAAAGTCTTCCATAAATGCCTGTTCTACAGAATCTCTGCTTTAATGTTTATTAATTAATTAATTTTTTTATGATTTTATTTATTAAAGTTGAATTTTTTCAGCCATTACTAGGCATGCACCAAAATTTCGGCTGCTGAAAATCATTGTCCGAAAATGGCATTTTCGGATTTTTGCCTGATAGAGGAAAAAGGCTGAAAATATGAGCCAAAAATACAGTCAAACCACAATGTATCCAGACACCTTCAACATTTTCTCACATTATCACAGTTTATTCGCTATAGTTTAGAAAATGGTAATAAAATATGACAAGAACTAAACTGTCAGAACAAATTAATCTTGATAATGTCAGATAACTTTGATAGAAAGGTATGTAATGGATTACAATCAACCAATCAGCTGTCAGCTGTTAAATTTAACTACACAGTGAGATAATACCAATTACCAAGCAATGCTTAATTTTGTTCAGTCTGTGGTGTAAAAGGTCATATTAACCATTAAAGAAAAAACACTAAAGCAAAACATGGTCAGGTCAAAGTGTCTGAATAATTTTGGTCCCAAATGTATTATCAGTTTTACTGGTAGTTCACTGTATGAAGAATGTGTTTGGGTTTGGGTATAATATGTCACAGTTTCCTTTATTTTGCTATCCTCACTTACATAAATTAACTATAGTGTCCTGCATCCACTAGTAAAAAATTATATCTGGTGTCTGAATAATTTTTGGTTTGACTCGGGTTTCACTCTCGCGCAGCATTTTTTTTGTAACTTTGCTTCCGAAGATGCACAACTTCAAAGTGACTTTGCCGAGCAGGGAAGTCCTTACCGGCACCCGTTTTGCCCTGCTCAGTGTTCCACTCCGTGCTCTCTGCTCAGTCGCTCATGGTCAAACGCTCCAGTCATGCACCGCTCAGGCTCACCGGAAAAGCAAACTATGCTTAAATAATGTGCCAACATGAATTTTTTCTGTAGTAGACTTGTTTCTGTTTGCAATAGCCCTATACTGTGCTGTAACATGGTGTAGTATAGCCATGCTTGTAAAATTATGCTACCCTCGCATTCACTGATCCATCCACTCCAGCCTAGCACAGTACTTTAATTTGATAATTGGTATATAATCTGATAATTTTATCAAAATAAATCTGATTCTGTTGCATAGAACTGAATGAAGAATAATATATTGAAATATTTACTATTATTAAAATATTTTCTGTCCAATTTTGGTGTGTTACTTTAAATAAAAGTGATTATTTTATTGGCTTGTATTTTTTAAATTCTGAATCAATAAAATTATGGAATTTAAAGGGATACTTCAGCGATTAGCATTAAGCTTTGTATCAGTAGAAACCCGGTAGTATATTCGAATGATCGTGCTTTCCCCCATCCACCCCCTCATATCCCCCTGAGACGACAGATTTATGTATTTTATTTCTGGAAAAAATCCTCAGATGATGCAAATATTGTCATTTTGCGTCATCTGAGGATTTTTTGGCCAGAGGCTAGAGACAGCCAGTAGTAGGAGCTAGTTCCGCATGTTATCAACCCGCCCATAGGGGGTGGGATCTCACTCACAGTGCTCGGCTCGGGCAGCTGCGGACATTCATGTAAACGGAGCGGTGCGGAGCAAAGTGAGTGTTTCAACTTTTCAAATGAATTCCTATGAAAGTTAAGCTTCCATAGGCATGATCTGAAAACGCGCCAGACTGAACACACGCCGTGAATGACTGCCGCGCCTGCGCTTACCTCAGCTCTGCTCAGCTCGTTTGTGCCGTGACACTCACTCGGCTCAATTTTCGTTTCAGTGCATCCCTAGCCATTACTCCAGTCTTCAGTGTCACACAGTCCTTCAGAAATCATTCTAATATGCAGTTGTGCTGCTTTTTCTTTTTTTTGGAAACCACAATTTTTTTCAAGCTTCGAGTAGAAAGTTCAAAACAGCAGCTCTTTTATTTACATTTAGTTTTTTTAGTTTTTTCATCATGTGACAGCAAAATGTTTTCTGATACTGTGGCGTTACTACAATAAGAAACTCAAATCATGTTTCTTTCTATTGACAGTTTTTCCCTGTGCATCTGCAAACTCTGTCTAAAAGGATTGTTCAGTCCAGGCTCAACAGCACCCTGGTGGGGGTTTTTACAATCGTCCTGGTCTTTCTCTCCGCTTTCATTAACATTGTGAGTCCCACAAGTCTTAACCTCAAAATTCAGTGCTTTATCGCCTTTGATATTTAGCCATATAGCCATACAACTAACACTTAACCTGTGTCACAATATTTAAAGACTTACAGGCACCAACAGAATTGCAAAAATAGTAATCTTTAGTTTTACAATAATGTATACTGTTGATAGTGACACAGAAATCATCTGCTTTTAAGTAATTCACTTTTGACATTGAAAAGTTTGTTTATAATGTGATCTGTAGTGGATTCATTAAATAATGTTACATATGTGTTCATCTGAGAAACAGTTTTATCCGTCCTTTAGTTCACCTGCAGTACAGATGACCTGAAGACGTGTTTAGGGCAGGAGTTTAACATCACCCCCAGAGATGTTAATGCTTGCCATGTCCGCAGCTCTTCCTTCAACTACTCTCTCTGGTCTCAGGACAGCCTCTGCAACAGCTCGTCACCCACCTGCAATTTCCCAGAGGTGTGGCAATATTCTCAGATCAGCTCAGTTTTGTAACCTTTGATCAGCTCAACCAGCTACAGTACCATGTTCCAAAAAACAGCTTGAAGACTTTAATCTGGATTTTCCTGCAGTGATAGGTCTTTGCATTTATTTAGGCACTGCTCTGAAATGCTTGTCCTTTGATCAATCACACATGGAATAAGTTGAAGGGAAAACGAAAGATTAATGTCTGAATGTTTTTCTCTTCCTCTGCAGTACTTCTCATCATGTGTGCTGCTCAGTTTGCTGGCCTGCTCAGTGTTCCTACAGGTCAGCAGTATTGGTAAACTCATCCTCATGCTCTTCATCGAGATCCTGTATGTGCTTATCATGGAGGTGCCTGAGGTCAGCCTGTTTGACAATGTGGACCTGCTGGTCATGGCCAATGCCATGTGAGTATCTGGATTTTAGCCAAGTAGCACATTTTCATCATCATCATCATCATCATCATCATCATCATCATCATCATCCTTCTTATCCAAAATGATAAAGAATTAATTTTGCTGTATTTTAAACGTGCGTCTTTTTTAAAGTATAGGCAGTTATCTCTTCTAAATGTTTTGGGACTGCTAAATATTCCCTAGATTTTTTTCTAAATCAAAGTTGTAACTGAAAATGATATAAGCTATTGTTCAAAACTTTGGAGCCGGTAAAATTTTTCAATGTGTTTGAAAGAAGTCTTTTATGCTCATCAAGGCTGAATTTATTTGATCAAAAATACAGTAAAAACAGTAATATTGAGATATCACCGTTAAACATAGCAGTTTTCTATTTGAATATACAGTATTTTAAATTGTAATTTATTCCTGTGATGGCAAAGCTGAATTTTCAGCAGCCTACGGTGTCACATGATCCTTCAGAAATCATTCTAATAGAGTGGTACAGGTATGACGTCACTTTGTAGGCCTACTGGCAGTTAGCATCACACCGATTCCCTTGAGAAAAACCCATTAGGATTTTCCCATAAACTTTTGGATTATAGCTAAAAACAAGATCTGCGATCAACAAAAGTTTATGATACTTGCAAGTTTTGTCCATAAAGAAAATGATTACAGATGAACACTTTTATGAATTTTTAAGCCTATATGCATCTGCCAGAAGTAAAAAGCTGAAGGTAGGCTATAAACGAACTGCACCACGGTCCCACGAATTCAACGTCACCATCACTAATCTTCTGCCAGCTCTTTGAGTTTTTACTTAAAAACATTTTCCCAGAACGTTTTTTTAAGTTAGTATAGTTTATAAGAGCACAATTATAAGCATAATGTTGCCTGAGGTTACCTTACCTTTTCAAGACACGTAACCGCTTCAAAAAATCACGAGTGGTGTAGTATTGATTTATTTTATGTATTATAATAAAACGTATATATATATTTCACGTTTATAATAAAACGTGAACGTGTCTTGGTGTTCACCACAGACCTTATTTCAGCCATTCAACCCCATTCAAAAAAACCTTGGCTTCGGGACGATGGAACTGTAAGTGCTAAAATGCTCACTTGCTTCCTACAAAGTGATGTCAAACCTGCACCACTCTATGCTGATTTGCTGCTCAAGTAACACATGATTTAGCTCATATCAGTTCTATCTTAAGATAAAATATTATAAAACTTTATTTAAAAAAATGGATAACATTTTCATCCTTCTGATACATTTGCTTTTTCTTTGCATTCACAGAGAGTATATTAATGGAACAAGGTAAGATAAAATCAGTGAAATGGAAACCCTGATCTGAACGAAATGCCTGTGTGTATGTTGTTTTCATTGGATGCCTATAAAGATTGCTGTTACCATTGAAGTAAATCGAATGTGTGACCACATACTGTTGTGATATGATATAACGTGTATTTAATTTGAACACTTTAGATCATCATGCACTTTAGTTTGTAATTGTTGACACTCAGTGCTGTGTGTGTTGTAGCTGTGTGACAGACATGCGGGTTCCTCTAAAGATCATGACTCCCGTAGTCATCACGGTCTTTGTGCTAGCGCTCTACCTTCATGCACAGCAGGTGGAGTCCACTGCCAGACTGGACTTTCTCTGGAAGTTACAGGTGTGTTTACCTTTGTAATTGTACAGACATTTTGTGAAAAGCTGTTTAATACAAATTGCTGTGCCTCCTGTTCCATCAAATCAATTTGTTGAATACATTTCCCTACTCTTGCTTCTTCTTAAACATTTTGTTGTAGCTTACACTACTGTTCAAAAGTTTGAACTGAAGTTGAAAGAAACTATTTGTATTCAGTAAGGATGCTTTAAATTGTGACAGTGACGACTTTTACATTGTTACCAAGCAGCACAACTGTTTTCAACTGGGATAATAATAAGAAATGCTTCTGAAACCAGCATATTAGAATGATTTCTGAAGGATCATGTGACGCTGAAGACTGGAGTAATGATGCTGAAAATTCAGCTTTGCCATCACAGGAATACATCACTTTTGAAAGTATATTCAAAAAGAAAACACTTATTAAATTGTAATAATATTTCACAATATTACTGTTTCTACTTAATCCAATAAATGCAGCCTTGGTGAGCATAAGAGTCTTCTTTCAAAAACATATTTTATTCATTTTGCCTTTGAGTGTTATCATAGAAACAAATAGAGTCTGATGATGTGAATTCAGCATAGATTGCCCAAGTTAATTGCAGTCACTTTTGTGCAACAAGAATGCAACAAGAATTGTTATTTGTAGCTTCATCCTCTATTTTTATTGTATTCATAGGCTACAGAGGAGAAGGAAGAGATGGAGGAACTTCAGGCCTACAACCGTCGGCTTCTCCACAACATCTTGCCCAAAGATGTGGCTGCACACTTTCTGGCGCGCGAGCGGCGGAATGACGAACTGTATTATCAGTCGTGCGAATGTGTGGCTGTCATGTTTGCCTCCATCAGCAACTTCTCCGAGTTCTATGTGGAACTGGAGGCCAATAATGAAGGCGTGGAGTGCTTGAGACTGCTCAACGAGATCATCGCTGACTTTGATGAGGTACAGCAGTTTTTGACAAACCTCAGGACTGTTTTAGTTCTTGCATTAAATATTTTAATTTACTTTGCAACAGTTGGTCTTTGATTCAAATTAGAATTGTGTGTGTGAAACCGGACCTGCATCTTCACGTCTTTCCTAAACTGTTTGTATTCTTAGAAATGTAGACGTTTAATATGCCTGCTCATTCTTAGGTGGAAGTCATCACCTTATTTTACTTTTCTTGCAGATCATTAGTGAGGATCAGTTTCGTCAACTAGAAAAGATCAAAACCATTGGCAGCACCTACATGGCTGCGTCTGGGCTTAATGACTCCACTTATGATAAAGTAGGAAGGTCACACATTCGCGCTCTAGCCGACTACGCCATGCGCCTCATGGACCAAATGAAGTACATCAATGAGCACTCTTTTAATAACTTCAAAATGAAGATTGGTAAGGATTTGGCTTAGCCACCTTTAAATAACCAATACATTTAACCAATGAACTGCCTAATCTGTGTTTAATTTGTGTCATTTTATGAAACAGTCCTTTTACCCTTTAAAAAATGCAAAATTTCTGTAGGATTTAAATATTCTGTCAGTTAAAGGCTTTCATAGAGTGACCCATATATTTTACTGTTGTAAAATAAAAAAAAAGCATATTGCCTCGTAGGTCTCAACATGGGTCCCGTTGTGGCTGGTGTCATAGGGGCTCGTAAACCGCAATATGACATATGGGGGAATACTGTGAATGTAGCCAGCCGTATGGACAGCACTGGGGTACCTGAGAGAATACAGGTGAGATGTTGTCTTGCTATCTGTGATTGTCCAGATCAAATTACCCATAAGATATCCTATGCTTGCTACTGTAGTGTCCACATTGATGTCCACAATGTGTGATTGAAAATCTAAATAAAAAAATGTGGAAATAAATACAATGAAAATGTTTAAAGTTGGAAGTTGGAATAGTCTTTTCTTTTTCTTTTTTGTGGTGTACATATGTGTGAAACGGCTTCTGAAAACATATCATGCAGGACTTGATTTTGTCCATCAGGAATTTATTGGATTGTTGGATCATTGTGGTTTGCTATTGCTGAGATCTCCTGTGAGTGACAGGTTGTCTCGCCCTTGCGCCAGTAAACACGTCATCAGAGAAGAAAAGAGATGTTGTTCAAAGAGGGAAGGGAAGTTATTGTGATTAAAGATTATGATGGCACATGATAATATAATTATTATTATGATAAATACTGCAGTATTCCATAAAAAAATAAGAATTGTCCATTTGGATTTCATGGTGACTTTAAACAAAGAAACATGTTGAGAAACGAATGAGTGCTGATGTTTTACATTTTTAATTGAAATATTCACAAATTGTTTTATGAATAATATGATTTGAAATTAATAATTTCTATCATAATATATTTATAATATAAATATAATTTGTAAAGAATGTGTTTTTGATCATATTAAATTATTTGTTTCATTATTAATATTAAAGCTGCAGTCCGTAACTTTTTGCGCTCTAGCGGATAAACAGAACTGCATGCGTCTTGCGGAAGAAGATTGCAGCCGGAACTACTTCTCTCTGTTTATGTCTATGGCGAGTCACCCAGGGACTGTGTTCATCCGCAGCGGTTCCTACCAGACCGGTCTGAAATAGTCCCAATATAAACACTTATTATAGGTGTACCATAATGATTCAGGGTAAGACAAGAACACGGATTGGGAAATGGATTCATGTTGTACATTATCATTATATAATTTTTGTAAATCTTGAATGGTTAAAATGGTTAAAAAAAATGCAAAACAGAAGTATTTTCACTAGTGGTCTCAAATGTGTGGATCTGTAAATCTGATCTGCTTTACAAACTTTCCAGCCTATCATAAATGCTTATATGCTCTTAATTTCTCTCTGTATCAGGTCACAACTGACCTCTACCAGGTTCTCAGCTCATATAACTACACACTGGAGTACAGAGGCGTTGTGAAGGTGAAGGGCAAAGGAGAAATGATGACCTACTTCCTAAACGGAGGACCCAACAGCAGTTAACACTCAGCATCTGATATTCAGAACATTTTTGAGATGATATTGGGGAGGAGACGCTGTGGTCCGGACCAGCCAGGCTGTTGACGGGCATCCTCCTGGACCAATCACAATAGGATGCGTTTGGAAAGCCAGTCTAAGAGTGGCCTCTTTGCACACCTGAGACTTCCTATAGGATTAACGGAGGGCTTTGCCCCCTTTATTTAAAGTATGGAACAGCTCAGAAAGACATTCAACCTCAGAGACCAAAGAAACAAAGGAATCTCAAGGCATACAAAGCAGTTCTCCCTGTCTTATATTTCTTATATTGCCAAGAGAGGACAGATGCACTGCATTCTCTGCACCTGGCTTTGGCTCTCTCAGGTGTGGTGGGACTGTGATCATACTCCACCGACTGGTCCTGGTGGCTCCAAATCAAAACTGCATGAAAACACTGAAGCCAATATACCTGTAAAACACACATTTTATGTGTATATGGTTCATCAGTGTATGTAAAGACTAAAGTTCTGTTCATACGGTCCTGTTGCGCTCTACACTGTCTAGGTGATATTGCAATAGATAGAGATATCACAATCAGCTAATATATGGTAGAAGGCCATAGTGAGCACAGCAGCTTTACAAACCCTCTATGGTTCCCCGAACTTTGCTGCAGCGACTGTGGTTGTTACTGGTAAGGGAGCTAGTGTTGACAGTGTTATCTCCGAATGATCTAGAGTTGAGAATGAAGCCCCGTTCACGCTGCCAGCAACTTGAAACGACCCGAAGTCATTCATTTTCAGTGCTGGGTTGTTGGCCAGGTCTAACAATCCAACAACGTTTAGAGCATCTTCATTTAGCAACTGTAGTTGAGAGTCAGCTTGACTAAAGTTTGTCCTTGTAGTCAGCAATTTTATGTATATGTTACCATGTGCAGGGACAGTATTAAATACTGATGCGTATTATATGACAATGAAGTGTGTGTGGACCTAAATAGCCTAGCGTTTGTGCTTTCAGTACAGATAAATAGTATTCCACAATGACAAAGAGCACATAATGATTCTCATTCATCTTTAATGTAATGCATAATGCACTGTTACAACTTATATACAATGTTTTTCTTTCCAGAATGTTCATTTAAGCAGCATAAACTCATTTGATTGTTAACAAGTGATGACATGGAACAAAAAAGCAACCAGTGTGGCCGATGGCTACATGCAACGAGAACGTTTCTGGTGGCATGAACGTGGCTTGAGATTTCAACTTTGTGTTCCAAACTAAATTACATTCACAAAACTGCACATACACACACTTGTCTACACTGAAGACACTATTAAAGACAGAGGAAAATGGCCAAATGTGGCTGTTTTCGTATTTTTAACATTTTATATTTTGACTCCTAAAGCCAAACTGTCAAAGCTATTTTAGATGATATATTTTGTACATTAATATATTAAAATAATGTCTATAAACAACAATGTGTATATATATATATATATATATATATATATATATATATATATATATATATATATATATATATATATATATATATATATATAAACATCTAATGGAGCGCTACAGTCCTGCACATTTGAACAGGGAGATTTAGTGTCTGCAAATTATCAGTCACCCTTTTTTGTCGCTGCATCCATTTAAATAAAATCAGTAGCTAGCCTTGTAACCAAGTAAGGAGAATATGTTTGGCCTTTCTCCAAAAAGGGTTTCTGTATCCTGTCAAGTACACTACAATGTAATTATGAGTATTAAATGGATTTGTAGGACGAGAAATGGCAAGTGATTGTTTCAGAACAGCCACAGTCGTTTAAAGCTTGGCAAACACATCTGCAAATATTGATTTTAGCCTTGCGTTTATGGTGAGTGGGACAACGAGTTTGGATCCTCAAGGGATGTTTCCGTTATGCCACAAATATTCACCATTTTTGCACTGCAGCTCGACCAGCATTCCCTTCCCTCTCAGTTCAGTGATGGTACGACCCAATGAATGTCCATTTTCTCCAATGAGGCCTTTTGTATGTGAAGAATTTGAGTTTGTACACAAACTTATAGGGTAGTCCATAAAATGATTGTTTTTTTGTTGTTTTTTTTGCTTTACCTGTTTCAGATCTTCAATCCATACAGAGAGGATTATGATATAATGTGTTGGGAAAATCTGCATTTCATTGAAAGTGTTATGAAATAGTAAACTATATTTGGTCGTGTTCTAGTTTCTAAAAACTTCTAAAAACTCAGCTGGGCTTCCAGAGTCACTTCTTCAGTCTTTATTTCCCAACAGGAAATCAGTGCCATTTTCATGCCAGCAAATTTAAAATAAAATATATGGTTGAATGTTTTTTGTATTTCATCATCATGACACATATAGTATGGCCTTTAAATTACAATGCAGGTGCAATATGAATTCCTAAGTTAAAAGTGAAGTGTGTAATTTCTGTGCAGTTAGCGGCACCAAACGGAATTGGACACGCACCCTTTATACCATTGGTTAAACTTTAAGTTAGTCCCTCCGTAAACTCATGCCATTGGCTGAGCCAGTGTTGCTTTGTCAGTCTGGTTGGGATTCTCACAGCATTTTGACAACGCAACAGAAGAGTGTTTAATTATCATAGTTTTAACTTATCTCTGCATATTGGGAGAAAAGAGTATTTTAACATCAAAAAATGACAAACTTCAGCTTTAATTCACTTGTGTTTGCCATCCAAATGAAAGCACTGAGGTAAGAGATGTCAGGTAAATACCACATTTCTATCCTGCTGAGTACTGGCATTACTATTCCAGTGGAGCTTCATCTTGGGTTGCTTATATGCCATGTCAAAACTCAATGCTGTATTTTTTTTTTTTTTTTTTTACATCCAATTAAACTATTATAACATTAAACTCACTCTGAAACCATGTAGTTATGATTATTACAATTATTATGTTTGCAAAGCAGCACTCTACTGAAATTAGGTTCAATTTTGAAATCACTTAAAGGAGCAGATCGCCCAAAAGTGAAAATTCTGTCATATAGCCACCCTCATGTGATTCGAAGTGTCTATATTTACAAACCCGATTCCAAAAAAGTTGGGACACTGTTCAAATTGTGAATAAAAACAGAATGCAATGATGTGGAAGTTTCAAATTTCAATATTTTATTCAGAATACAACATAGATGACATATCAAATATTAAAAAAATAAGTTGATTTAAAATGTCATGGTGTCAACACATCTCAAAAAAGTTGGGACAAGGCCATGTTTCCCACTGTGTGGCATCCCCTCTTCTTTTTATAACAGTCTGCAAACGTCTGGGGACTGAGGAGACAAGTTGCTCAAGTTTAGGAATAGGAATGTTGTCCCATTCTTGTCTAATACAGGCTTCTAGTTGCTCAACTGTCTTAGGTCTTCTTTGTCACATCTTCCTCTTTATGATGCGCCAAATGTTTTCTATGGGTGAAAGATCTGGACTGCGGGCTGGCCATTTCAGTACCCAGATCCTTCTTCTACGCAGCCATGATGTTGTAATTGATGCAGTATGTGGTCTGGCATTGTCATGTTGGAAAATGCAAGGTCTTCCCTGAAAAAGACAAAGTCTGGATGGGAGCATATGTTGTTCTAGAACTTGGAATCGGGTTCGTATTTTCTCTGTGGAAAATACATTTTTGGTCCATAATGATACTGAAGTAATTAAATGGAATGTGACATGAAGGTATACAGTGCATCCGGAAAGTATTCACAGCGCAATACACATTTGTTATGTTACAGCCTTATTCCAAAATGGATTAAATTTATTATTTTCCTCAAAACTCCACAAACAATACCCCATAATGACAACGCAAAATAAGTTTGTTTGAAATCTTTGCAAATGTATAAAAAAATAAAAAAAATAAAAAAAAGTACATAAGTATTCACAGCCTTTGCTCAATACTTTGTTGAAGCATCTTTGGCACCAATAACAGTCTCAAGTATTTTTGAGTATGATGCTACATGCTTGGCACACATATTTTTGGGCAGTTTCTCCTATTCTTCTATGCAGGACCTCTCAAGCTCCATCAGGTTGGATGGGGAGTGTCGGTGCACAGCCATTTTCAGATCTCTCCAGAGATGTTCAATCTGGACTCTGGCTGGGCCACTCAAGGACATTCACAGAGTTGTCCCTTAGCCACTCCTTTGTTATATTGGCTGTGTGCTTAGGGTCGTTGTCCTGTTGGAAGATGAACCTTCGCCCCAGTCTGAGGTTCAGAGCGCTCTGGAGCAGGTTTTCATCGAGGATGTCTCTGTACATTGCTGCAATTATCTTCCCCTCGATCCTGACTAATCTCCCAGTTCCTGCCGCTGAGAAATCCCCATAGCACGATGCTACCACCACCATGCTTCACTGTAGGGATGGTATTGGTCAAGTGATTAGTGGAGCCTGGTTTCCTCCAGACATGACGCTTGCCATTCAGGCCTAACAGTTCAATCTTTGTTTCATCAGACCAGAGAAGTTTGTTTCTCATGGTCTGAGAGTCCTTCTGATACCTTTTGGCAAACTCCAGGTGGGCTGTCATGTGCCTTTTACGGAGGAGTGGCTTCCGTCTGGCCACTCTACCATACAGGCATGATTGGTGGAGTGCTGCAGAGATGGTTGTTCTTCTGGAAGGTTCTCCTCTCTCCACAGAGAAATGCTGGAGCTCTGTCAGAGTAATCATCAGGTTCTTGGTCACCTCCCTGACTAAGGCCCTTCTCCCCCAATCACTCAGTTTGGCCAGGTGGCCAGCTCTAGGAAGAGTCCTGGTGGTTCCAAACTTCTTTCATTTACAGATGATGGAGGCCACTGTGCTCATTGGGACTGTCAATTCTGCAGAAATGTTTCTGTACCCTTTCCCAGATCTGTGCCTTGATACAATCCTGTCTAAGAGGTCTACAGACAATCCCTTCATGGCTTGATTGTGCTCTGACATGCACTGTTAACTGTGGGACCTTATATAGACAAGTGTGTGCCTTTCCAAATCATGTCCAATCAGCTGAATTTACCACAGGTGGATTCCAATCAAGTTGTAGAAACATCTCAAGGATGATCAGTGGAAACAGGATGCACCTTTTTACTACAAAATGGCGCTGCCGTGTTCGGTCGCCGTTCAGGTCGCTCCGCGAAGACTGTGCTTTTATTTACTATTTTACTTTCTTTTACTCTCAATTTTTACAAACTTATCAACTGCATTGATCTGCTATGACAGCAAAACTCTTTTGGACATTGGTTACCTCTACGCTGGACTATTTCAGGACACTTTCGCCGATCCTCTGTGGCCATCTGAGATCCTTCAGAACGCCGAGTTGAACAATGGACAGATGGGTCAACGGCGAAGAATCAAGAAACACCGTGGGAAACGCGCGGGGATCCGCAACAGACTGAGGAAAAGGGCATTCAGCCCTCCTCTCCCGAGCATTCTGCTAGCAAATGTTCAATCCTTGGAGAATAAGATGGACGATCTTAGAGCCAGGATAAGTTTTCAACGGGACATGAGAGACTGTAACATCTTTTGTTTGTCCGAAACATGGCTCACGCCCGCGGTCCCGGACACAGCTGTGACGCCGTCGGAGAACTTCTCTGTTTTTCGGATGGACAGAACAGCCGAGGCCGGTAAATCCAAAGGCGGTGGAGTATGCTTCATGATCAACAAGAAATGGTGCGATCCCAGGAACATCACCATTCTCTCGCGGTCCTGCTTGCCTCATCTGGAACATTTAACAATCATTTGCCGCCCATTCTATCTGCCGAGGGAGTTTTTTGCGGTCGTCGCGACCGCTGTTTACATTCCACCACAGGCAGACACAGCGCTGGCTTTATCTGGCCTTCATGATGTTGCCAGCGGCATCATAAACAAACACCCCGACGCGGCGTTCATCGTCGCTGGCGATTTTAACAAAGCAAACCTAAAGAAAGTCTTGCCAAACTTTCACCAGCACGTCTCCTGTCCAACACGAGGAGCAAACACACTGGATCATTGCTACACTCCGTTTAAGAACGCCTATAAAGCGCGGTCACTTCCAGCTTTTGGCAAATCGGATCATGCCGCCATTTTCCTCACACCTGAATACAAACAAAGGCTCATTCAGGAACCCCCGGTGAGGCGGGAAGTTAAGCACTGGTCACCCCACTCAGAGACCGCGCTACAGGCAGCTCTGGATGATGTTGACTGGGACATGTTCCGAGCGAGTTCAGCTGACGTAAGCGAGTTCACGGATGTGGCTCTTTGCTTCATCAACACGCTTACAGAGCAAGCCACGCAAACAATAACAATAACGTCCTTCTCAAATCAGAAACCGTGGGTGGACAATTCAATCCGCGTTGCAGTGAACACACGCACTGCCGCTTACAACGCCGGTCTCCTATCGGGGAACATGACTGAATACAGAACGTCCTGCTTTGCTCTCCGACGCGCAGTTAAAGCCACAAAGCTCCGTTATAAGGATCAAGTGGAGTCTCATTTCCAACTCAACGACTTGCGGCGCATGTGGCAGGGTCTGAGGTCCATCTGCTCTTTTGGATCTAAATCCTCTGCAGAGGTGAGTGCTGATCCGTTGCTTGTGAGTGAGTTAAACTCTTTCTACGCTCGCTTTGACTGTAACCGCGGCAACGCGACTCCGCCAAGTGGCGCGTCAGAGGGAATTACTCAGAGCAGCAACAACCACGTGATCTCTGTCTCGGAGGATCAAGTTCGGAGGGCACTCAAGGGTGTGGACGTCAGGAAAGCTGCTGAGCCAGATGGTATTTCAGGGCGTGTTCTGTGGTCCTGTGCTGATCAGCTCGCCGGGTTGTTTTCATCTATCTTTAATGAGTCCCTCGCTACATCTGTGGTCCCCTCCTCCTTCAAAAAATCCACCATCATCCCTGTCCCTAAGAACAGTAAACCCTCTTGCCTAAATGACTATCGTCCAGTGGCTCTCACATCTATAGTCATGAAGGTCTTTGAGAGACTCATTGAAAACACCATTTGCGCCTTCATTCCTGACACTTTGGACCCTCTTCAGTTTGCCTATCGTCCCAATAGATCGACTGAAGATGCCATCTCTCATGTCCTCCACTCCTCCCTCACTCACATCGACAGCAAAAGTGGGAACTACGTAAGGCTGCTATTTATTGACTATAGCTCAGCCTTTAACACCATAGTTCCCATTAAGCTAACCGCCAAACTCCTGGATCTCAGCCTGAATCCTTCTCTCTGCCACTGGATTGAGGACTTCCTCACTGGCAGGCCTCAGGTGGTGAGAATAGGCCAGTCCACCTCCTCCTCCATCACCCTGAGTGTGGGAGCTCCACAGGGCTGTGTCCTGAGTCCCCTGCTCTACTCTCTCTACACGCATGACTGTTTGTCCACACACAGCTCCACCTCTATCATCAAATTTGCTGATGATCCTGTTGTCCTGGGCCTCATTTCCAACAACAATGAGATGGCATACTTGGACGAGGTGGAGCATCTAACATCATGGTGCCAGGACAACTGTCTCTCTCTGAATGTTGGCAAGACCAAAGAAAGGATTGTGGACTTCAGGAAGAGACAGCAACGGACATGCTCCCCCCTCATGATCAGCGGGTCACCAGTAGAGAGAGTGAGCAGCTTCAAGTACCTGGGTGTAAACATCTCCGAGGACCTGACCTGGACTGCTCACATTCAGACACAGGTGAAAAAAGCCAGGCAAAGACTGTACCACCTGCGCCAGCTGAGGAAATTCAGGGTTTCACCAGCTATCCTGAAAACTTTCTATTTAGGGGCGATAGAAAGTGTATTAACTCTTGCATCACAGCGTGGTATGGGAAAAGCACCAGTCATGACTGCAAAGCCCTGCAAAGAGTCGTGCGCTTATCCGAGCGTATCTCAGGGTCAGCTCTCCCGTCTCTGCAGGACGTCTACACCAAACGCTGCAAAGGTAGAGCTACTAAGATCATCAAGGACTCTAATCACCCTGCAAACCCTCATTTCACGCTGCTGCCATCTGGTAGCGCTTCAAGCCTGATGGCCAAAACTGAGAGACTCAGGAGGAGCTTCTTCCCCCAGGCCATCAGACTCCTGAACTCAGTCACTTAACATCACGTGACTTCACTTCAGGATAAACATCGATACACTGACATTGCACTGCACTTTCTGTTCTCGTTGTTACTGTGTAACAACCTGTTATAAACCTGTTTGCACATTATACTCTTTATACATTTGTTAACCACATATTTATAAGTCTACAGTTTACTCACTGCACAGTTTACTTCACTTATTTTATTCCACTTCTTTATTTTTATTTTTCTTTATTTTTTTACTTTTTCTTCTACTTGACTTGATTATTTATAATTCTACAGATATATATATATATATATATATATATATATATATATATATATATATATATATATATATATATATATATATATATATATATATATATATATATATATATATTTTTATTCTATTTCTATTATAATTTCCTTCTTGTGTTTTTCACTGTGAATTTGCACTGTCCATGGAGCGGACCTGTTTACATTTCACTGCCGGTTGTATATTCTGTATATAACTGTGTATGTGACAAATAAAACTCTTGAATCTCTTGAATCTTGAATCTTGCACCTGAGCTCGATTTTAAGTGTCATGGCTTAAGTGAATACATGTCATTATGGGGTATTGTTTGTAGAATTTTAAGGAAAATAATGAATTTAATCAATTTTGGAATAAGCCTCTAACACAGTGGTCTTCGCTATTTTTTTTCTCAGGAGAGCTGCACTGATAGGACAAAATCAATAGGAGAGCCACTTTTACCGCAAAGTATCAAAAGTCCAGTCATATATACCATGTCTGCTTATCAGTCTGTCATCCCTGAACATACAATATGCAATGCAATAAATACAAAAGGTAGATAGATAATGGGTATGCATAATACATTTTTAATGTAGGCCTAAACTTTCTTTTAGTGCTGTTCTATTGATCTATTAAAATGATCAATAGAACAGAAACGGATCTATTAAAAATTTAACTAGATTTTAATATATTTTATAATGTAATAATTTCACAGTAAATCACCAAATTAATGTAGAAAAAACAAAAAGTATATTTTAAATATTTGTTCAATGGCATCTTTTTATGAAGGCCAGTTTCACTTACACTAATACTGATACTGATGTCTCTATGAAATAGATTTCCCCCGCGATTTTAAACATTAATTACTGCCATTCAACATTACAGTGTAATTGAAAGCTTTTAAACATTTATTAGGCTTCAAACTTCGTTAGTAGTCAGTGCTGCTGTCGCTTTAAGATCCGCCGCTGCCGAACGTGACACGGATCTGGCGCGCAATCACACGCGCCCCATTTCCTCACAACTCTTCATGCTCATTTAAGACGTTATTTGACTCATTTAAAACTGTTCTTATGAGGATACTCATCAAAGCGGACATTTAGGCATAATTCTGTGTGTTATAGCTTGTTCAAGAGCGAAAGAGAACTCGATTCTGGCGCGCTGTACTAATCCTAGTTGACAATGCGTATCATGCACGTAAAGTCATTTTGGCGTATAAATCACACAATAAATACAATTTGTGTTATAGATACGCATTTCATGAAAACGTCTTGATAAGAGCACATTCGGCGTTAAAAGCTGGAAAAACAGCCAAAACAACTCCGCCGCAGTGAGTCAGAGAGCAGACACTTTGAGTTTTTAATGGGTTATGTTATAACCCTGCTTGTTTTTATGAAATATATGTATTGACTGCATGATCATTTCACCCTATTGCCAGTGCCATGCGAGCCGCGCAATGAGTAACGTTAACACCGTGTGGAAAAAGTAAAGCGCTGTGAATTCATTCCGGATGCACTGTAATAGAATTGTCCTATTTGAGTGCACAATTTAAATTTAAATTTAAAAACCTAAACATTCAAATTGTAACCGACAATTTGTTACCTGACGTCATATGATTAGATTTGCATACTGAATTGTGATTGGCTCTTTCTTTTGCCTTTTGGTTCGATTGATTGCTCCCCACTGGACTGTGTTCAGATTGTATTATTTAGGCTCTGTCCGAAATCGTCCCCTACACCCTTAAATAGGGCACTATTCGAGGGGACAGCCATTTGTAGTCCCTGAATGAATTCCCGCGTCTCGCCAGGAGATGGCACCCGCAGCTCAATCATCCATCCATCCATCCATCCATCCATCCATCCATCCATCCATCCATCCATTTTCCAAACCACGTCCAATCATACAGGTGAGGTATATATTTATCATACTGGTATAAATGATTAAATTGCTTACTTACGGTTTATTCCCACTAGTTTCCATGGCAGAGCTCAAGATAAATCTTTTCATTATTACTGGAGCTGCCAGTTTACTACGTTTCAAATCATTATTAAACAGCAAGCACAAACCGCAAAAGCGGCAGCCCTTCCGGCACACTCAGTGTCCGAATTCACTCACTCGTTTTCATTCGCAAGTGAACTAACGTTATATTAGTGGAGTAATGTAGGGAGTAGTGAATGAGGCCTATGGGGCGAATAGGAACACAGCGTGGTTTCGAACGTGAACCGCGGTGCGTTTGCGTCATTAACGCAGCAGCTGTTTACCCCGTTGCTTGGTAACGACGGCGCAGAAGGCGGCGGCAAAATACATAGCGTTGCTCACCTCACTTTTATATTTTTGTTTTTGAACCACTGGTTTTGTTTCCAAAGCTTCAGTTCTGCAAATGCTCTAAAATTCTAAAGAATGCTGAAAGCGAGCAAAAATGCTCTCTACTTGCAGTACGCCCGGTCACGCTGGTCAGGAAAGTGAGTGAAACGCACAAACACACATTTGATCAAATCATACGTAAAGGGTGTTTTCACACTCGGTCCTTTTCAGGGGGTCTGAGCGCGGTTCGCGTGATTTTTGGCCCATATGTGAACACTCAAAACGTGTTTAAAGACCCCTTTAAAGCGAACCGAGCCGAGACCATCTCGGGAGGTGGTCTGGGTACGGTTTGATCTCATCTTATGGTAGTGAATGTAAACATCTGCATATACTAGCCTAATATAACAATCAGTGGAGGACGTCATATACAGTGGTGAATGCTGCTTTTAGGCATGCCTATACTTTACCTGGAACATTTAAAGCAGTTTATTTAATTTGCATCTTTCTTTTATTATTTTTTTGTATGCTGATGTTATTGACTTCTGCAATAAAACAAAGATGATTCGAGGAAAACAATTCAAAATAAATGTTATTTAGAAAGATGGATGTGTGATCAAATCAAATCAAATCACCTTTATTTATATAGCGCTTTTAACAAGTCCAATTGTTTCAAAGCAGCTTCACATTGTTAACAGGAAAATAATGCAACAGAATTTGTACAGCCGTTCTGGTGAAACGGTGATGTTATCCAGCTAATTTCAAGTATCATATTTGACACGCTCTCTGCAGACATTTCAGGGATGCGTTGGTCATGTCCAGGCGCTGGTCCACCATCTGATCTGGATCCGGCTGACTGCAGTAAACCTCGGAGAGGATAAACAGAGAGACTAACATTAGCGTAGATGCCATTCTTCTTATGGTGTAACGAGTACATCAGGTGTTATGGGAAGTGTTCCCGGTTCCGGCTGACCTAGTTATTGCAGCCTAACAATCATGTGCGGATTTGAAATAATAGAGATTTTTAGTCTAGATTTAAACTGACAGAGTGTGTCTGCTTCCCGAACAATGCTAGGAAGACTGTTCCAGAGTTTAGGCGCTAAATAGGAAAAGGATCGACCGCCTGCAGTTGATTTTGATATTCTAGGTATTATCAACTGGTGATATAGCTAGTGCAAGAATATGTAGTATTGCAATAAATAAATCAATGCTACAGCATTTGTAGAAATGTCATTTAAAAAAAAAATCTTTGTTACTGAGGCACAAACAATGTAAGTGAATGGGATCAAATGTTGAAGGCCATAGGGTCAGCCATCAAACACTGAACTGGACTAGATCCAAAAAGCAACAGTATGAACACAAAGGGGTCTGAGACCACATACCTACTAAAGTGGACCAAAAAAGGATCCAAGTCCTCTTTCAGGTACAGGGACAGTGTGAACATGAAGAGAACTGGGAACCTTTTTCACTTGGTTCACCTCTTGGTCCACTTAAGGGAGTCTGAGTTCGGTTCATTTAAAGAGGACCCAAGTGTGAAAACACCCTAATAGCGGAGGTGGTCTGAGTTCGGTTGCACTCGTCTCGAACTGTGCTGCGATTCACGTGAATGTGAAAGCAGCACGGACTCGGGTGCCCACTTGCTCAGGAAGAAAAGTAACCTGCACAAGTGTTTTGGTTCAATAAAACGCATGTAATGGATGATAGTGTTGATTTACATTGGATGTGAGCGCGAGAGTAAGCCTAGAATTACTCAGAATTGCGAGATGTAAATTCACAATTGTGAGATAAAAAGTCAAAATTATCTTTTCTAAATATTTTATTCTGTGGCGGAAACAAGCTTCCATAAATTGATTAAAAATATATATTTATCGCGGTCTGTTTTCTATCATGCGCCATGCACATTTTTGATGACGTAAGATGAACGCAAATGCACCAGTGTTCGTTAGAATCAAGTTGAGTGTGAAACCAGACCAACGCTGTGGGGGGCACAGGTGTTGTGCCGAATTTCAACCCCATGCCAAATTATTACCCCCTCGTTAAAATCACTACTCTGATTGCCTAATCCAAAACCCGCCCCTAATCCTGACCCCTCCCCATACCTACTCCTAAACCTACCAATACTGGGGGGTAATAATCTGGCAGGGGGTCAGAATTCATGCACAACACCTGTTACAGAGTTCCCGAGTTCAGAAGACAGCGTTCACAATATCCAAACGAACCGAACTCTGACGTCAATCGAACCCGGGTGCGCAATAAAAGTGCTAGTGTGAAAGCACCCAATTGTGGACATCAGCAAGACGATTGTTATACTAAAGGTAAAGTGGCACCTATAACCATATCTAAATGAAACATTTACCTAAAACTTTAAAAATTAAATTTCTACCTCTCAAGTACCTCTGTTTCCTTCAGGAGATGCGTATATTTATGGCATTTTATTATATAGCTGTTTTTGGACAAAAATAACATTTGGGATTTCACAGCAAATGCCCAGAGGGTGGCAGCAGTGCACTTTCAATGCGCATTTAGTCCTATAATTATTTCTTTACTTGCCTCCAATGTCAATGTGCCATGAAACGTGTGCAGCTCTCATTGTACAATGCTTTAACCACAATATGCTAATTGTATAACAATATGCACCTTTGTTTTTTTCCTTATTTTTGAACCTAATACAGAGCTGTTTTTCAGAGTATTCATAAACAAAATGTGTCCAGAAATATGAGAACAAAGAACAGAAACCCCACAGAGCGGCTGTTTGGTCACCCAAGCATGTTATAATTCACATAATTTCAGTACACTTTCCCCACTGGCAAGCCTGACCTTTTTTATCTTAAAAATGTGCCTGTGAAATACCCCCATTTGAGTGCACTTGAATTTAGTCTGCACGTGTCCGATCTGGTCAGTTTGACTGAGCAAAGCTGTTTTATGAAGCATTAAAGAAAGGCCATTGTGCTGGGCGTGGAACTGGCATTTCATTGACATTAAAAACAGTCTAATGGCCAAATGGTTTGGGTTTGATCCAGCAGTCAAAAGGTTAGAAAGAACTGAGGCGAAGCACAATGTCATAAAAATCAAAGAAACTAAAACTCAAATAATTTCTCACGCTAATGATGCAGTTACGGGAGCCATGAACCACTAAGGAAGAAAATTACAAGGGTGATTTTTTTGTTGCTGTTGTTGCAGTTTTTTTAATGTCACTTTTGTCTTTTTTTGTTGTTATTCAAATGTGTATAGTCTATGTTAACCTCGACTAAAAAATGAAATATTAAAAAAAGAAAAAAATTACACCGTAGTGTGCTATGCAACTATAAAATTAGATCAGAAGTGAACGTAATCTGGAGAAAAAGGAAAAAAAACATCAATTACAGAGACGTCACAAATGTACAGACTTTCCCCCTCACTAAGTACAAATAAGCCCAAATGGGCTGCAATTTCCACATACACAAAAACATTCACTGCATCACCTGGAACATTACTTTCATTTGTCACGCTTCTATAAGCCAAATGACTTGATTTAATAACCACAATCATCATCATCACTGCAGCTTAGAATTTGAAAATAGCAGTGTTTATAAATTGCGTGAGCTTCTTCCCACACTTGACATCACTGACTTTGAAGTACATATTCAAGCATTTTCAGGTTTTTTAGCTAAATTATGTCTAAACAGCTTTTTATCATACAGTAAAATGGGAATAATAACCACGGACATCAAGCAAGATTTTTAGTGAATAATAACCTACATTTTGGCGTTTCTCACACAAAGCCGAGCACAACAGTGCCCACACACTTTATCAGTAGCCTTGGTTCTTGCAAGTATTTTTCCTAGAGATTTAAAAAAAAGTCTTCAATAAAAAGTTATAAGCCATGAACCAACAATCACAACATTACAAACTTTGATGTGAAGCATCCGAGTAGTGACAGCTAGCCCCGATATCACTACTCATTATTTTTCATAAATGTGTAAAATGCATTAAAAATCACACACACACAAGATGCAAGCATATACAAATTCAAGGTTTTTACTGATGGTTTCAGGACAGGGCCTTTCCTTTAAGTTCAAACACATATTAGGCCAAAGGGCAATGCACTACTGCTGGAAAGAGAGCATTGAGGTACTTGACGTGCCGTCTTTGCAATGCAAAGGCTCAGATGCAATCTTTGATCTCTGACACTTGGGGGGTGGGTGTTGGGAAGTAAAGGAAATGCATGAGGAATTTTGAAACCCCTTGACCCTTAATCTGTCAATCATCCATACAACCTGTCATTTGCACAATGAAAACAGGATGCAAAATAAGCCAGATGAACAGAAACAGAATAAAACATAACTCATTCATATTACCGCTCAACATGGTCACTGAACAGACCCGTTGACAAAAGGCAGCAAACACTGAGGGAAGTCAACAGAGTGTATATTAGCACGATTCCATTTCCCTCTTAGCCAAACACATTCATTTGCGGGAAGCACACCTGCAGGCAGCATAGACATGATTGACAAATAACACATCTGATTATGCTTTCAGGACAGACGTTGTGAGTAATGACTGCAAACACAGCGACACTCAAATTAGGCTATATGACAAAACAAAATGCATGTGGAAATGAGTGAAAATTACATTTCATATATATAGGCAGCTATAAAAAGTTTTGCATACGAGTTGGCTTTAACAATCAAAATAGAAAAACAATTGTACAATGTCTAAAAAAATAATCTAAAAAGACACCTTAAAGATATAGTTTACCCAAAATGAAAATTCAGTATCATTTCTTTATTCGGTGGAACACAAAAGAACAATAAAATGTGAAAAATAACCACAGCTGTCAAGCAAGATTTTTATTGAATAATAACTTACATTTTGGTCTGTTTCTCGCAAGAAGCTAGAGTGCAACAGTGCCCACACACTTTTTCAGTGGTCTTGGTTCCGGAAGTATTTTTCACATAGTAATTTTTAAAAGCCTTCATTAAAGAGTTATAAGCCATGAGCCAAACCAACCAGCTTCGAGGTGAATCACAACATTACGAACTTTAATGCGAAGCAAAAAACTATTCGAAAATTGGATTTGAAATACTGTGTACTTAATGGCTTTAATGAGGGAAAGAACTACAATCCCATGAAACATAGTAAATGACAATCAGATTAAAAATATAAAACGACAGATTTAAAGATTTTGATTGTTTATATAGAAACAACATATTTTACGTTTATTGCAAGATATATGCAAATATTTTATAGTTTAAAATTTTATTTTTGATGCTTTTATTGTATTTTTTTTTTTAATCTTTGACAGACCCTGGTAACTATCCATGTTCACTGTACGGAGGAAAGTCACATAAAGCCACATTCTTCAAGAGATGACAACAGAATTTTCATTTTTGGGTGAGCGGTCTCTTTAAGCCCTGATGTCAATTAAAACTACAATGCCTCCGTATTGGAGAAAATATTAATTGCGCACATCTGAATTACCTGCTAGCAATTTGCTTTAATATTTCATGCATAAATCTAATATTGTGCGCTTATGAAGTCACCATTATGAACCTTTTGCTTTAATCAAAACAAAAGTTTCCCATCAGTGATCTCAAGATCTGAAGTTTTTCTTGAGCAATATCAAAACAATTTGATATAAAACCTGCTTCACAATCCATAGTTCTTTTGTCCTCAGATTGGATGGAAACAGGTTGAAATGCTGGGCTATGTTATGCAGTCTTAAAAGAGTTCAAGGGGGTCAAACGTTGTAGTCGGGTGCTTTGCCCTGCGGTCTTCTCAGGTGGATCTGCAGAGTGATGAACGCACCCACCGTCACGTGAAAGAGGATCTGCCACATGTTACGGAGTTCATACAGATACATGTTACATAGGCAGATCATAGCAAAGGCCAGGAATGACTTGATGTTCCTCCAAACTGAGAAGTAGGCGAACAAATAACACTACATATAGAAAAAGAAACAAGAGGAAAAATGTTTTAAGCAGGAACAAGCAAATGTAGTACAAGCTTTGTTTTAAGAATATAGACAGTATGAGAGAGAATGTAGCGAGGTTTAGGCCAAACTATTCAAAACCATGGGGTCGGTAAGATTTTTTATGTTTTTGAAAGAAGTCTCTTATGCTCACCAAGGCTGCATTCATTTGATCTAAAATACAGTACGAAATATTATTACGATTTAAAATAACTTTGCTTTTTTTAATATTTTAAAATGTAATTTATTCCTGTGAAGCAAAGCTGCATCATTAATTTCAGCATCACTACTCCAGTCTTCAGTGTCACATGATCCTTCAGAAATCATTCTAATATGCTTTCACGAATGTATTCATTTCTTTAAAAAAAAAAAAAAAAAAAAAGTATTAAGAACAGTTGTCTTTTCTGAAAACAAGCCTTAATATCGTAATTATCAATTTTGCTTTTCAACTAAAAATGTATTTTGTTTTAGGGATGCTTGGATATTTTTACTAAGAAACAAGCAAAAAATACTGATTAATAATTAATAGGATTCTGTGCAGAATATGCCAGAAACACAACTAATAAAAAGCATCTACAATGCCAGCTGCTTTTCTTTGATGCTAGTAAAAAAGGCAATGTTTCTCCAATTTTCCAGATTACGCTTTTACACTACAGTGAGAAAAAGTGTGATATATTAGCATTGGTTGGTCAGACTAAGACGGAGAGCAGAGGAAATGAAGCCTGGCAGGCCGACAGTAACTCACGGTCTGACTGCCGTCACTTACCTGATACAAACAGGCCGTGGTTCCGAGGAAAAAAGCAATTACGTAATTAAAGTCTTCATCCTCGTTCTGCAGATGAAGCAGAAAAAGAGGAAAGACAGGGTGCAGTGTTAAACAGTGAACAAATTACAACAGGGAGCCATGTGCTAAAACAGGATGAATTAGAAATAGAGAGTCAGGGCTTGAGGGCTCACTTATCAGTGCTATATAAAAAGCAAAGCAAAACGGTTATGTTTATGGTAGAGGAACATCATTACATCTAAGTGCAAAGTCTGACAAATTATTCAAGAGTATGGTTACTATCCATTAGGTATGATTCATTATATTACAATGGCACAAGTAATGTTTAGTCCAATGTGTTAATCAATAAAAGAAACAAAGCCCAAAATAAAGTGCCAGCATTACTATTAGTGCATGATTTAACTTACCTGCAATACGCTTTCTATTGCATGGACTCCCCGCAGCAAATTAAGAGCACCGCATAGGACACTTAGGATGCAGGCGACGATACCCGACAGGGTGACGGCCTCCAACATTTGATTAGGAGCTGCAGGAATAAATCAAGCAGAAAATCCATGTCAAACAGTAGCAAAGTAACCAGATTTTAAGATTTACTGGAGGAAACCTGTCGTGCAAACTTTCTGCCATGATGCTAGGCTGTTCTGAGTGGTCTTTCAAAATGTTCTACTTCTTGAGAACAAAGGGGAGCTTACAAGTTGTGCTCAGTGTGTTCCCTACCTATGCCTTTATATTTAGACTGCTTGTGTTCTGAGAAGCCATTGATTGATCCAATGTCCTCCGCAGAGAGCTGATAAGGAGGCCGGAGCTTGATCTCAGTCTGCATGTCGGCCAGATTAATCTTGGTGGAAAGGGAACGTGGGCTATTGTAACGTTGCTTGGTTTTCCGAATGAAGTTATCTGTCAAAATAATAGAAACGGCAGAGTAAATAGATGCTTCAATCACAACATATATTACAATATATAATATTACATGGCTTCAGGTCATTTCAAATCACATTAAATGGAAAGTCTTCTAGATGCGTTTATATTTATATAGATAAATCCAAAGATTCCTAGGCAAAACAGAGCCTCATAAGTGACTACATTTAAATGTTCCACATAAGATGCAACTCCATTAATGTTTACTCAAACTCTTCCATGTGCAAAATGCTCTTCAGAGACTCAACTAATGCTCAAGGTTGGTGAAACTGCCCATGTAGAACTAATTTAAGTGGAACTAATTACTACACTTACTTTTCACTGTTGAATAAAAACTGAATGTGATAATTAGAGGGTAACACCAAAATAATGGCAAGAAAACAAGTCTTTCTATTGAGTTGTCCTGACTCATATAGGCACTAGTCAGATTCTTTTAATTCTTCAAAAAAAACTGCTTTGAATTAGCCTGACAAATCCATCAGAGCTGCGTTTCCCAAAAGCATTGTTAGCCTAAACAGGTCGTAGAAACCATTGCTGCCAAGTGCTTTTGGGAGAATCTGACTCACTCGCTCACTCACTTGACTACAAGTTTTATGTCCATATCAAAACAAAGTAGGTTTTGTGTGGTTAAAGGTTCAGGAAACTTAAAACAGTATCATTACTGACTTGTTGGGTGTTCATGAGACATGTAGTTGAAGGTATACATTTGATACAATTTTGAGTAATGCTATACACATATATATATATACATACATATATGTGTATATATGTGTGTGTTTGTTATTAAATAACATTAAATGTTATTATAACCCTTTTATCCATGAAAGAATCCTGAAAATAATATATTGTGGTTTCCACAAAAATATTAAGCAACTGTTTTCACCTGTGATAATAATAAATGTTTCTTGAGCAGCAGATTTCTGAAGGATCATGTGACACTGAATAATATTTCACAATATTAAAATTGTTTATGTATTTGTACAGCCTTGGTGAGCAGAAGTCATTTAAAAGTCTTAAATCATTTAAAAGTCTTAAAATTGTGTTTATTTAAAAAATAAAATAAAATAAAAAACAAATCTATGTATTGAAAATATAGAGAAAATATAGATTTCTGTCAGGAATCTGTCCGAACCCCCTCTAGGAAAAACTCACCAAACTCAATAAAAGAGAAAGGCCTCAAAGCGCTGTTGATCCGCTTAGTGTCATACGTGACGATGAACTCTCTCTGAAGCTCGTCCAGGAAGCTGAAGGCCAGGACATTGGGATAGTTTTCTGAGCAAACCATCATGTACCCAACTCCGAGAGAGCTTGTAAAACTATGGAAGGAAAGATTTGTCATAGTTTATATCATACTTTTAGAGTCAATTTAATTTCGATTAAGTTAAGGACAAATTATGTTGTGACATACACTGACAACCACGTGTGTGAAAACATGACATCTGTCACAGACAGGGTGGGGAAGGTCATTCAAGTGGACTTGAAAGTCCATTCCAAGGACATGAGAATCTAAACAACCCAATAAGTGCATGAAAATCACCTTTCACCATCTGTTTTACACCTGCTGTGGATCTGAACAGTTTAGAAACTTGCCTGGGGAACGAAGAAACTCTGTCAATGTGTCTCTCCATATTAACGTATGTTTGAGAGATGAAACGATTCATTGAGTCACTCCAGAGAGGGAGAAATAGATGGCTCGTTTCTGCCTGCTTGTGAAGTTTGGAGTGATGAATAGCAGCCAGGCTATGAAATGGTCACCCCTGGGTCTCTCGGTGCAGTGCATCTGAATTAGACCTTGCTGAAGGGGAACTTTTTGGCTTCAGAACAGTTGGCAATCAGACTGCCACTGTCATTTGTTTTTGGGATGTTTTAATTAAAGGGATGGTCACCCAAAACTAAAAAAATCTCATAATTTAGTCACTCTAATGGCATTCTAAATGTTAGAGCTGCACAATTTTAGATAAATTGAGAATCACAATTTTTTCGTTCGCAATTTTCCCCACGATTCTGAACAGACAATTAAACAAAATAAAATGTATTTACTAGAGTTTCTGACAAAATGTCAATTGCTGCAGTCTATTAACAAGTGTTAAATTAATTTGAATTCATGTTTTTTTTTTTTTTTATCGGTTTGAATGAATGATTCAATGACTCACTCAAAAATACTTGTTTTATTACTGGATGAATCAACGTTTATGAACAAATTTCTTGAATGATTCAGTGACAAATAAATTTTTTAACAGCCACTTAACAATGTAATTGATGCAATTGTTATTTGATGCACGGTTATTTTCAAAAGGTGATTTATTCCATTTTGATCGCTACCATAGACATGAGTGTTTCTGATCCTAACTATAAACTTTTATCCCAGTACTTCTGTGATCATTTCAATATTTATAACACATAAGTAATGTTTGGGGGGTGAACTGTTCCTTTAGCCGCAAACGTATCAATGCAAGCAATTGTTTTCGCATTTAGCCTCAGTAGCCACCACAACTTCCGGTGTAGTGCAGTGGAAAACTAAGCACAAATTTAAATATTAAGGAACTGTCACACAACAGGACAAAGAAATACAATCCTCCTTTACGCTAAAGGTATTTAAAGCTATTAAAAAGCAAGTAATACATGAAATTTCAATAAAAATAAAATCTAAAAACAAAAAGCTTGTCAACCATTCGCTTATGAAGAAGTACATTGCTTGTCGGAAGAATAATATTTGGTCACACTTTAGTTTATGGTCCAATTTTCATTATTAACTAACTATTACCTACGACTTTTGCCTCAATAAACTCAAAAAACTAAATAATAAGGTAGTTGTTAAGTTTAGGTATTGGGTAGGATTAAAGGGTTAGTTCACCCAAAAATGACATTTCTGTCATTAATTACTTATTATTCCAAACCCCTTAGACCTTCATTCATCTTTGGAACACAAATTAAGATATTTTTGATGAAATCCGAAAGCTTTCTGACCCCACATAGACCGCAACACAACGACCACTTTCAAGGCCTAGGAAGGTAGTAAAAACATCATTAAAATAGTCCATGTGACTCCAGTGGTTCAACGTTAATGTTATGAAGAGACGAGAATACTTTTCGTGTGCAAAAAAAACAACAACAATGTCGTCCATGTCACTCTCTTATGCTATTCACGTTGTTGGGCTATTCACACAGTACAGTGTTTCCAGGTTTTTTTACGGCAAACCGCCAGCTCATTATTGGCCGAGCATGATCCCATGATCACATGCATGTGTTGTGGTGCTTACATGGAGCGCATAAGAGACTGGCATGGGAGATAAGAGATTGTTGAATAAAGTTATTTTTGTTTGTTTCAAAAAGTATTCTCGTTGCTTCATAAAATTAAGGTTGAACCACTGCAGTCACATGGACTATTTTAACAATGTCTTTCCTACCTTCCTGGGACTTGAAAGTGTTAATTAAACAGCTGTCTATAGAGGGGTCAGGGAGCTCTCGGATTTCATCATAAATATCTTAATTTGTGTTCCGAACAACATGAACAACATGAGGGCGAGTAATTAATGACAGAATTTTCATTTTTGGGTGAACTAACCCTTTAAAGGGGTCATGAATTGAGAAATCAACTTTTCATTCAGCCTTTGATATATAAAAGTTCATCGTGATATAAGAATATCCTGTAAGTTTTGGAGCTGAAAACTTCCTTGAAAAGCTTTTATAGACACCAGGCCCAGCAAACGCTCGATCTCAGAATGTGCCAGGCTGTGACGTGTGAGTGTGGTGAAACACCCCCTCTGCAGAAGAAGATCATCACTGCCTGTTTAGCCCCGCCTACCGATTTGTGCATGTAACATAGGCCTAGTGTTAAACCACCAGATCGAGCTACCAAGCAATAAACATGCCGTTGAGGATTACAAAATATTGTGCAATGCCTGGGCTCGACAGTAATGCAACATGTAAGAAGCTGTGTTCATTCTAACACCTGATCTGAAATGTGATTCATGTAGTCAGATGTTCTTTGTGTGTCAGTAAATCAAACCAGTGACTAAACGTCAACTTGCGTTGTTTCTCTTAGTAGGATGAAAATAATCTGTTATTTAATGGTGATTACATTCTATAAAGAAAGCGATCAAAGAAAGCTCCCTTTGCAATCGTTGGAACAGCGTGCACTGCAGCTGTCAATCAAACAGCGAGAGTTTATCAGTGACTCCCGTTTTATTCAACAAATCTCTTAACTATATCACGTTTGCACTGTTAGTGAAGATGAAAGCATTCGTTAGAGAAACTGAGTTGCAATGACAAGATCACTGCTTTCACTGGTGTCTGTGATCGGCTACAATGATCATCACTGCAACCTTTGATGCCACGATCTAAATATAATGCCATAGATCTAAATATAATGCAACACTTTTGACGATTAGTTAACCATGAGAACTGTAATAGTAAAAACGCACTAAAAGAGAGAGTAATACTATTTCAAATGGAAAGACGCTAGCCAATCACAGCAGTGGGTGTTTACACTGAACTCTCACAGCAGATACGCTGCTTAAAACAAAGCGTTCAGAGCAAAGGGCTAAAATCAGGGTAGGAAAAATGCCTTTTATTTATAAATTATGACAATTTTTTATGTAAAAAGCATTCTAACATTACAAGCGCACCCCGGGAAACATCATAAAACAACGCAGTTCATGACCCCTTTAAGGGATGTAGAATGTGGCCATGCAGAATAAGGCATTAATATGTGCTTTATAAGTACTAATAAACAGCCAATATCCTAGTAATATGCATGCTAATAAGCAACTAGTTAATAGTGAGAATTGGACCCTAAACTAAAGTGTTACCTAATATTAGCATTACAATTTTTTGTCTGAGTGATTATTTTAGGAAACCTTGCGGTATGTGGAATAACCGTTTTATAAAAGCAATAAGCCCTGTGGAGCCGTGATTTACAGTGAATTTAGAACAGTTAAGCGGAGCTTTAATAAGCAACTGTAACAACATTATGGAACTCATTACTATTGTTTTAGTGTTATATACTAAAGTGTTATGTTTATAATACCACAGTTCATTATGGCAGAATACTATACTGGAAGGTCGCGTAGCACTGCAATTTTAGAGGAAATACTTGTAGAGGATGTAGAGCCCATTAAAGCAGCTGAGAGTTAATAATGAGGGGTTGTATTAGCTCAGTAATTATGCGTTTCAAATAAAAATTCTGCTTTGCATGGAACTCGCAGACAACAGACCTTGTCAAAAATACCTTTAAGTATAAATGCATTTCCAGTGTAGTGCATGCAAACACCAGTTTGTTTTCACACTGAAGACATGTAAAATGGTGTAACAACGTTGACACACACCCTCAATGCCACTGCATTTAAAACTCACTTGATGTTGTATATGCCAGATCTAAGTGAGCAGCGATCAGGAAACTGGCTGAGTTTTTTGGACAGACTCTTGAGATGTTTCTTAGACTCCTGAAGCCCTTTATCCTGTTCATAGTCCGTGGAAGCCGAGAGAGGTAGACCGTCCCTCACTCTCACCACAGAGGCAAACAGGACCAGAGACATCTTACAGGCAGCTCAGTGGACACCTGGAAGAGCAGGAGAAAATTCATTATTCAGTGCATATAAGGCAAACAATACTCCATTTTCCCCACTCCCATGTTTTATGCTGACAAAACAGAATGTAATATATGCAAAGTAGAGATTAAATTAGTAGATATATAAACAGCTAGAGGCTCGTATAAATTCTATTATATTCAGCTCTGTGGACTGATGACATCTGTAGCACACTGTGCTAGGCTAATAATAACATTAGCACGCTTGCTGATAGCTTGTTATCACATAACATCGGCTGATTCTATGCAATCACCAAAATCACGCATCTAATTATACGGGTTTATTAGACTTTAATTAAAAGCGAACCATCAAAACCACACATTGCAATTGTGCATCACTGCAATGATGTGGAGTAGATGCCACTGCTACCATAGCAAGACTGTTAGCCTGAGTGACACTGCATGCACATTGACATTGATAGCTGTACATACCTACTGACATGAGCCGTTTTAAAACATATTAAGACATTATAACCCTTTTTGAATTATTTTGCTAATATATCGTGATCGCTGAGCTCTTCCTGCAGGTCTCATGGCGGACGGTTCGTCTCATTTTCGTCGTAGTTCGGCTTCGCTTCGGCTCTGTTCGGCACAAATTCGTCGGTGTGTGAGTCTGTGACGTGGCTGGAGGAAAAGCATTATGGGTCACTAAAGTGAACATCAGCAAACCAGTTAGCCTGTCAATCATTTATTTAGGAAATTGGATGTGACGCTAAGATCTTATAAAATAATACATAAACTGAAAAACCTACACTTGTTAGATTATCGTAAAATGATCAAATCATAAAAAATTGGTATTGTTTTAGTATTCTCAAATGAAATCATTTGATAAAGCACGTGGATTCAAAAACTTTTTCTGTGGTTATAATGTTCCTCTGGACAAAAAGATAATCTTTTAAATGTGATTTACGTGTACAGATCTGACACCTTACACTTTAGCGTGTAATCTGTTTTTGCCCATTTAAACCAAAATGCATTTGTTATATCAGAAGAACATAGGCCTATGTTAAGAATTTATATTAGCTTTTTTGTGTGTGTGTGTGTGTGTGTGTGTGTGTGTGTGTGTGTGTGTGTGTGTGTGTGTGTGTGTGTGTGTGTACTTGTACAACTATTTCTGTGAGGACCAGTTTGAGTTTTAGACCAGCGGAGTGAGGACAAAGAGAGTAAAGTGAGGACATTTTGTCCAGTCCTCACTTTCTGAGAGCCCTTTATTTGAGGGTCAAGACTTGGTTTTAGGGATAAGGTTATAATTAGGTTAAGGGTAGGTTTAGGGTAAGGGTTCGGGTTAGGCACTTAGTTGTGATGGGTAGGGTTAAAGTAAGGGGCTAGAGATTGTATTGTGTCAAAGATAGATGTACAAGTGTGTGTGTGTGTGTGTGTGTGTGTGTGTGTGTGTGTGTGTGTGTGTGTGTGTGTTTGTGTGTGCACACACTTGGATATTCTATAATCTTTTCACTTTTATTTTGCCAACTTTTCTGGAAATTGTTGTAGATCAATTTCATTCAGTGTCAAAAAATAGATAAACAAACCTCAAAACTGTTCTGATGGAATAAATCACACCACAAACACTTGAACAGTCAATTAATGTGTCAAAATGTGATTTAGTGATGGGAAATCTTATCCTATGTTTCATGTTCAATGTGGTGTGACTTCTGCGCATACACATTACATCTCAATTTTGCAATTTCAAGCCCCTGCTTTGTGTTAACATCTTAACATTAAGCACAAAAACCACAAAATCAGACTTGCATTTTGTAGTTCTGTCTGTGTTTGTTGAATAGTAATACCATCGTCTTTGATGTGAATCATTCAAATTTATTCATCACACGCGCTTCTGAATTACAAGGATGAAATTCAGAGCGCTTCAGCCAAAAGTGACCTCCTGGAAACATCCACAAAACATCCAACAGCATGCAGTGTGAGCCATGCATTGAAGATTGATGTTCTCTACATGGACAGCTTGATGAATAGCTGGCAGTCGTAACGCTATGCGTTTAGTGCAGGAGTGTCAGGGTGACAAGTGAAGATGTTGTCATTCATACTGACAGCATGTGGAGTGGTAGAGTGGGCAGTGTTGTACCTCTGAAAATACTGCAGCAACATATGGAGTAGTAAAAGATCAAGCTCAGTGGGTTGGGTAAAGCCGATATAGACATCACTCTAGGAAATGCGCCATAGGCCTACCTCCCGCCAAATGCTCATTCATCCCCATAAAGCACCCCTGTAGTGATCCAGTAGGTCTCTGTAATATACATTTTATGGATGATTAAAAACAACAGCAGAATTATTGTGCGTTTCGATGGACGCTAAACTCACAGCCTCTCTGTGTCTTTCTCCATAAAACCCAATTACAGCTCAAAAGTGTCTTTTCTTATTCTGCTGCTGTTGAGGAAACATGCATTTTTGACAAGGGGAGAATGAGTTTGTATTGATTTCTTGGCAAGTGGTGCACATCATTTTGATTATTTCTATAGCAAGGGTGGAGGAAAATCTTTATTCCTCCTGTAATAATGCAATGCAATTCAATTTACATTTATTTGTATAGCGCTTTTCACAGTATCGTTTCAAAGCAGCTTTACAGAAAAATGCATGTTTCTACATTAGAATTCATAGTAGGCCTAATCTAGGTCATGCAATTAGCTCATTTATTAATTTAGGCAGGAGAATGATCTCATGAAAGCAATTAGACTATTCGTTGTGATCATAATAATTACAATATATAGAACATTTGGCTGTGGTGCATGTTGATTCAGAGCTGGCGTCGTCTGAAGTCCTTGAGGGGTTGGCATCATCTCTTCATATCTATTCACGTAACGGGGGTGTATTTATGCCATTGACTTCTGTTACTGAGAGATTTGTCCCGTTGACGTGTAGGCTATTATTGAATATTTCCATGGGCTATTCATTTTCATGCCACAAGCTGAAAGGACTGTGTTGAACTAACTGAAAATTTCAGTAGGTGAAACAATGCTCTACAAAAGGGCAATGTAACTGGAGAGACAATTTGCACTGCAGTCAAATATTGACAAAATAATATATCAGGCTTTAGATTCATGGGCTCAAAAATTTTATTATGGGTAGGAAATGAATGTACATACAGTATTGATTAACAGCACAGGGACTGTATCATTCTGCTTGCCTTTCACACACACACACACACACACACACACACACACACACACACACACACACACACACACACACACACTGTGTCTGTGTATTAATGATAGGGATTTTTTTCAGTGACTCTTTCTGCAGGTTACAGTTATGCCAGTAGGTGGCGACAAGTGACAGTGTTATGAGTGAATCATTCATTCAACCGATTCATTCAGTAACAAAACAAGTGACGTTTTTATCATAGACCGTAAAAAAATAGTTTTTTATCCATGAATAGCCTTGATTCATTCACTCAGCGGCGGACTGGCCATCGGGAGCATTTTTTCCCCTCAAGTGGGCCGCTGGACAAAGTGGGCCGGCCCGTTGCTACATAAATATTATGAAGAATGAATAATAGTAAATTTACGTTGCTATATCCTTCCGTCAGCCCAGACGGATGGCCCGCGCGGCCCACTTGAGGGGAAAAAACTCTAATCTATTTAGTCTGATCAGTCTCAATTATGGAAGAAAAGCCCTCGTCAATGTCAAAATGTTTGAGATATCCAATCAAATTGAAGGAGGTGGGATTTATTGTCCACAGAAACAGCGCGGCACTTGAATGCTAGCCGAGGTAAGATAAACAGCTGAACGTGACGAGTCAATACAGCAATATGTCACGACTGTTTACGATTACATCAAGTATATTCAAATAAATATAGGCTATAATTTGTAGTTAGATCACATGCATTATTTTACAGACTAGCAATAACAGTTTGAAATAATTAAGACTTTTTAAAAAATATTTTTCAAAGAAGGCTGAATTTATTTGATTAAAAATACAGTAAAAACAATATTAAGAAATATTAATACAATTTCTAATAGCTGTTGTGAATATAAAGTGTAATTTATTCCTGTGATCAAATTTATCATCCATATATCATCATTACTCCAGTCTTCAGTGTCACATGATCCTGCAGATATCATTCTAATATGCTGTATTTTTCATAAAAATCTTCAGGACCAATATCATTTTTAAACTTGATTTTTTTACACAATTGGAGCTCTATTCCATAAAATGACAGATGTAAAGCTCCTGAAAGGACAAATAACCACTAGAAAAGGTCACCATAAAATAGTCCACATTCATTTAACATAGTAAGTCTTAGACCATAGCATTGCTTTATATGGACTGATTTTATGGTAGGTATTGAACTTTAGTGATATTAAACTTCAAAGATTTCAAAATGACGACAACAATAGTTAACTAACTTTTCTCAAAAGCAAGCATTATAAAAATATACACAAATCTGAACTCAACAGCATAACAATCTTTATTTAAAGGGATAGTTCAACGAATATTTTAAATTGTCATCATTTACTCACCGTCAAGTTGTTCCAATCGGCCACATTAACTTCTATAGTTTGTTTTTTCTTTTTTTTTCTCCATACTATGGAAGTTAATGGGGCTGTTCAACTGTTTTCATGTGCTCTGCAACTGTTGTGAGAGCGCACATATATTAGTTATCATAATAATTTGATTCAAATTTAATAACAATAGTAACAATTCAAATTCAGTAATCACATTGCACTTTTATTATCAGCTTGTTCGTCTTCCAGTCAAACGTGGATCTTGAGAATAGGAAAACATCTCAAAAACAGACAATTTTATGCTAGTTGCTATATGCTTTTATTTGATGGATACAAAATTGTTGGCCTGCATTCAGTCTGCACTGGCAAACAATTTCCTGGCGATAAAAAGGTGGTTGACAGTCCATGTCTGGATTATGACAGCTCACTATATACTGGATGTTTAAGGTCAGTGAGATTGGATACACTTTATTAACTTTTGGCATCACCCAATTATACAGAGGAAAAGATGTACTCTGTATTACACAGGTGTTTATCTTCCATTTCTTTACTTTCATCCATGCTGGCATTTTCTTGTCCTCCTTTTACCCCTGGTTCTGACAAGCAGGAGTGCATCCAGGCAAAATAATTGCCTGCACCCTCAGTAGCTTCCTCCATGTAATTCTGATGGAACCATCCCTCTCTCCAAACCATTAAACAGTCACGTATTGCACTTGACAACACATGCATTTCACCAGCAGGTGTTTCTCCACGGGCAGTAGTTTAAATGACCACAAGTGACTCATCCCTCGAGTTTCCAATCTGGCAAACGGCTCATGCTAACAGCACATACCCTTACAAGGGTATTTCTGTGCGGTTTGATGGTAAAGGCCTCGGATCGTTTGAGATCATGACAGAATTAGTCCAGGAAGACTTTCGTAAACAGAAACACCTGACAGAAAAGTTTGATAAGAAATTACTCAGAAACCACACAGTAGCGCTAGTTTTCTCAGTTTCATCAGGTAGTTTATTTGTTGCCACCATGACAGCATAGCTGCTAATTGACAGCAGGGCAAGACTAATTTTCTCCTGCTTTTCAAAAGTAATGACACATCTTCCCATATTTACCAGTATCATGTCTACAAAAAGACAAACAAAAAAAGAACCGCAACAAAAATAACAGGTTTTGGTCAGATGTCTCGTATTCTTCACCCCGTGGGCTTCATTAAACTGACAAATTGGCTAATTTCATATAGTAGGATAAAAGTTTATATCTAAAAAGCATGTGTGCATGTATTGTATCCCCATTTCCAAGGTAGTAAAAAGAGTAAAAAAGAAAAAAGTTTATTAAAGTACTGCGGTGTCACCTTATTGCAGACCAAATAGAAAATAGAAAACAAAAGATCTGTCGGCCAGGCAGACAAAAGTCAGCTAACTAATCCACATTTGTCCAAAGGACAAACAATAGCTTTGTACAAATTGTGTGAAAAAAAGTTGTTTTTTTTCCATCATATTGTACTGGCCCACCCAAAGTCAAAAGAACACACTCAAGTCTCTATTATAGGAAATTATAAGATCTTTATTTTAAAATATTTTGATATGGTTTCATTTTAAGTCTGGATTTTTACCATTATCCCTGGGGTAAAAGTAAGTCAATTTTACATTTAACCCTGTTTGTATTTTATCTTGTTGCTGCTATGTTCATTACCAAATAAGAAGTCATTTAAAAAACAAAACAAAAAAACTGAATAATTTGGACAATGGTTCTTGGAAATGTATGCCTTTTATTTTGCATTGTGTTCATCAATGCAGCAAAACTGTACATATGGCTGGGCACAAAAAAAAAAAAAAAGGCGACAGTGACTTCTTGGCATCGTGGTATCTCCCACATTCCACAGACCTTTGGGATAAGATAAAGCACACCTTTCTACAACAGAATAACTCAAAGGAACCAGATGAAAGTCCCTGACCATCCAAATATTGATGTAAATGTCAATGCACAAACGAACCATGTCTCGACAGCTGTGCCACGGACTGAGACAAACCTGTGCAAGCGTTCATTCGTTACATCTGTCATTTTGGACCATTCTGACAAGCTATCTGTACCCTTCCCCTCATTAGGACCCTTTTACTATCAGCTACATGATACAAATTCAGCATGTGATCTTGCTTTACTCTTAAAGACAGTATTTGAACTTGAAGCCATTATCTTGCATATAATTGACATCCATGCATCAGCGTTCCTTGGCTCATGTTTTATTCAATGCTTCTTGCCGCAAATTTGGCAAGGAAATGTAAACTGAAATCCTGTTCAATGGTTTTTTGTTTTTCGTATTCAATCTCCCAAAGACACATGTAAACAATTCATAATTCGGCGAAATGAATAGAGAACACTCAACTGGATTGCAAATTACGATGAGCGCTAGTGCTCTTCAATTGTGTTTCGCTATCCCTGAGAACCTTATTTATAATGAAACAAACCAACCTTCTGAATTATACAACAAAAGTTCAGCTACAAGACCATTAAATATGTATACTGCCTAGAGCAGGGAGTTTTACACACACACACACACAATAGTGTAGTCGCCACAGAGATATAGGGAAGGGTTATGGTATCGCTAAGAGTGCTAACATCTGGCAGAGAGCAAGTAAAACAGATCCTCCGGCACTACACTGTTTAAACCAGCGAGACGTGTTAAATGAGCATCACTCGACATGCCTTAAAGCAAACCATCTCCCTCCTGCGTAAATGAAGACGTTATTATCTGTGGTTCCCATCATCACCTTTTGTACCCATGCTTAGAAGAGGAAATGTCCATGTGTATTAGAGAGCTAGAGTAGCATTGTAAATCAGAAGAAGGGTGGGTCATAGACTACATAACCAGACTAGACATTTAAACCAGACAAGACTTTAAAAATAAGCAGAACAATAATTTACAATGGAACGTGAAGGGCCAAGAATTGCAAGAATTCCAGAATGAATTTTGAAAATAAATTATTTCGATCTAAAGTTATTTTTTTGCATTTCCAGTTTTGTAACCATTTTATTCTGTCACAAATGACAATAAAACATGAGGGGAAAAGAATACTTTGAATACATGTCCTTGTCTTTTGGCCCTAGTACTGTATTTCTCAAAAACCGTAAAACATTTGGACAGTTATTCAAACATTTAAGGCCACAAAGTTCAGCTACAACAACTTTCTCCATCTTTTTTTCTCCCAAAACCATGATGTTATACAGCATTTTTTTCCTTTTTTTATATATATATTTTTTTATAAAAAATACTTGCAGATCTGATTGTACACATTATTCCTCCTCACTGGAATGGGAGTAATGGCAATGTGTCCTGGCGATAACTGGTTTTCCCCAATAAACACCAGCCACCCGTAACACGTACGGGACCCTGGCAGGTGAGGGCACAGTGTTGCATAGATTTCAGGTGTGGATTTCAGTAACGTAAGTCACAGTATTTGGAAACAAATTTCACAAAATGTCTGAGGAAATAATAAAAAAAAAACTAAACAAAACAAAGCAAAAAATCTGAAGTGGTCTGATGGTCATACATTGGTATTATAAACATAAGGGCACAGCTGTATAAAAAATAGCCTTTTTAGCTGAGGTTTCAAGTCTGTGGCATCAGTGCTGGGATGTCCCTGCCCAAGTCACAGTGCAATGATAGGCTCCTCCCATCTACTGGAACCACGCCCATACTATTAGAGCTCCTCCTTCCGCTTGCCCACTTTCTCTTGGTCCCGGCCCCTGAGATTTCTCATGAAACCAGTGAAGCCAGCTTCCTGTATAGTGTAGACCGTGTACACGGAGAGAAATGGAAAAACAGTTTACCTCATAATGTGAACAACAGTCAGCACAGTGGCCCCCAAAAATGTTTGGATGCTTGAATTCTAATTCATGAAATTTGTCAAATGCATGAAAGTCATTGCATTAGATCAACCGAGACAAAATAAACCAAGTGGCATTTGCAAACAAATTATGCTAGAACTTTTCTATCTCTACTATGATTTTTAGTGTATGAATGAAGTCAGTTATTTTCAAATTCACACAAGATTCAAGATTCAAGAGTTTTATTTGTCACATACACGGTTATATACAGAATATACAACCGGCAGTGAAATGTAAACAGGTCCGCTCCATGGACAGTGCAAATTCACAGTTAAAAACACAAGGGGGAAATTATAATAGAAATAGAATAAAAAAGTACTATATTTATAATTCTACAGATATATATATAAAATCAAGTCAAGTAGAAAAAATAAATAAATAAATAAATAAATAAATAAATAAAATAAAAAGAAAGAAGTGGAATAAAATAATTGAAGTAAACTGTGCAGTGAGTAAACTGTAGACTTATAAATATGTGGTTAACAAATGTATAAAGAAGTATAATGTGCAAACAGGTTTATAACCGGTTGTTACACAGTAACAACGAGAACAGAACAGAAAGTGCAGTGCAATGTCAGTGTATCGCTGGTTACGTGATGTTAAGTGACTGAGCTCAGGAGTCTGATGGCCTGGGGGAAGAAGCTCCTCCTGAGTCTCTCAGTTTTGGCCATCAGGCTTCGGAAGCGCTTACCAGATGGCAGCAGAGTGAAATGATGTTAGATGCTCCACCTCGTCCAAGTATGCCGTCTCATTGTTGTTGGAAATGAGGCCCAGGACAACAGGATCATCAGCAAATTTGATGATAGAGGTGGAGCTGTGTGTGGACAAACAGTCATGCGTGTAGAGAGAGTAGAGCAGGGGACTCAGGACACAGCCCTGTGGAGCTCCCACACTCAGGGTGATGAAGGTGGAGGTGGACTGGCCTATTCTCACCACCTGAAGCCTGCCAGTGAGGAAGTCCTCAATCCAGTGGCAGAGAGAAGGATTCAGGCCGAGATCCAGGAGTTTGGCGGTTAGCTTAATGGGAACTATGGTGTTAAAGGCTGAGCTATAGTCAATAAATAGCAGCCTTACGTAGTTCCCACTTTTGCTGTCGATGTGAGTGAGGGTAATTTAAACCAAAGTAACCACAGGTGTACTGTAGTTCATCACATTAACTGTGGACATGTTTCACTAAAGGTGCAGTCACAAGAAAAGAATATGAAATGACTTGACTCAGGATAATGTCAGGCTGTGGATCTTAAGGCCCGTTCACACCTATATTAGCGTCCACACCAACAAACGATAACGGTCTGTTTATTCTAAGTTTGCGCGCTGCGGTTTAAAAGTGTGTATAGCGTCATTGAACATGTTTTTGCTGTTCTTGTTGCATGTACACGACTTTAACCAATAGATTTCCTCAACATGGTATGTTTTGAACAAATCTAGCCAGTGTAATTGATCTAATCTACAAACCCGATTCCAAAAAAGTTGGGACACTGTACAAATTGTGAATAAAAACAGAATGCAATGATGTGGAAGTTTCAATTTTCAATATTTTATTCAGAATACAACATAGATGACATATCAAATGTTTAAACTGAGAAAATGTATCATTTTAAGGGAAAAATAAGTTGATTTTAAATTTCATGGCATCAACACATCTCAAAAAAGTTGGGACAAGGCCATGTTTCCCACTGTGTGGCATCCCCTCTTCTTTTTATAACAGTCTGCAAACGTCTGGGGACTGAGGAGACAAGTTGCTCAAGTTTAGGAATAGGAATGTTGTCCCATTCTTGTCTAATACAGGCTTCTAGTTGCTCAACTGTCTTAGGTCTTCTTTGTCGCATCTTCCTCTTTATGATGCGCCAAATGTTTTCTATGGGTGAAAGATCTGGACTGCAGGCTGACCATTTCAGTACCTGGAACCTTCTTCTACACAGCCATGATGTTGTAATTGATGCAGTATGTGGTCTGGCATTGTCATGTTGGAAAATGTTCAGGGTCTTCCCTGAAAGAGACGATGTCTGGATGGGAGCATATGTTGTTCTAGAACTTGGATATACCTTTCAGCATTGATGGTGCCTTTCCAGATGTGTAAGCTGCCCATGCCACACGCACTCATGCAACCCCATACCATCAGAGATGCAGGCTTCTGAACGGAGCACTGATAACAACTTGGGTTGTCCTTGTCCTCTTTAGTCCGGATGACATGGTGTCCCAGTTTTCCAAAAAGAACTTCAAATTTTGATTGGTCTGACCACAGAACAGTTTTCCACTTTGCCACAGTCCATTTTAAATGAGCCTTGGCCCAGAGAAAACGCCTGTGCTTCTGGATCATGTTTAGATATGGCTTCTTTTTGACCTATAGAGTTTTAGCCGGCAACGGCGAATGGCACGGTGGATTGTGTTCACCGACAATGTTTTCTGGAAGTATTCCTGAGCCCATGTTGTGATTTCCATTACAGTAGCATTCCTGTATGTGATGCAGTGCCGTCTAAGGGCCGAAGATCACGGGCATCCAGTATGGTTTTCCGGCCTTGACCCTTACGCACAGAGATTGTTCCAGATTCTCAGAATCTTTGGATGATATTATGCACTGTAGATGATGATAACTTCAAACTCTTTTCAGTTTTTCTGTGAGAAACTCCTTTCTGATATTGCTCCACTATTTTTGGCCGCAGCATTGGGGGAATTGGTGATCCTCTGCCCATTTTGACTTCTGAGAGACACTGCCACTCTGAGAGGCTCTTTTTATACCCAATCATGTTGCCAATTGACCTAATAAGTTGAAAATTGGTCCTACAGCTGTTCCTTATATGTACATTTAACTTTTCCGGCCTCTTATTGCTACCGGTCCCAACTTTTTTGGAATGTGTAGCTCTCATGAAATCCAAAATGAGCCAATATTTGGCATGACATTTCAAAATGTCTCACTTTCAACATTTGATATGTTAACTATATTCTATTGTGAATAAAATATAAGTTTATAAACTTTTCCTTTCTGTCCTTCTATCCGTGCAGATGTGTTTTTCTCTCTGCTCCCTGCTGGCTCTCGCGCTGTTTTGTTTTGTCTAGTGTTTCGTCTCTTCTCTTCTCTGACTGCTGCTTTGCTGGACTCCTGAAAATACTGAAATGGAATTGATTAACTGGTCAATCAGCGCGATCGACAAGATTTTCTCACTAAGGAAGGGTGCCCCGGGAGAACCCACCTGCCCGGACGGGACCTTTGCTGCAGGGTACGTGAGGGACGTATGGAACAACTGGCAAGTCCTGTGCCTGGAGGCTCTGTCCGTGGAGGATGCGGAAGATTTATACATGATTGGATTATTGATGGCGGGGTTCCTATTCTTTGGCTTTGGGATTGCCCTGACCTATCGGAAGATTGGTAAGACAGCTGCAAGCAAATTCACCCAGCCGCTGTCTGTGGAAATTAAAGAATGCTTCGGGGTTGTGTGTGACCGTCTGAAGGAATTAGATCAGAAAGTGATAGGAATTGAGGAACTGAACCGTAACAACGCAGTCCGGACTGCGGATACGCAGGGTAGAGTGGGCTCTATCGGGGGTCAGATCGGTGAACTTTTACGGACTGTAACCGGTCTGGCCATGAGGCTGGACGTAATGTCTAGGGAAACTGCACAGACCGGACGCGAAAAGCTGAGGACCAGATCTGATTGATTGATTATGATCCGGACAAATTACCGAAGATCATCAAATGTATTAAAAAATAATAAATTGTATTTGCCTGACCTAATCAACTAGCCCAACGAACCTCACTTGTCCCTATCTCTCGGTTGGGAGGTCAGCCGGGCAGCTGTCTGCTATCTTCCCCTGTGCACTGCCTTATCTCCCTTCAAGGACAAACCATAGAACTGAACTCGAAAACATCTGAAGTTATGGCTAACATTCTCACACAACACAATCTCAGACTCACTCGCACCATACATACCCGACCTTATTCCCTACCCGCCCCATCCGTCTGCCTGTCTGTTATCTATCTCCTCTCCCACTCCATACAAAAAATCCCACCACGTGACCACGTGTACTGTGTCATGTTTATGTTTATGTTTATGTTTTGTTGTGTTTGCTATGTAATGCTTGCTAAATTGCATTCTTGTATTTCTGGAGAGCGTAGGGCGGCGCCTGAATAATCGGCTGCAGCCCGGAGGCTTGCTCCAAACTTCATTTCGTTATACTGTACTTGTACATGTGTAATGACAAATAAACTTCAACTTCAACTTTATGAGATTTGTAAATTATTGCATTCCTTTTTTTATTCACAATTTGTACAGTGTCCCAACTTTTTTGGAATCGGGTTTGTAATATTAAATTTAGCTGACAGTCAATATAGTGGAATAAAAACAATACCTAGTTTTTTTCACTGCAACTTCAAAGGAAGCTAGACAATGTTGTCGAACAGGAAACGAACGCTGGATACCTGAGGTAATTTTATTCTACACGGTTTGCTAGCCTGGCATAGTGATATCATCTCAGTTAATACTTCACAGCATTTATTCAGAAGGCATGAACTATTGTTTTCTATATATCAATTTTCTTGAAAAGGGGTTTGACTTGTCAAACAGTGGTGGATTTTTCTGGACCTCGACAATTAACTTCTCTGCAATGTCATTTTAAATGCGTGAGCCCTTAAATTAGAATGAATTCTGATTGGCTGACAGTGATTTATCATTCAACAGCTGGGGAAAAAATTATTAAAAAATATATATTGTTATGGCTGTGGTGTGAACCCTGCTATTCTTTAATATTGAGAATGATTTTTAGAACTATATCTTTATCATTACAGTTATTGCCCTTGGTGTGAACGGGGTTTAAATTTTTTTTTTTTGACTCAAAGAAAGGGGATAATTTTATTAATTAAAATACTTTTAAGTCATCCCACATTCCCCTTGGAAGTTTTTTGAGGCCTCTTACACCGTGTCTACACCGGACTCGACTGTTAATGCGTCACATCCCGCTGCAACGGCTAGAAATTATCTACACTGGACACAACAAAGCGACCATTGCAAATCCATTTGTCCTTTCTATGAGAAGTACGAGTGCTTGGAATACGTCATAGAACGAGGCATTAGTTTACTATCTGGGATTTGCCATGTTGCGTCGCATTGCGCCACATGCAGTGTAGACAACGTCAATGATTATAATGGGTTCTATTGTCTTTTGTCACATTGTGCCACTCACGTCCGGTGTAGACATGGCCTAAGCCCTGTTTTACACTAGCACGTTTTCCTTTTAACACGGCATTTAAAAATGAAAACAATTCTCGTCTGCCGTTTCAATTGCGTTTCAGAAACGATCTCCATCCACACTACACGACCAAAAACTCATGTCACATGACACTGGGCATGCGAGTACAAGTGTAAACCGTTGCCTCTTGCGCATGTAGGCAGCTGCAGTATTTTTTAACTCCACAATCACTGTTGGACCGCAAAGCATGCAGTTCAGTCTCAATGTTATGGATTACACGGCCATCGAGGCTGGTATGTTACAGAGCCGCTGAGAGAGACGGCTCTGGGCTGCGTTTCCCAAAAGCATCGTAAGCCTAAGATCAACTTAGGTCTGCAGCATTTTCGAAAGGAGTAGTGTAGATGACAGGCATAACCATAGCAAAAGTTATGCATTTTAAAACGAAAATGCACTAGTGTAAACAGTGGGCCCTAGGGCTTCCATTGCATTCCATAAAATACACATTTTAACACAGTACATATGGTTGGAACTAGATGGAGTGCAAAGTCTAATTGTACCTGAAGTAATGTTATCACAATCCAATCATTATAATTTCAAACCCATTAAATATTTTGCTTGAAACTAATAATGCAACTTACTTTGATATTTTGTCAAATGCCACTGTATTATATTCAAATCACTCACATGAAAGAACACTTACCCCTCTTTCCCCATTGTATTTCTCGCTGAACTTTCCATAATTGTAGTAGTTGAATGTTGGGTAGCCCTCAACTCCTTCCTGTTTACACAACTCATGGTTTTGTCCCTTTGTGCAGTCCACCGCAGCATATGCAATCTAAAAGGAATCACAGCATGATTATTTACACCTACGTATGCTGTATCAGGTACAGTAGTATTACTATGGTAATGTGACATACAAAGTTTGTGGTAACATCAATCAGGATTTTTTGGACACATAAAAGTACACTTTTCAAAGTTAAAAAGGCACGAGTTTGTGAGCAGTGTTGGGGAAAGTTACTTTTAAACGTAATGCATTACAATATTGTGTTACTCCATCATAAAGTAACTATTTGCGTTACTTTTTTGCGTTACTTTGTATGAAAAGAAATGCATTACATTACTTTTGCGGTATAGTAGTAACCATACTCGCATTAACCAAGTGGCGTACACTGATTTTAATCGCAATAAACGAGCATGTAAACAATTATTACCACTCTGACTAAAGTGCGCATGTGCTCGTGTGAACGACACACGTCATCTGTGTACATCCAAGTTCATGAATGAACATTATTCTTAAGTTTTCCCTTCACTTTGAATACAAAGCGGCATTGCGACGTTCATCACGGCGCCGGATAACCTTCCAATAAGTGAAATGTATTTTGCATTTGATGCAAGTAGATTAAAACAGTGGCCAGTAACATGCCTACTCTATCTGAGTTCATCATTTGTATAATGGCAGTAAAAAATAATGATGGAGTTTTGGTTCCTTGCCACTGTCACCTTTGGCTTTTGGCTTACTCAGTTGGGGACACTAAATATTCAACTTAATTACTGATCTGCCTGCATTGACACTATGATTACTGAACTGAGCTGGATGATGACGTCACGGTTTTCTCCAGAGTGGCTATACAGCTGAATCAAATTCTGTTACATTATTTTCCTGTTAACACTTTAAAGCTGGTTTAAAACAATCGGCATTGTATACAGCGCTATATAAATAAAGGTGACTTGACTTGAGGTTTGCTTGTCAACTGCTATTAAGTCCTTACTCTGATTATTGTAAATAATAGCATTATTTTACACACCTGAGCCACTTGCAGATCATTGTTCCAAACGCAGGAGAGGATTTACTTTCCCTAAAGAAGGTGTATATTTGAAATACATTTTCAACTACAACCCAACACCATTGATACCTACAGTATTGCATAGTATGTGGACTGAATTGAACAATGCTTTGAGTGTTTATTGGGTTAATTTACAGAGATGTAAAACACTGCTCAATAATCCATAAGGTCTCATGGCAGCACATTTGAATCTTCTTGATGACCACAGGCTTGTATATAAACCTTCTTCTGATATGGCAAAAACAATTAAGAAAAAATGACGGCACCATAAAAAACCTGAAGCTGGCAGTCAAAAGTGCCTAAAATCAAACTTCTTTGCCCTTTAGAGTTTTAATGTGTGAAAACGTAACTGTGAAATCTAACAGCACAGCTGCTTTGGCACTGACTGAACCGCTTCGCTCGCTGCACCCCTACGTCTTGAATTTAGCCTGCCGTTTTTTTTTCCTAGGGTAATGAAAAATGAGTAATACGCTGCTGTCGAGAAAAGGCCATTCAAAGCAGCATAGGAAAAAAATTATATAGCAAACACCCCAACATTAAAACGAGCTGAGATTAATGCTCAGGATATCTGAGGATGGCAGTTAGTGAAACAAACAAGTGAACCATAAATGTCTCTTGGCGAACGGCATATTTCCGTAATTTTTTTTTCCTGCTAAATAAAGATTCTGTCAAGGTGCATTTTATCACTCGAAAGGTGAAAACAAAAAGCCCTATTTGCATAACTCAATATTTATCTTTATGGCAACCGTGTTTGACGCTATACAACCACATCAGTTCAGCCGTCTCCTAATAAATTCTCCTCCTAGTGAAATTGCCATGGTGTATTCTTACTCTTAAGAGAAAAACGATTCACATAAAAAAGATACACCAATCAAACATGATCCTCCCAGATTACAGAGTTTCATTGGAGGCTGACATGAATGTGCTTGTGATTATTCTGTCTTTACATTGACAGGAGAAATGGAGAGGAAAGGGATTGTTCATTTGGTTGCCAGCCAATTCTGATATTGATCCTCATGCGTTGGTGGAATACCCTCCTGGCACTTGACTGATCTCACTATAACCTCACCAATAAGCGGATGTAAGCAACATAAGACTGAGGAACCTGAGGATTTCTTGCTTACAGAGGGTGGTTTATGAGATGGATGAGGTTGAAAAAGTCATTCACAAGGGCACAGAGATCCTTCTCAGACAGTAATTATCAACCTCACAGAGAAATAGCTCAGGTCATTGCGCAAAGGAAATGAAACCGCCAGTGAGCTCATGAATATTACAGAAGGAACTGAAATTTAAGTTAAAACAGGTCAACAAAAGAACATCTGAACCAAGACTAGGATTTACACCATTAGCCTTTTTTCCACAGTTGAAATATGTTGCATCTAATTGGACTGCATCCGTTAGCTTTTACTAAAAAACAAACAAACAAAAAAACGGTTTAGTCAGACAGGAAACAAAGTGCAAAGAGGCTTTACATTAAAATTTGAAGGCCAAGCGCTGCTAGAAGGCCATTCAAGATGTATACTAATGCACTGTATATAAAGGAAATGAGCACTAATGAGAAAGACGATGAACAGTGGAACCAAGAGAAGATAATTGGAACCAGAACCACAAACCATTCTACATACAAATCTAAACAAACTTTCTTGTTCGAGTGTCAGGGTCTCATTAATTTGCAAATTTATCTGTCCTTTTGCTGAACTGCTCTAGAATTCCTTTGATGAATTAATGAATAAAATTTGATTGGCATGCCAGGAAAAAAAATTAGCTAAATGTTTTATTATTTGGAATATTCAATACGGTTGTTTGTAGTCCAATAAGCAAACCCAATCCAAACTACATCCATATGTGGTTTGAATGAAATGAGATGAAAATCCGTTTTTTGAACTACCCTAATCCATATGTTTGGACCTTCCCTGCCCTTTTCTTTACTACTGTTGCACAGATTTCATTTGAATTAAGATTTTATTCACATTAAAAGACATTTACATGCTTCCTAGGTAAACCTGACAATATTTACTAAAATATGGCACCTTTCTTGCATGTCAAAACCGTATTCCCCTTTCTATTTTAATTTCCATTTCTGTCTCTGTATTCTTTATCTTTGTATACATCTTAAAAAAAAAAAGTTCATAAATAAATCATAAATACAAAATTACATTTTTGGAAATGCATTTCAGTATGGGAGGTGATTTTTCCTTATATGTGCCTCATTTTCACCCTGCCTTTCCCCATATAGTGAAGTATAGCATTCACGATGTAGTGAATAATGGATGAGTGAATGAGTGAGCAGTTTCATGACGACAGGCCATTAAAATATATTGAAATATTATGCACACCCAGTGGTGGTAATGCGGCCACAACGTGAAGCATCAGGTGTGCATTAATTTTTAAAACGGCCTGGAGTCAATTATTCCACTTATACCGTGGTTACTACACCTCAAGACATTGGGTCTCATTCACTAATAATTGTGGATTATTTCATATTTGTACGTACAGGAGAAAAATCTCTAATTCACAACACATGTGTACACACACAATAACACGTGGTAGCACTTTATTTCACAGTCCTGTTCCCCATGTACATTCTATGTACTTATTACAATAACTGGTCATTTCATATATAGTTATTACTAATAACTAGGTGCTAACCCTGAACCTACCCCTAAACCTAACCATAACCCATATAGTTACCTTATATTAACCAGTACTTTCTTAGTTAAGTACACGCAAGTGCACGTACTTTAAAATAAACTGCAACCACATGAATTTCTTCTTAATCTCGTTCCGTTTGTGAATTTGGAGTATTCTAAATGAGTGGCCGTGTGCACAAGGTTAGTCATTTGCATAAAACACACCCAAACCATTTCCATATAAGGGCTTTCCGCACAACCTTTCTCTCTTTGCAGACACGCTCTTGCCAGATCCTCGAGCAATGCCAAGTGTCATTCTCAAAACCAGTTCAAACACAATAAACACCTTTTTTACAGACCCAGATTACGGACCTTTCATTAGCCAGCTGTACATACACGTAAATCTGTTATTCAGAGAAACCTTGCAACTGAATCTAACACCACTTTCTTACTCTTTCACTGTATGATGAAATACATTTAAGATACAATTTAATTTTATTATAATATAACTAATATATAATATAATTCATATAAGTATAGTTGTGTTAAGATGAAATATAATTTGCTAAATGCAAAAATATAAATAAATAATAAAAAATAAAAAAATGTAATAAGGCCGTACAGAGAAAGTGCTTTTTCCATACTTCCGTAAAGTTGTTCCTACATTTGTTCATAAATTTAGAATACATTTTAGTCTGAAAGTGAAGCATGACTTGTTAATGAAAGCGCACAGACAGATTTGTGCGTACGCATGCTTAGTGAACGAGACCCATTGTTTTATTTCAAGACATTTGTCAGCTTTCTGTCCTTGAAAAGCTCATGTGTCAAAATAGTTTCTTGCATATCTCATCCCAAGCCTGTTGCTAATTCAAAAATGTAATTTTAGGGCTAGTCACGGAGGCTTGAGACAATGATATACAGAATTAATGCAGTAATAAAAGAGCGAGAGAATGAGAAAGACGTTAAGCATGTGAATTCAACAATGCTCGGCTCTCAAAAAATGTTCAGCAGCAGCATTTCTACTTATAGTGAAGCTGTAAGTTTAATGGCTTCAAAAACAGCGAAGTTACTACCAAACTATTTGATCAAAATAGTCGTTCCCGGGGCAGTACTGACAATGTGCACATGTATGTTTTCATCTGCGTGCAAGTGTGTGTTTGCACAGTGTATGTGTGCAGGCAGAGAGAGAGAGAGAGAGAGAGAGAGAGAGAGAGAGAGAGAGAGAGAGAGAGAGAGAGAGAGAGAGAGAGAGAGAGAGAGAGAGAGAGAGAGAGAGAGAGAGAGAGAGAGAGAGAGAGAGAGAGAGAGAGAGAGAGAAGAGAAATAAAGTGTGCTTTCCATAGATAATAAAAGGTAATTTAGTGGGAAAAGCATGTACATTTTTATCCAATTGTTTGTCATATTTGTATGCATGGTCAGTGTCTTTGTGGATTTTGGTTCATTTGCTTAGCTGTGTGTTTACTAAAAAATTACAGCAACAAATTAGAATCAAGCATTCAACAGCCCAGTGATTTGTGTAAATAATGTAATGCTTCTGATGCTCATGTGGTCACCCATCTTGAGTGCAACTTTACTGAGATGCAATAACTGACAGACAAAAGCAGAGGTTTATGCATGTGGGAAAAATAACTATGACTGTATTTTAAATGATGTGAAGTGGCTAACTGTTTGGAAAAACCAGCAGATGGAGCTTCATGAACCAAGCTTTTATTCTTCAGACAAACAATATCTGTTTTTAATAATATCTTTAAGGGCGTTAGCTCAAAATTGGCTCCATTTGAATCTTGGCAAAGTGAATTTCCAAATGCAGTTCATCTGAATAACGATTATGCGCAAACTTAAGAGCTATAGGGAAATTGAAGAGGACTGACGTTGTGCCTGATGAATTATAGACATTTGCAAACAACAATTCAACATCACTGTCTTAAGGCCAATGATAAATGTATCCAGTTAAAGAAGCCAGGGAAATGTTTTTACAGGCCTGTGAAGATCCAAAAGAGAGCCAGTTACTTTCAAAGAAGTTTCAGGAGAAAGAGGAAAGATTTAGAGAATGATGAAATGTCAGTGCATAGATGTCTGAGATGGAGTGTTACTCAGAAAGATGTGTCTGAAGCGTGAAAAAGCGGAAACATCGGCACTCGTCAAAATGAATGCAATGTGTGAATTTAAAAGTTATGCCAAGTGCACACTACAAGACAGAAGCTTGTCATCCCTTAATGTTTTAAGTCTTCACCTAGTCCATGACAAAATGCCACAGATCATAGCCAAAGCCTAAGCACATTGTGAGAGGGGAAAGGTGCAATATAGCCAAAAAACAGGAGGAAGTGCCTCCATGTCACTATGATTGGTTGATTACCCTGTCACTGGTATAATGGGTAACACTTTGCAATTTTGTGGGTTTAATTTTCAAAACGACTGTGGTGCCCCCAATTGCTCCTTGGGCACCAAAAAAAAAAAGGCTACCCACTGTGTGTGTCCACAGTTTGCTGTGTGTGTGTGTGTGTGTGTGTGTGTGTGTTCGTTCATTACTCACTAGTCCTAATGTGTGTGCACTAACAGAGGACAAATTCCAAGAATGGGCTACCCTACTTGGCCTTCACGTCATCACTTTTTTTAGGGTCCTATCATACACCTGGCGTGACGCAAGTGTTTTTTTGCTAGGTGTCACATTGTTTAAATAGCAAATGCACCAAATCCATCTGTTCGCTCATGGACGTGCTGGTCTGAAAAGGTGTGTTCAGGTGCATTGTTGGTGCGTTGCTATTTTGAGGCAACTGAAAACAACTGCGCTATTGACCAACAAAAATCTAGCTCAATATTGTTTGTGTTATTTAAAGGGCATGTTAGAAATATACGCCTATAGTCGGGTGCACAACACACATACACTCTGCTTATTACACACACACACACACATACACACACAGGGATGCAGCAGCACACAAACATTTTTAAATACTAAAAATAAAAGGATTCCTCTCCGGAGAAGCATTCAGTCGCTCCGCTCGCAAATTCCGCCATGTAAATAGCAAATCCACCATGGTGCAAGTGCAACTGGCTTTTAAAGGGAATGGGAGATGAGACTGTTTTTGATTGGTTTATTGCACGTTACACCCAAAACACACCCATGACTCATTAAGAGACTACGTACAACCCTTTTGGACCATGCGCCTGGCGCGCCGACCGTTTTTTCCATAGTTAAACTAGCAAAAGTGGATTTGGACATGCTCGAAGTGCATCTGCACCATGCACTTCAGACCAAGCGCTTAGATCATTAAAATAGGGCCCTTACACTTTATATTGGACTAAAATGTCCAAATCCAATTGAACATTTCCACTTAAAACATGCCAAGGTAGAAGAGACTAAGTCTTGTAGTGAGTGCTTGACTTAAACTGACAAAACATGACGAAGGCAGCATAATCTGCTACAGACTAGAATACAGATATCAACAGAGGAAAAACTACAAGTATAACAAGTGAGGTAGAGGATTGAAGGTCAACAGCATCAGACAGCAAAGGGACTCTGACATTGAAGTCCTTGAGAATGTTCTGGAGATGAAAAGAGATTAAATTCTAGGATGTGTGAAGGCTGTCTGAATGAGAGAGAGAGAACTTGATTGCGCTTGACAGAACCTGGAAGTCATTTGAAAGCGTTTGTTATTTAGAGTGGCTGGAAATCTCCTTAATGGCGCTGAGCCTCACCTTGCGGTCCTCTTTGAACAGCTCGGCTGCTGTGGTGAAATGAGGAACAGCATTCTTGCAGTGTGGACACCCTGGGGAAAACAGTAAGATATAAGTATTCATCGAGCCGTCTCACCTCATAATGCAGAGAACAAACAGCAAGAGGTGATATATACCAGCATGCACAAATAAAGATGAATACTAAAGCAAAAGAACAGAAGACAATAATGGAATTCTTTATATAAATAAAAAGACATTTCCTCACATGACAATAACTTAAGCCAAACAAATGCACACTTAATCCATCACTACTTGTATGTAGGTTGAAATTACAAAAATGAATCTTAGTAGCATGTCAAAAGTTGCTTTAACGGGGGCTTTCCTGAGGCAATGTATGCCCATCAAACTTACTAAAAAATAGGCAAGAGTTTCTACCCTCATAACTATCCATCATGTTCTTGCGAGGTGGTTTTAATGCTGAGGGTGTTATTCTTATGAATTATGCATGGAATTTGGTGTTAAATGTTTCAAATGAACAACTTCCATCGAATAAATAGCTGCCTAAAGCTAAAAACTTGCCAAATGGCATGGCAACATAGCCATGGGACAACCGTCTCATTTACTGTGCTAGTTTAGGTTGTCACGCAATCTTGTTTGCACACATTTGTGCTATTTTACGTTATTCAAGCAAGTGAGTTCACTTAGGAAAACTGGTGACTTTTAAATGGCAGTTAATGGCACGCTCATAATTTGCAGGGCAGCAAACAAAGGCCTGCTTGTGTGAGGAATAAGGCGTCTAATTTAAGACACACGAGGGTCATTATAAATAAATGGAGCATAAAGTTGTGTACCATCCACTTTTGTCAAAGTCAAGTCAAAGTCAAAGTCAGCTTTATTGTCAATTCTGCCATACGTACAGTACATACATACAGAGAATTGAAATTCTATGACTCTCAGACCCTAGGTGCCTAACAACAAAACAATAACAACAAAAGTTTAACAGTAACAACAACAGAAGAAAGATTAAAAAAAGATGGATAAAGTGAATTATAGAGGTAAAGTGGCGATGGCAAATAGTGCAAACAATAGTAACAATAGTGCAATTTCAGATTTAAGTCAGTGCAGGTATAAAATAAAATTATTTTTATTTTAATTTGAGTGTGCAAAAAAAAAAAAAAAAAAAAAAAAAAAAAGAGTGTAAGAGGGGAGACCAATTCCTCAGAGAGACAATATAATGAGGTAGATGAAGATGAAGGGAGGAGAACTGGGGGGGGGGGGGGGGGTGATTCCCAGATCAGGTGCGTGGGGCAGAAGGGGAGAGTCGGCAGAGTCGGGAGGGCGTTCAATGCCCTGACAGCTTGGGGAATGAAGCTGTCCTTTAGTCTGCTGGTCCTTGCTTGGAGACTGCGTAGCCTCCTCCCTCATGGCAGCAGACTGAAGAGGCTGTGCGATGGGTGGGTGGGGTCTCTCGCAATGATGAGGGCTTTGCGGGAGAGGCGGGAGTTATAAATGTCACCAACGATCTTCTCAGCTGCTCTCACTATGCGCTGAAGTGCTTTACGGCAGGATGCGTTGCAGGCGCCGTACCACACAGAGATGCAGCTGGTCAGAATGCTCTCGATGGTGCCTCTGTAGAAGGTGCGCAAGATGGGGGCTGGGGCTCCGGCTCTTCTCAGCTTACGGAGAAAGTAGAGGCGCTGCTGTGCTTTCTTGGTCAGTGCTGTGGTGTTGGTGGTCCAGGAGAGGTCCTCTGTGATATGTACACCCAGAAATTTGGTGCTCCTCACCCTTTCCACGGTCACACCGTTGATGGTCAGAGGAGCGTGCTGGGTGTGCATTCTCCTGAAGTCAACAACAATCTCCTTCGTCTTCTCCACGTTCAGAGAGAGATTGTTGTCGCCACACCACCTGGCCAGGCGGCTCACCTCGCTCCTGAAGTTTGTCTCATCATCGTTGCTAATGAGACCAACTACGGTCGTGTCGTCCGCAAACTTGATGAAGAGATTGCTGTTGTATATGGGTGTGCAGTCATGTGTCAGCAGAGTGAAAAGGAGGGGGCTCAACACATCCCTGAGGGGCTCCAGTGGGCTCCAGTGTTTTGGCCAGTGTTGCCATTATATGAGGAGAAGAAAGGCTGGGCAGGTCTCCAGAAGCATGCAAGGTCAATGCGAGTCTGTCTCAGTGCCCAGTTAGATACGCTAATCAAAAACTCAAAGCGTGGGCAGAAGCTTTACTTAAAATAATCATTTTTCATGATATGCAAGAATAAATTTTGGGTGCGTTTCAATCAACTTTAGTTCAGTAGTAAGTGCACTGGCCTGGGTACCATTTCTAGGGTGGTCCAATTGTCAAAATAGTTCCAGTGCACTGAAACCTTTGCTCCCTAGAAATTGTGTGCTGACTTGACATTGACATCTGACATATGGGATGTGGCTTGAGAGAACTAAAGCCTTGAGTCTGCTCATTTCAACTATCATGCTCGCTCCGAAGTGTTACCACTGTTATCAGGGTCGCTAGGTGATATTTAAACCTTCAGCGGCGTACAAATGCAAAGACCTGCCCTATCATTAACTAGAAAGTTGCTTCTACAGTGATGCAGGCTGCCCACTATCATGTTCATCAAATGGTGCCGTTCAACAGAACAAAGCAACACTGATGGAATCATTCAATAAAGCACTGCAGAGCTCTGATTTAAATCGGCACCATTTAAAGAATAAATTGTGCCACTAATCAGTTGATTAATATACAATACAAAAGCTAATTTTGTTCTTTTTGTTTGTATTACACATCTAAAAAAAGCTGTAATTAAAGAATCCAGAGAGACTGAGAGGTCAGTAGACGTAAAGTATGACACAATACAGTCTAATGTTAAAGGGGTGGTTGATTATGATTTCACTTTTTTAACTTTAGTTAGTGTAATGTTGCTGTTTGAGTTACAACGCTCAAAGTTCAAAGCAAATGGAGATATTTTCTTTTGAAGAAATTGCTTTTTAAGGACTACAACAAACGACTGGTAGGGACTACACAAGCTTCCTCCTGAAATTTACATAAACCCTGCCCCCGGGAACACGCAACAAAGGGGGTGAGGCCATGTTGAGAATTTATAGATTTTATCATGACAGAATATGCTAATCAATGGCTTGAAGTGACTTGAAGATGTTAACTCCACATCAGCTTCAGAGTTCTTGAAGCTCCGCCCCATGAGCAGCAGCTCATTTGCATTTAAAGGGACACAAAAAACAGCACGTTTTTGCTCACTCTCAAAAAGTGACAATTTTAACATGCTATAAAAAATTATCTGTGGGGTATTTTGAGCTAAAACTTCACATGCACAATTTGGGGACATCAGAGACTTATTTTACATCTTGTAAAAAGGCGCAATCAACCACCCCTTTAAAAAATGATGGCATTGTTCATTGAATACACACTGCAATTATGTTACATACTCAGTTATGATAACAAAAAAGGCATATTAATAAGAAATTATGTTCTCAAATGTGAGGTACAACCAATACTGATGCTGCACAGATAGAAAAAAAGTCCAATGACTGATGCAAATTCAGCACAAAAGAGTCGAGTCAGGTGTATACAGTATACATTAAAAAAAGAAAAGAAAAGCTAAACACTAAGGGTCAGATTTACTAAACGGGGCAAATTAATCTGAGCGCAATCCCATAAAAACGCAGACGGGAGTGAAAGGTTTTGCACGTGATCTACTGACAACGCATAAATTTGCGATAAACTTTTTTAGGCTTCAAATTTTGGGCTGCCATTATAAAGCTTGAAAAAGCCAGGACCACACTCACCTAAAGGATTATTAGGAACACCATACTAATACTGTGTTTGACCCCCTTTCGCCTTCAGAACTGCCTTAATTCTACGTGGCATTGATTCAACAAGGTGCTGAAAGTATTCTTTAGAAATGTTGGCCCATATTGATAGGATAGCATCTTGCAGTTGATGGCGATTTGTGGGATGCACATCCAGGGCACGAAGCTCCCGTTCCACCACATCCCAAAGATGCTCTATTGGGTTGAGATGTGGTGACTGTGGGGGCCATTTTAGTACAGTGAACTCATTGTCATGTTCAAGAAACCAATTTGAAATGATTCGAGCTTTGTGACATGGTGCATTATCCTGCTGGAAGTAGCCATCAGACAATGGGTACATGGTGGTCATAAAGGGATGGACATGGTCAGAAACAATGCTCAGGTAGGCCGTGGCATTTAAACGATGCCCAATTGGCACTAAGGGGCCTAAAGTGTGCCAAGAAAACATCCCCCACACCATTACACCACCACCACCAGCCTGCACAGTGGTAACAAGGCATGATGGATCCATGTTCTCATTCTGTTTATGCCAAATTCTGACCATCTGAATGTCTCAACAGAAATCGAGACTCAGACCAGGCAACATTTTTCCAGTCTTCAACTGTCCAATTTTGGTGAGCTCGTGCAAATTGTAGCCTCTTTTTCCTATTTGTAGTGGAGATGAGTGGTACCCGGTACCCGGTATCAAAGTTGCTCTTCTATCAGCTTGAATCAGTCGGCCCATTCTCCTCTGACCTCTAGCATCAACAAGGCATTTTCGCCCACAGGACTGCCGCATACTGGATGTTTTTCCCTTTTCACACCATTCTTTGTAAACCCTAGAAATGGTTGTGCGTGAAAATCCCAGTAACTGAGCAGATTGTGAAATACTCAGACCGGCCCGTCTGGCACCAACAACCATGCCACGCTCAAAATTGCTTAAATCACCTTTCTTTCCCATTCTGACATTCAGTTTGGAGTTCAGGAGATTGTCTTGACCAGGACCACACTCCTAAATGCATTGAAGCCATGTGATTGGTTGATTAGATAATTGCATTAATGAGAAATTGAACAGGTGTTCCTAATAATCCTTTAGGTGAGTGTATTTTAATAGAACTCCGATTGTATTTGTCTGAAAGAAGAATGTCATATACACCTAGGATGGCCAATCATGGGGTGATTTTCATTTTTGGGTGAACTATCCCTTTAAACACATTTCCCCTTCAATTTTCATTGCCATAATGCATTTAGACATATATTATCAAGTATAGAAATTATTATGGCCACTACAAAACAGAATGACCTGCACAAATGCTGAATTCAGAGCCGCATACTACTTTTACAATTTCTGCCACAGAAAGATATGGTAAACGTAGTGCAAGTAGTCTACTAGTATGCAAAATCAGTGACATTTCCTTGCTAAATGTTAGGTTGGAGCAAACTTTACACCACAAACAGCAGAAAACATGCATCAAATTACAAGATCATTCTCCCTGACTATTGCTGTGATTCTTGAGATTTGTTTACACACAAACTCAACATAGCAACACTACAATTCTTGACAACATGAAAGAAGAAAAAGAAGAAAATTAGCCGAATGCCAATAAGGAAGAGACAGCATTAGGGGAGACGTGGGCAGGAGTTCGATGTTTTGTTCTTGGCTCTGCTTCCCACTGTCTATTCCTCCTCTTACAATTTCATTGGCTGTTGCTCATCGCTGCTCTCTTGCTAGTGACAATGTGCAGACCTAATGACTGGTTGGCCAGATTTCAAAACAGTTTAAAAATGTATTAGCATCTACGTAAATTGGAAGAGCGTCACAACAATTTGGCTACGATCTGAGGCTTTTTGTTGCAGATTTACAATATAAAAGGGCAACAAGCTTCAGTCTTGACATATTGTAGCTGTCTTAAAATATGATATAATATAAATGCTATGTCTGTCTGTCCAGACAGGGAGACAGACAGCATACATGCATACATAGTTACAATTTTAATGACCTTTTTTCTTTGCCATAGTCGTCATTTTCTTATTTACTGAGGGTTTTTTGTAATGCACTATTCTTTGTAAAGCTGCTATGGAACAATGTAATATGTAAAAAGCACTATATAACTAAGATGAATATAAATTAATTATAATGCATTAAACTGTGATTGACTTCACAAATAATAGCAGAGGAAGAGATTTGCAAACAATTAATCTCCCTTTGCTTCCTTGAGCCTAAACATTTGAACATCAGAAACGTACAGAGATGCAAACATCAAATGAAACTTATGGCCAACTGAATATTTTAAACATTGTAAAATATTATATGCAGGAAGCTATGGTGCCATTTGGCAGATGTTACGCCACCTGCACATTTCAGTGCTCCATATAATCGGCGTCACACATAGGTTTTAGGAGGATGCAACAAAATTCTGCTTCATAATGTTAAAAGGTTTAGAAGAAGCCTGGATACGTGCTTTGAGACAGAAACTACAGCTGCGGTAAAAACACAGAAGGCTTACATGGAGCATAGAACATGACCAAGGCGTGTTTCTTCTTTTTCAGAGATTCCCTGAAATCTTCGGTTCCCAGGTGGCTCACGCTGGACGGCATTTCCTCCCACGATTTCTCTGGCGGAGGTGGGGCCTGGGGACTGAGAGAAAAAGAGAGAAAGAGAGACTGTGATTAAATAGGTAAGCTGTTAGGCTGAGATCTCTAAAACTATAATACTCACAGCCAAGTTAGGTCATTATATAATAACTATAAAAATTTACTGAATGAAAAGCTGATGTAATTAGACCTTGCGACCTAAGAATTCAGTGAAACTGAATGGCTCCAAAATTATTTAGACACTTACATGTAAAAAACTTTACATCTCCAATTGGTGCTTGGGCCCTAAATATTGTATACACTATATATACACAACCGTTTGGGGTTAGACAGCATAACTGAATAAAAACTGATCAAAAGTGATAGTAAAGACTTTCACAATTACACACTGAAGTTTTCTATTTCAAATAAATGCTCGCAAGGTAGGACTTTTTCAAAGTTTAGGAACTTTCGGGGGTAGTATTTGGGTGCTGAACATGTTGATTGTTTGACTCCATGCAGCATTTTATTTCAACCACCGTGCAGTAAGAGTTGTTTGATATTTGAATCAACAATGGAGTTTAAAAAATATAAAAAAAAAGGCTTTATTAAGCTTATATGTGGATGACAAAATCCTGCTGGAATTGGAAAGTCGCACGCAGTCCTACGTTATCGGCCTGATTTGCCTAAACTTCAAGATACTTTATACCGTGATGGAAATGCAGACAGCAACAAGTCTGGGGAAAAAAAGTTCTGGGACAAATTGCTCGGCTTATGTGATTTGACCTTATGTGATTATTTACTGCAATGACAACATACGTTTTGGGGCCATTTTACTAGGAGCTTTGTAGCACCTTACTGAAAATTTCAGGAGCACAAGCAGAAAATTTAGGGACACACCTTAAAACGACCTGCAACACAATTATTCAGTTTTCTTCCCCACTTGAACTATATTAGTGACAAATGCTTTGGTAATAAATATACTTACAGAAATTACAATTCGCTGTTTTATTTTAAATTCACAGAGATATCATTACAGTACAAGAACCAAAGCTTAACAAATGTACATCCATAGATGCAAACAAAGTATGTGGTCACCATCAATCATAAGAGATAAGCGGTTAATCTTTTGTTTGAGTGAATCTGCACATGCTGTGTCGTTGCTGTATGCAGGATTTAATTTTACGCCATTCTTTGTTAACTCAATTTGACCCATGAATTTGATGAATAGTATTTCCTCCTTAGCTATGAAATGCTCTGTGTTAAATTTCACTATCATCTGCTCACTGAATGTTAGCTTCCAGTCTGCAAAATGCTGTTGGAAGTGGCGATGCTGTTTCATTAATGTATCTGTCTCTGCATATTTTATGCTTCAAGCTGCTATTGTGCTTAACTAGTGTATCATGTTTAAACTGTGCGGTGCCGGTTGCCTCAACAAACTTGGTTTTCCCCGCATTTTACACCACATCGAGAGCAGAAGATACAGTTCATGGTGTTGGTGTTTTTGTAAGATATAAGCCACGTAAACTCCCTCAGCCATTCCTGTCAGAAATATTGTTGTCTTGCCTTTTTCTGACTTGTCACCTGATTTTTCCTTCTCTGCAATTTGTTGCTGTAGAGGGCCTGCTCTGGGACTCTAAACTTGGGCACTCCTGACTTCCCGTGGTATTACCATATTGCAGTAATGCCATGAGTCTGACAACAGGCTTGGCCCTGTTGCTCTGGGACCAGTGAGATGGCACAGTCATGCACTTAAACTCAAAGCTCATGCCTGCACAGCAGGACTGCTAAAGGATCAAACAAGGGCAAGCTCTTCCACTGAGAGGTCAGTTTAGCAGTGATTGATTGAAGTCAAGCTCCGTTGAACACATCCCAGAAAGTCAAGAGAGATGCAGTGTAAAAGTAAATTCTCAGACTCCCAGCCCACATGCAGGTCGCTCTTTAGAATCAGTCAGTGCGTGGTTTTGGGAGCATGTTCCCATTGACTGAACCCCTGTCAGTTATGTGGCCCTCTTAGTGCGAAGTTCGGTAATGCGTAAAAAACATATCCAGGTCAAATGTGTGTGGCCCTTTCAAACAATTCTGCACAAAGATTCACTTGTTTTTCTTTTTTTTTTTTTTCAAAAAGTCTAGCACTTGTTTTAACTAGGTGTCATTCAGTTACCACTTTAATGTTAAAAAAAAAAAAAAAAAAAAAAAAAAAAAAAAAAAAAAAAAACCACCACAAAGTGGGTGCTTGGACTCATTTTTAGTATTTATAATAGACCTTCCTGACTATTAAGTGTTAAAACACGTTATGGTACAGAGCTGCCATATGGCAATAAAGATGTGACTGTTTTCCCACTGGTTAATCGATAAAACCGGTATCATTTTGCTTTTCATTTTGAACCGAAAGTAGAATGCGCACAGCCGCTCGGGCATTCATAACGAAGCAGTGCGGAGCAAAGTGAGTGTTTTCAATGAATTATGAATTATTATTAAAGTTAAGCTTTCATAGGCCTGAACTGAAAACGCACCAGACTGGACACACCATGAATGACTGTGAGGTCGTGAATGAATGCCCATGTGGCCGTGCTCCTTTTACTTTCAGTTTAGAATTAACGCAAATTATGGGTTCATTAGCCTATTATTATTATTATTATTATTATTATTATTATTGAAAAACGCAACAAAAAACAGTACAATGACAAACTCACTTAAATAGGTGCTTTTACATTTCACTTTGAAACTTAATCTTCCAAGATCATGTCTGTCAGCTCTTCACTCTCTGATGAATGAAATCTGACTTCTGCTGCGACTCTCGTTCGGCTCATGCTGTATTGAGCAGACACGTTCAGTTTTTAATTGCAGTGTCTGTTCTCTAACTGAAATAATTAATTTTATTACTATAAAAAAAAAATCTAAAGACGGGCGGTGCAGCGGTGGGCAAGTGATGTAACCTATCGCAGCAAGCCTATATGGCAACAATTAATTCCTTGTTATTCAGAAAAAAACAAAACAATATATTGCACTATGGGAATTAAAAGGGCAGGCCTTAAGGTAGCCAATGATGTGCTGTTTTTAACACTGTACCACAGTGGAATTGCAGTAATATATTTTACCATTGGGATTTTTTTAATACATCCTTTTATACATAAATTTGAAGTGTTTATTGTATTATAGTTGTATGTATGTATGTATAAATAAAATTTCTTCTATTCAGAAAATGAATACAGCAATATCTTACGGAAAGGGTAATGGGAAGAGTGCAGAGGTAGCGCTTCCATGTGATGAGAGTGAGAATGAATTTTGAAGAGGAGTTTTGCCATTTGAAAGGTTAAATGATAGGGATCTACTTATTTTTGGTTTGCATGAGTTCCAAGTATATAAAGCTATCAATTTCTAAAATAAATGTGCATTTAAATAGAAAAGAAAATCATAGTTTCCATTGTGGTACAGTGCTGCCATATAGGAACGTTTCCCTAAGTACCCCCAAAATCTTTTTATTTGTATTATTTGTAAGATTGAATTTGTAAGCTATTTCATGTAATAAAAACTTGTTTAAAAAATATTTCATGGTTAGAACTTAATCCATACCATAGAGGGTTAAGAGATTGTAGAGGGCAAGAGTAGCTCAACGAAAAGCTATTTATGCCTCACCTGTACCTGACCTTAGCTGAGCACTAAAGCCATTTCTATAATAAACAGACATTACAAAATGTAAAGAAATAAACAAAAGCAAAAACAAGCGTTAACCCATGCAGACCTCAATTCACCTACATAACTACATCCAGTCAAAAACAGCTAGTGTTTTATCTGTTTTGTGACCTCTACAGAGATGCACTGCAGAAACAACATCTTTTCAAGGCCCTTTTTACACTTTTATAAAGAGAGAGTAGAAAGAGAGAAGAAACCGACAATAATCTATACATTCCATTTAATTTCTCATGCTGATTGTCAGTAAACCATCGAACAGCAGAGTGGAAAAGACAAAGAGTCAACTCACTTCTGCAGCCACTCGATGATCTTGTCTTTGCTCCGGAGTTGAGGAAGCGTGTACTTCTCCTCCCCCTTTTCAAAGTACTTCACCGTGGGGAAGCCTGAGATTTTAAACCGCTCTCCGACGGACTTGTGAATGGTGGTATCCACTGCTGCCAATACACCTGGGCTCTAAATCCATACAGACATACAAAGAAAAGTACTGTTTAATCTTAAAAAGAGTCAGTTTAAAAACAACACTATGGCCTGGTTTCACAAACAGGGCTTAGATTAAACCAGGATTAGGCCTTAGTTTAAATAGGACATCTAAGTAGCTTCTATAAATGTGCCTAGAAAAAACATTTCTGGTGTGTATCTTGAGACAAAATAATGCCACTGACATATTTTAAGATATGCCAGTGCAAATTGCTTTCAGTTAAGACAGCTCAAAAATGCATTTTAGTCTGGGACTAGGTTTAAGTTTTGTCTGTGAAACCGGGGGTATATGTTATCTGACAGCTGATTAATCAAAACGCATAAAGATAAAAAAATTCTATATATTGGACATTGTTAGTCCATTTGTTAAAAAACAAAAAGCCTGTGCAAACTGAACTTTTTCAATGTGATCGAGGTGCCACAAATTAGAGATGCTCATTTTTAATCCAAATCACTCTCTAAAAACTTTCCAGCAATTATGGAACTCATTTAGTTCCAAATGTCTATACACTACTTAATTAAAATCATGAGGCTACATAATTTGAGAGCACAGCAAGTTGTCATTTTAATACTGATTATGTTCTGTGGCTGAAGGGACCTCCTGTAGGTGGAGAAGATGAGATGCATAATTATTCAACAATTTCAAAAGCGAAGAGAGAGGAGATTAAGAATATAGCCATCAATTCCCTCAAATATATATATATATATATATATATATATATATATATATATATATATATATATATATATATATATATATATATATATATATATATATATATATATATATATATATATATATATAAAAAATTAGGAGGCCATAATGATGGACCAAGGACAATGGGAAAATTTGGGATTACACCCCTACTCTTTTACGAAGGACATCCTGGGATTTTTAACGACCACAGAGAGAATCAGGACCTCGGTTTAATGTCTGCATATTTTTTACCAGCCATGACACAAAAACAGGCAGTTAAGACACCAGCATTTTAAATGCTACTGAAAATTCACAATCTTCCATTCCAATTTTGATACCACAGCTAATGCGTTAGCCTACATTTTTAAAGACAAGTAAACAGTCAGTAATAAAATAAAAACAAATAGCACAAATAATTACAATAAAACAAAGATAATTTAAATAAACTGTGCTCTTCAGGCAGGTCTAATAGTTTTCAGGTATCCAAATGTAATAATTTAATACCCGATTCCAGAAAAGTTGGGAAACTGTACAAATTGTGAATAAAAAAGGAATGCAATTTACAAATCTCATAAACGTATATTTTATTCACAGTAGAATATAGATAACATATCAAATGTTGAAAGTGAGACATTTTGAAATGTCATGCCAAATATTGGCTCATTTTGGATTTCATGAGAGCTACACATTCCAAAAAAGTTGGGACAGGTAGCAATAAGAGGCCGGAAAAGTTAAATGTACATATAAGGAACAGCTGGAGGACCGATTTGCAAATTATTAGGTCAATTGGCAACATGACTGGGTATAAAAAGAGCCTCTCAGAGTGGCAGTGTCTCTCAGAAGTCAAGATGGGCAGAGGATCACCAATTCCCCCAATGCTGCGGCCAAAAATAGTGGAGCAATATCAGAAAGGAGTTTCTCAGAGAAAAATTGCAAAGAGTTTGAAGTTCTCATCATCTACAGTGCATAATATCATCCAAAGATTCTGAGAATCTGGAACAATCTCTGTGTGTAAGGGTCAAGGCCGGAAAACCATACTGGATGCCCATGATCTTCGGGCCCTTAGACGGCACTGCATCACATACAGGAATGCTACTGTAATGGAAATCACAACATGGGCTCAGGAATACTTCCAGAAAACATTGTCGGTGAACACAATCCACCGTGCCATTCGCCGTTGCCGGCTAAAACTCTATAGGTCAAAAAAGAAGCCATATCTAAACATGATCCAGAAGCGCAGGCGTTTTCTCTGGGCCAAGGCTAATTTAAAATGGACTGTGGCAAAGAGGAAAACTGTTCTGTGGTCTGACAAATCAAAATTTGAAGTTCTTTTTGGAAAACTGGGACGCCATGTCATCCGGACTAAAGAGGACAAGGACAACCCAAGTTGTTCTCAGCGCTCAGTTCAGAAGCCTGCATCTCTGATGGTATGGGGTTACATGAGTGCGTGTGGCATGGGCAGCTTACACATCTGGAAAGGCACCATCAATGCTGAAAGGTATATCCAAGTTCTAGAACAACATATGCTCCCATCCAGACGTCGTCTCTTTCAGGGAAGACCTTGCATTTTCCAACATGACAATGCCAGACCACATACTGCATCAATTACAACATCATGGCTGCGTAGAAGAAGGATCCGGGTACTGAAATGGCCAGCCTGCAGTCCAGATCTTTCACCCATAGAAAACATTTGGCGCATCATAAAGAGGAAGATGCGACAAAGAAGACCTAAGACAGTTGAGCAACTAGAAGCCTGTATTAGACAAGAATGGGACAACATTCCTATTCCTAAACTTGAGCAACTTGTCTCCTCAGTCCCCAGACGTTTGCAGACTGTTATAAAAAGAAGAGGGGATGCCACACAGTGGAAAACATGGCCTTGTCCCAACTTTTTTGAGATGTGTTGATGCCGTGAAATTTAAAATCAACTTGTTTTTTCCTTAAAATGATACATTTTCTCAGTTTAAACATTTGATATGTCATCTATGTTGTATTCTGAATAAAATATTGAAATTTGAAACTTCCACATCATTGCATTCTGTTTTTATTCACAATTTGTACAGTGTCCCAACTTTTTTGGAATCGGGTTTGTAAAGTAAGCTAATCACATAAATAACACTGCATGTCTTCGTATCCTTTTTAAAGTTCAAAAGCAGTGAGTTATTCTTTTCTTTGTCCTTTGTTGTTTGATTGACATAAACGCAGACAGTAGCAGGATTATTAGGATGCTGTCACTTTAAGCCCGAAAGCATGTATGGATCACGCGTTTTCTTGCTCAGCTGTTTACGTTCACTTAAGACATAACGACTATGTTTACTAGGATACTCACTGAGACGGCATTTTTTGACATAATTTTGATTGAATTTGTCCATTCAAGCACAGGAAGGCACGAAAAACTTCCCACACTAGCGCTTAAATATATATATTTTTTAAGTTATGTTTTTGGCGTTTTTGTGACTTTATTGGACAGGACAGTAGAGATTTTTGACTGGAAAGCATGGGGTGGAGAGCGAGGGGAACGGGATCGGCAAAGGACCTCGAGCTGGGAATCGAACCGGAGGTGCAGTTGCGGCATGTGTCAGCATGCTAACCACGAGGCTATCGTGCTGACAGCGCTTGAATATTTACATTGGAAAGGCTGAAACGTTCGTGATGATGCAGCACTGACCCGTCAACTGTACAGAGCGTCGTTCAGAGAGTCGTCGTCTTTTTTTTTTCTGTGAGTGGGAAACAAAGAGCACTTGCATAGATATACCCTGCGAGTGTCATGCACACTAATTGCAGAAAATTATATTTATATAATGTATAGACAGATTTATGACATCCCCAGTTTAAACACAATCAATTTGTTGTAGTTGTCAGGCAAGTTTTTTAATGAAATGGCAGCATAATTTAGCACAGCTTTGTTTCCACCATTATACTGTATAGCTGCAGAATGGTCATTATGAATGTTTCCTCAGCTTAAACTTAATTAACTGCCTCTATTTGCAAACATCTGTCAGAGGGATACCTTAAATCTATGATGAGAGCCTGGGTCATCATCACAAACGAAGGATTTGTGTTTGAGTTTAGGCACCAACCCTGCAGGGGCCAAATAATCTATGGACCGCTATTGGATCTGTGAGCCAATTAGAAGCGTATGAAAACCAAACTACTTAAACAATACACAAACACGTCTCATTAAAGTAACAGCACTGCATTTCAACACACTTGAGAGAGAAGCACGGCCGCTTCCATTTCTCCACCATCCACTTGCAAAATGTCACGTTCATAACCCCTCGTCTTGCAGTCATACATGCACATTTAAACACTGTTATTCCAAATATGCAAATTAAAAATATTGTTTTAAAAGATCTCGGCACATGGACTCTCGCTTTAAACTGCGTGTAGGGCCGTGAGCAAAAGGAATGAGAAAAATAAATGACTTCAGCTCTCTCAAGGGAAACGATGTGAGGACTAGAGCATGCATTAGATAATGTGTAACGTGTCTTTATTGAACTCTGGGAAGAGCATCACTTCGAGTAGCTCCAAGCTGAAGGCTAGAGGGACGGCACAGAGGAAAAGGAAAATGAGATAAATACTCCAACTATAAGGCTCTCGTGGCTGCAATTGGCCTGCAGCTGTGGACTCGAGAGCAGAGCCAGCGCAGCCCTGGAAAATGAGAAACACATATTTGTGAACTGTAAACGTCTCGTGTTGTAACTTTAAAGCTTATAAAAAAAATCATATCATGGAAGAACAGACATTTTGGATCGAAAGGTTGTTGAGTAAGACATTATTTTGGGATTTGCTGCAGGGTGTCATGAAATTGTCTAGGCTGATGGGAAATTACAATTGGCTTTTTTAATCAAGTCAATTGGACACAGACTTTTTACAAGGAATGCCTCAAAGCAAAAATTACACATCTAGAACCATTTCATTAAGTACACAGGTGCTATCCTGCCTATGTCGTCTCTTGCAAAGTCTAAGGATGTATGAATTTTACAACAAGCAAACATAAATGTTCCATGTCAGAGAATTAGTATGAAGAAACTCACATCTGGATTTTTGTTGAGGATCTCAGAAGCTTCATCATACTCTGGCTTCATCTTCTTACAGTGGCCACACCCTAAAAACCATCACAAGGAAGAATACCAGAATGTGAATAATTTAACACGTAACCAAAAAAGTACGAGACACAAAAATGTTTTTACAAAATATATTGTGTCAAAGTTAATGTGCACTTTGCGATATTAATCAAATCAAAAATGTTTTACATTCACAATCACCAGACTTTTTATATTACTACTTCACTCTGTTTTCTAGATTGATCACAAATTATGAAATTAATTGTAATTCTTTTATTCTGTTGACAGCACTAGAAAAATAAATAAATGTGTAGTTTAGTGAAAATTTATTTACTTTTATTCAGGATACATTAAATTGATCAAAAGTGACAGTAAAATACTTTAACATTTTTACATTTCTTTTACATTTCAAATAAATGCTCCTCTTTTGAATGTTCTCTTGATCAAAGAATCCTGAAAAAACATGCATCACGGTTTCCACACAAATATTAAGCAGCACACTATTGTCAACATTGATAATAATAGAAAATGTTTCTTAAGCGTCAAATCAGCATATCAGAATGATTTCTGAAGGATCATGTGATACGGAGTAATGGCTGCTGAAAATGTAGCTTTGCCATCATGAAAATAAATTGCATTTTAAAAATGTATTACAATAGAAAACTTTAAATTGCAATATTTCACAATATTACTGTTGTATAACTATAGGTATAAGTATAGGAACTTCTTTCAAAAACAAGACAAAAAGTAAAAATAATATTAATTTGTTCATATTCTCAGTGTAAATAAATACAATCTAAAGTTTTGAATATTAGTGTTTATACATCAAAACATTTAGAAAACCCTACTATAAATGACTAGCCAGAGGTGGTTTGATGGCTGGCCAGCTTGGATTGTTTAAGAGCGATTCTGGTCAGACTGGAAGACCAGCTAAACACCAAAAACCATCCATCTTAGGCCGGTTTAAGCTGCTTTTTTTCCAACAGGGCTGTGATGCATAATTGACAAATAAACAGCAGCAACTCAATATCCATAAAAGACTACAACATGTCAGTCATGATAGGATCAGAAACAGCACTCATCTGGAAAGAGATTATATTTCCCTTCCAAGTATTTAAAGATCATTCCTTTCCAATGCTCCACCTGTTACATAATCATAAGAGCCTTTCCAGAAAATGTAAGCCAGAGCTCACCAAGTCAAGCCTGGATTTATTATGCATTTATTTACACTATGGGAATATGAAGGAGAAAAAAAACCTGGTCACTGATTATAAACATGTTTGCATTCTTGCTAAGAATGATCGTTTTTTAATTAATAAAAGTGACACATGAAATTTGCACTGAGGGGGGTGCCAGTATGGATTGAATCTCAGAGTGAATTATACGCAGAGAAAGAGTAATTTTTTCAGCAGTGTCGAGAGGACTAATCGCTGTTGTTATTGGCACGATGATAACTGTGTGCATGTGAACCGAGGTTTGTGCCTAAACAAGGATATTGCATTTGGTCAAGCTGATGAGAATGTAAACGAGTCATTCCGAATCCGTACCTTCTCAGTGTATTCATGTGGAGAGAGAGTTTGTGCATGTACTGTGGCTCAGTGGCAGATTGGTAGGATACACCCTGTGCCGTACAGGAAATGAATATGTTCTATCAGAGGTGTTTGATCAAAAACGTATATAAAAGCTGAGAGTCATCTTCCTTCAATCACTAAAAACACCACCTTCCAAGAAACTGAAATACTACCGACATGCTCATATCAGCAAATCTGTATCAGGCATCTGTGATAGACAAAAAGTGCAATTCAACCAAGGTACTTTTTTTTTTTTTTTTTTTGTCTCTTTGAACTCTTAATGAGACTTAATTAGATAAAAACTCCAGTGTACTTCAAAGAGTACTATGATTCTACCTTAGTATGTGTGCAAATAATTATCGTGTTATCATAATAACATTTCCAAAAAAACATGGTATTTCAGTGATTTTTACTACTTTCTTGCCCTAACATTTGGAGATAGTTCGCCTAACAAAAAAAAGACAATTCTCTCATAATTTACTCACCCTCGTGTTGTTCCAAACCTGTATGATTTTCGCTCTCTTGTGGAACTCAAAGGTAGATGTCACTGGTTTTAATTATATGGAAAACTACTTTTCGCATTCCACAGAATAAAGGAATTCATACAGGTTTGGAATGACATAAGTAACAGGATTTTAATTTTTGAGTGCACTATCCTTTAACTACTTGAATGTCATTCAAGCCCAGCCCTAAACCAAACCCTAAAATCTTATTGGTTGATAGATATATTCTTCCAGGAACAATATTTGTAAAAAATTATCACCATGACCAGCAGGAGCCGTGTTTTTGTTACTTACAGGGAGCGTAGAACATGACCAAGGCTGAAGGATGCTCCTCCAGGAACGTGTCAAAAGACTCATCGGTCAGATGGAAGACGGCTGAGCCAGACTCTGACCAGGGCACCTCTGGAGTTTTAGGTTGTGGAGGCTGAGGGCTACGCAACATAAAAACAAGTAGTTAAAATCATTTCCATTAGTCAATATGTTTTTGTTTTCTCAAAGCCTATGAACTTCATGACTCAGCTACATGACTCAAAACTCTCCAAATGACTAATGAGAGGCACCTAAGCTCTAAGTTGGCCACTGTCAGTACACATCAGAACATTACATCTGGTGGGGAACGGTCACACCCACATGACTGAAGAGAGCTAGTCTGAGCCTGCAATTCACATCTGTCTCCTGATGGGCCCCGTGCCCATACAAAAACAGTCCAAATGATTCCCTCGTAGAGTGCAAAGAGCCAAAAGCTTGGCTCCTAGAAGTGCGTCAGCTGAACAAAGACTAGCCAGAGGCAGCTTTGCCAGGGACAAACATGAGCAAACTCAATCATTCAGAGGCTAAAATGCACTAAATGGTTGGGGTTGCTAGAGTTTTCTCTTTACTTCATTCAAAATTAATTCTACAAAATAAGCCAGGGACATCTGCAAGTGTTTTGAGAGCCGGAGATCACCATTGGAATCTCTTAACATGCACTTGTATTGGTCAATCAACTCTAGCTGTCATATAGTTTATAGGATTGCAATAATGATTTTCTGTTTCTCACAAACTATAGACCACCCACAGTCCCTTCACTGACCATCTCATGGGTATACAGCACACAAAAATGATAAGAGCTGACTGAATTTGCTAGTTTTATACACACCAACTTGTATTGGTCCCCCTAAAAACAAAGTGTTTATAATGTACCGGTTTGCTACAATGATCATTTTTGAGTGTCACATGATCCTTCAGAAATCATTCTAATATGCTAATTTGCTGCTCATTTCATTATTATCAATGTCGAAAATGGTTGTGCTGCTTAATAATTTTTGTGGAAACCATTATTCTTTTTTCAGGATTCTTTGATGAACAGAAAGTTTCATAAGAACAGCACCTATTTGAAATGGAAATCTTTGGTAGCATTATTTTGTAGGATTTTACGGTCACTTTTGAGCAATTTAATGCATCCTTGCTAAATAAAAATATTACTTTAAAAAAATTCAAAACAAAGATTTTTTTCCCACGCTTGTTTAATTTCAAGTTCAGATTATCTTAAATGACACAAAAATACAAAACAAGCTGTGGTTGGTCTTGTTACATATTGTTCAAACAGTCCAATTGGGAAGTTATTGACCACAATAAGTGGACCAGACTTGACACCAATAAAAATGGTCTGGCTATACTAGACTACTCACAAACTATTGTGTGTTGTTAAAGCACACAATTTAACAATAGAAATATTGCCCAGTACATTACAGGTATCTTCTGGCCTAGTTCACCTTGTCTGGTTCTTGACCCATAATATACAGCATCATCAATATTTTTATTGTTGTTAGGGAAAATATTGAGCCACTGCATGACTTGAACATTCATGCAAACCATAAATTACTTGTTGCATCGCATGCATATCTGAGACGTGTACAGAGGCAGTGTAGACCTGTATATTTTATTCACTCTGTCAGTTTGATAGTTGGTTAAGACACTGCAGAGAGCTTAAAGCCTCATCACATCTCTGTCACAGAGGGCTGTTTATGTCCAGTGTTTTACAGTGCACATCATATATTTCAAAGCACAGTTCCTGTAAAACACTCCCTGGATAATGGTGGAGACCGTGGGCAGAAGTCCAAGATGTCACACCCCTTCAAAACATGCTTTTAAGATAGTAAAGGGTGCTAGAATGAATGAAAATGTTTGTTGAAAGTTGAAAAAAAAGTGCAGATTATTTATTTACTCACTTTTTCAACCAATCAGCGATGTCTTTGGAGGTGGCTCCATAATTCTCATAGTGATGCAAGAATTTCCCCTTCCTTTTTGGAAAAAGAACAAAAAAGGGCAGAATAAATCTTTATGAATTAATACAAACCAAAACAAATCATTTCATCATGAGCAAAGAAACAACTGTACAACATTTTCACCAATGTAAGATATAATTTAGTAAAGGGGGGTAATTAGTTTGTAAAATAGGTCAGAGCTGTGGCTTAGTGATTGTGGCACATGTCCCTGCCACAATGCTTGCAGGAGATGCGGGATCGATTCTGGCCCGTATCCGATCACGACCCCATTATTTCCTGTACTCGCTATACTGCCTGAATAAAAACATGGCCAAAAGTTTGTAAAAACAAAAACAAAATGTTTGTTTAAAGCTGTTAGCATTGATTAAAAAAAAAAAAAAAGAAAAGTTCAAATCTTGCTTTCTTTTAAAAAGGACATACTAAACGGGGAGAAGTCAATATTTATTAGCACTTATTTTCTTAACATAAATTGCACTAGACAGCTTAGGATATTTGTACCCACACAACAAAGATGCAAGGCATCCAAGACTGCTGCTCGCTTTTTGCCATCCAAGATAAACATTTTAAATGAGTGTTTGACTCAAAGCTAATTAAGCCATTTGTCCCAGGGCTCTTAGCATAATCAAAGACCTCAGCTAGCAGCCTTTGTGCTCTTACTAATCCATACAACCACAAGCAGATCATGAATATATACAGAAATGCTCTTGAACACACAGCTGAATGCGGAAGAAGACTTCAAGTATCGAAAACTCGAGTTTTATCTGCCATCATCTGCTCCCTTTCCGTGACTCAGAATAATCTGCAGCAAGTGAGAGCTTAGTGGAGACGCTGGCAGTCGACAGCCATTTGTAACTGTCACTAATCAGTTGGAATCCACAAGCGCTGTGGCAACCCAAACAAAGAAATATTATAATAAAGTGGAAAACCCATGTCCATCAAACAGAATTATCACTTTAGTGTCAGGCTAAATCTTGATCTTCTAGTCTGGAAAAACATTTTTTGCCTAAAGTGACCGCAAAACCTTACTTAAAGGGATAGCTCACCCCAAAATGAAAGTTACCCCATGATTTATTTCACCCTCAAGCCATTCTAGGTGTATATGACATTCTTTTTTCAGACGAATACAAATCTGAGTTATATATATATAAAAAAAAGAGCTCTTCCAAGCTTTATAATGGCGGTGAATGGGAGGCCAAAATTTGAAGCCCAAAAAAAGTGCATCCATCCATTATAAAAGTACTCCACACGGCTCTGGGGAAATTGGTCTTCAAATTTTGGGCTGCCATTCACTGCCATTATAAAGCTTGGAAGAGCCAGGACATTTTTTTTATATAACTCCGATTGTATTTGTCTGAAAGAACAATGTCATACACACCTAGGATTATTGAAAATTATCCCTTTATCCACAGCAGACATCGACAGGAAAAATAATAAAATAAAATACGATAAAATAAATAATAATAAAATAAATAATAATTATGCTCTCTTTGATCAGAGACATATAATGCATAACTGAAATATGAATTGATTCAAAAGAGCAGAGCTAATGTGGGGAGGTGTGATGCAGTGGTGTAAAGATCTGGCCTTTGGGTGAAGGACCATGTTTAATTACCTTCTAGTAATTAAAACAGCGGTGTAATGAAGGAGCACTAAACAGAAGCTAAGTGCACACAGCTGCAGCCACAAGTATAAATACACATGCAAGAGACTCTGGACAAATTACCTCATGCAGAGAATACACATTAAAATTCTCTGATTCATTTAAAATCATAAATCATCCCTTTTGCTGGGGCTATTAGTTCTAGCACACTACATATAAAAAGCTGCCCCAAAAATGTCTTAGAAATGAATTGATTTTAACCTTTTGGAATTTAATATGCACAAATTATTTTGTGGAAGAAATGAGTACTTTTTCAAATAAAATGTATCAGTAAAAAAACTTATTGTGCAACTATTTAAGCAAATATTTACTAGAATTAACATTGTATGTATTTTTGGAACTTTTCTTTGATCTTCGCCTTTGTTCTTTTATTAACAGTATTGTTGTTACTAACATAAAATTAAACATTTACATTTAAAAGAACACTCCACAAAACTGATGTTCATTACGGTGCATTTTTTCATGCTGACATTTCATGTACTTGGGCCTTTGGAAAATGAAGGACTAGTGAATGGTTCTGAAAGCGCCGACGTATCAAAAATCCTGTGTATGAGACAGAGCCAGTGGCCCTTAATTGGACTGTAGAAAAGTACCATTCTGATCCATCTTTCCCAGGCTCCTTCAGACCAAATGCATCACAAATGTACCCTATGACACTAGTGCTATAATAAAGCAGAACTGGTTTAAGAAAAGTATTATGGGTAGGGCTGGTCGATATATCAAATACTTACAGTGATTTGGCTTGCATTATAAACTTAAAGGGGGTCTAATGCTTAGCACTGCTCTTTTGAATGAGTTAATATTTCAGTAATGCATAAATTCAGTATTCAGTACTGTAATAAATTCAGTATTTATTTGATTTTATAAATAATGCTTATTTATACTGTTAAATAGTTGGATTATCATGCTAAACATTCCAAAATTTCAAAAAACAAGTTGGACATATGACCATATGTAGGACATATTGAGTATTTCTGTGCCAAATAAGCTTCTTCAGAATTCAAATAAGTTTCGGAATGTTTTTTATTTTTTCGTCCCTGTATAATGTCATAAGGGCCGGAATTGCTTGTATGGGCACTTCTCCCGGATGAGTGCGTGCGCACATCAACCAGAGCAAGAGCAAGAGCATGTCCATCTCTACACTCTATGTAGGCTTAAATCATACTTATCTGACCGTTATCAGTTTGTAGCAGTAAATGAAGAGATGTCACACCGATCACAAGTTCAGTATGGAGTACCGCAGGGCTCAGTGCTAGGACCGTTGCTCTTCACCCTGTACATGCTACCACTGGGAGATATCATTAGGAAGCATGGCATTAGTTTTCACTGTTATGCTGACGATACTCAGCTCTATATTTCTTCACGCCCTGACGAAACTTACCAATTCACAATATTAACGGAATGCATAGCTGATATAAAACATTGGATATCTAGTAATTTCCTGCAACTTAATTCAGAAAAAAATGAATTTTTAATTATTGGACAAAAAACTCTGCAAGTAGTAACCTAGAATACTGTCTAACATTCGATGGCTGCTCTGTCAAGTCCTCGTCGTCAGTTAGGAACCTGGGTGTGCTCTTTGATACCAATCTTTCATTTGAAAGCCACGTTTCTAACATCTGTAAAACTGCATTCTACCATCTTAAAAATATATCTAAATTACGGCACATCCTTTCGATGCAAAATGCTGAACAGTTAATTCATGTGTTCATGACCTCAAGGCTAGATTACTGTAATGCTTTACTGGGTGGTTTGCTCGCTTAATAAACAAACTCCAGCTGGTCCAAAACACAGCAGCTCGAGCTCTTACTAGAACAAGGAAGTATGACCATATTAGTCCAGTTCTGTCAACACTGCACTGGCTCCCTATTAAACATCATATAAATTTTAAAATCTTGCTTATTACTTACAAAGCACTAAATGGTTTAGCTCCCCCAGTACTTGAGCGAACTCTTAACGCATTATACTCCATCACGTCTATTGCGGTCTCAAAACTCTCAAAATCAACTGCAGGCGGTCGATCCTTTTCCTATTTAGCGCCTAAACTCTGGAACAGTCTTCCTAGCATTGTTCGGGAAGCAGACACATTCTGTCAGTTTAAATCTAGACTAAAAACGCATCTCTTTACTATGGCTTACACATAAAACATTATCAATTTCTATTATTCAAATCAGTAAATGATTGTTAGGCTGCATTAACTAGGTCAGCCAGAACCGGGAACACTTCCCATAACACCTGATGTACTCGTTACATCATAAGAAGAATGGCATCTACGCTAATGTTAGTCTCTCTGTTTATCCCGAGGTTTACTGCAGTCAGCCGGATCCGGGCCGTATCCAGATCAGATGGTGGACCTGCGCCTGGACATGACCAACGCATCCCTGAAATGTCTGCAGAGAGCGTGTCAAATAAACTCCCCGTAAATGCTGCATCAACACAACATCCTCATTAAACCCGTCTTCGGCATGACTACTCCAATCTTTCGAATAATCTTACGAATATCTATTTACCTAATATGAATTAAGACCTGCTATGTTGCCAGAATTATAATCATACACTGTTTGTTGTCGGCCTGAGGAGAACTGGCACCCCGACTGAGCCTGGTTTCTCCCAAGGTTTTTTTCTCCATTCTGACCCTGAAGGAGTTTTGGTTCCTTGCCACCATCGCCTTTGGCTTTTGGCTTGCTCAGTTGGGGACACCTAAATTTCATCTATATTACCGATCTGCCCTCATTGACACTATATGATACTTGAAATTAGCTGGATAACATCACCGTTTCACCTGAACGGTTGCATTATTTTCCTGTTAACAATGTGAAGCTGCTTTGAAACAACTGGACTTGTTAAAAGCGCTATATAAATAAAGGTGATTTGATTTGATCAACGAGCTTCGTTCGAGTTACAGAAGCCGTCAGCAGCGCTGTGATTTTGTTTTAAGTGCATATAATGTAAACAGCATGAACGTATAGTGAATTGAAAGTTATCCAGGGATAATGCCATGATGTAATGTGTGTGTGTGTGTGTGTGTGTGTGTGTGTGTGTGTGTGTGTGTACACATGAATCTTTAGCTCCGCCCACTGCACGGCGGTTTTCGGAAAGAAGAGGCACAGCTGTATCTGTATTTTATAAATATGATAAAACTAAAGACTCTTCGGAGATATGAAGGATGCAATACTACTCCATAAGTACTCAAGATTAACATGAGACTGGCAGAAACTGTGTGTTGCGTACCCTTTAAATTAATATTGCAGGCTTTAATGGGTTTTACACATTAACTTTAATTGGGTTTCTTACATTAAATGTCCTTCCCATTTTGTGGATTTAAATAATTTACTTGCCAATAATGACTTTTGGTTGAAATAATAAAGCCATTGCAGAGCAAATATATAAATAGAGATATATACTGTAACATCAAAAGGCTGAAGAATATAAAGAGATCCTTTATAGCTATATCACTCACTCTAATACTTAGCAAATTAGTCCATTTTATTTAGTTCAATTGGTGACATTGTGTTTAGAGGTGTTTACGCAGAATCAAACTTACTCAAAGTAGCAGAAGGTTGGGTAGCCCTTGACGCTGAACTCCTGTTTGAGCCCGTCAAACTCCGCCGGGTGCACATTCATCCCAGCCAACACCTACACCAAAGCAATGAATTAGACTCCAAACAAACAATCCCTGCCTAGCACCTCAAATACAGGAAAATTAAGATGAATGGCCACATCAGAGTGTACGCAGAAAGCTTGTCGACAGAGATGGCATGCAGTGAAGTGGCACACGGTAAACATCCAACTCTTTCATGACATTGCAGGCTTGACCTGACATGCTAATCGCATCCCGAAAACAATTTCAACTCACTTTGGTTGTAGAGGAAATTTACTTTACGTCACTACAGACTTAATTTACTTTGTGTTTGAATGCCTCAAAACATGAAAAAACTTCATCCATTTCTATGGCGTGTCACATTGTTAAGTTGAAATATAGCTTGTGCCCTAATTTCAAACAAACTGCACCGTTATGACAGGCCATGCTTGATAATGTATTCCAAAATAGATGCATATTATCCCTGAGTAAGTCACAAATCATCTCCGATGCTTCGTATGCATCCGTCAGGCCAATGAAAAATATGCAGACAAACTCTGCTGACCAGCGATCACCTCCCAAATCCATCAATGTTTCTGCAGCGCTATCAGCTTCACGACACATGCATGGATGCAGAATAAGGCATTAATATGTGCTTTAGAAGTACTAATAAACAGCCAATATCCTAGTAATATGCATGCTAATAAGCAACTAGTTAATAGTGAGAATTGACCCTAAAATACATATGTATGTATGTATGTATGTATGTATGTATGTATGTATGTATGTAATTAATTATATATATATATATATAAACTGCATTTATGTGAAATAGAAAACTTTTGTAACATTATAAATGTATTCATTTATAACATTGTTGCTGAATAAAATAAACAGTAATGTATACTAATGCTTTTAACATTTGAACTTTCATAATTAGTATTAGCATAAGTATTATGAACATGAATTAACAAGGAACAGTAGAGGATCATGAACCTGCATTAATAAATGCTGTAAAAATGTCAATTCTTTGTTTATGATACCTAATGCATTAACAAATGGAACCTTATTGTAAGGTGTTATTATAATTTTTTAATCTTTTTTTTTCCCACATACAGAGGGATATTTAAGTATTTAATCCTCTAACCCCTGGACTGATGAGTTGGCACTAGTAAATAAGCTGCTCGTTTAGAGCTTTGCATAACGAATGGGTAGATTGCTGGTATGGATGTGATGTGTAGATTTGCTGCCACCTGTGTTTCTGAGTTTCCACCTTAATCCTACCCAATACCTAAACTTAAACACTACAACTACCTTACGAACTATTAATAAGCAGTAAATTAGGAGTTTACTGAGGCAAAAATCATAGTTAATAGGGAATGCGTGTTTCCCATACTAAAGTGTTACCAAAAAAACTTCTCTGGAAAAAAGAAGTGGTATCACAGTTTCCATAAAAATATCAAACTGTTTTCATCATTGATTATAAAAAAAGCACCAAATTGAGCACCAAATCAGCATGGTAGAATAATTTCTGAAGTATCATGTGACACTGAAACTCTATAATAATCTTACCAACTACAAACTTTTGAATTTTAGTGTATAAGTGCTGCAATTAACATTAAACTAGTACAAGCAATGTTCATTGTTGGATCATGATACCTAATGCATTAAGTAATGTTAGCAAATTGAACTTTATTGTAAAGTTTTAACATAGTAATAATAATAATAATAAAAATATCTCCTTCCCACTGTGATTTTTCTTTATGCAATAAATTTTTCAGTTTACCATTGGATAAAAGGACCATAAGAACCTTCAGCTGCACGATACTAACCAATGTTCTCTGACTTATGCAAGCTCTGCGTTTTCTGCTTTGACATTCACAGTGTGATCTTAAAAAAAACGTTACATTTCAATTGGGACAATCTGCGTTTGAATGAAAGCTTATGTTTGAGATTCTGTGTACACTGTGATGGGGAGAAGGACAAAGGGAGATAAAAAGAAAAGGGCTGAGAGAGAGAAATGTGTGGGGAAGTGTACTGTAAGTCTCCCAGCAGTTCACATAGAGATATTGAGCTGAGTTGGCATATAATCCATACTTCACCATAGACCTCAACAGCAGGAAGTACATCCTATAACTATACTATGAAATCAGCAAAAGGGCTTTTAAGCAAAATTGCCTCTTGCTCTAATGAGGGGGAACTAAACGTTCTGTCAACAAGGGACATCAATGGTTTCACAAAACATCCACCTGTTAAGTGATTCAACAACTATACCAGATATGGTTTAAAACAACATACAATCTAGCCAAAAACAAAAAAGGAATCAACAGGTATTCTAACATGCTACTGTACTTACATATTTTCCTTTTGTCTCAGTGGCTGCTTGCTGGAAAATGGGCTGCATCCTTTTACATACGCCACACCCTAACATTTAGAAGAGATGATAGAGGTAAAGGTGCGGTCGCATTAGTGAAATTTGAGACAAAATTTCATGGGCAAAAAAGGTCTATTGTCAGTAGTGTGCAATGTCTGAATCACAGCTCACACAGAAGTCACTTTGGTCACATTTTAGATTGTGGTTCAATTCTCACTACTATTAACTAACTATTAACTACGACTTTTCCCTCAAACTCCTAATTATTGCTTATTAAAGGATGTAGAATATGGTCATGCAGAATAAGGCTAATAAGGCTTGTATCAGTACTAATAAACAGCCAATATCCTAGTAATATGCATGCTAATAAGCAATTAGTTAATAGTGAGAATTGGACCCTAAACTAAGGTGTTGGTCACTTTCAAACGAAGATGATTTCTGTTGGTCAAAGTAACGAATCCATGCAAACTCAAACGATAAATCTATGTGGGGTCGGTAAGTTACTTTAATGGTTTTGAAAGAAACCTCTTATCATCATCAATGCAGCATTTGTAATTAAATACAGTAAAAACAGTAATATTGTAAAATACTATTACATTTTAAAATAACTTTTCTATTTCTACTATGCAGATTTGGTGCTCAAGAAACATGTCTAATTATTATCGTGTTGAAAACTATTGTGCTGCTTTATATTTTTGTGGAAACCATAATTGTTTTTTGTTTTTTCAGGCTTCTTTGATGAATATAAAGTTATTAAGAACAGCATTTATTTGAATCAGAAGTCTTCCGTAACATTGTAAATGTTTTATCTGTAACTTTTGATCAATTTATTGTATGCTTACTGAATAAAAGTATCAAAAAAGCATTAATTTATTTATGAGTAATAGTAACAGTAATGGTCTAATTAACCTTATAGCTACAGGTTAAAATGTACCGTATTTTTAAATTTATACCGTCTGAGTCTTGGAGAGAGAAAAAAAAAAAAAAAAAAAAGAAAGAATCGGTACTGCCTAGAGCTTCCCTGCATCTGTCAATCTAAATATGATTTCAGCTGATTCCTCATCTACGAGACTTGTGCAGTAATGAGGTTTTGGGTTCCGCTGAGCAGTACACAAGAAATCAAGATGAGTCTTTGGAAGTTAAACACTCACTGACAAATGCTGGACATCTTAATGACATCACAACCACATTCACAACCTACATTTGATTCAGACACAAACAATCACACTTTACAAGATTTGTTTTGCTAGAACTTGGCACATCTTGCATGATTGCACACAGTTTGCATGATTGCACACGGTTTGCATCATATGAACTGTCTAGTTGTGGAAGATTACAGGCAGGGGTGACTCACATGGGGCGTAAAACATCATGAGGATGGGCCGCTCCTCTCTTTTCAACAGCTTCCGGAAGTCCTGCAAGCCAAACAGGACAAATTGAGTGAGTCAAACAGTAGGAGTGGCTGTAACTTTTAGTAAAGTTTCAAATAATCTCAGTAAACCAACAAACAAGTGCTGAGATTCCCTGGCCTCTTTCGCTAGCATGGTTTTGGGTTCGCTAGTATGTTTTAGCTATTGAAGAACATGTTCAACTAAATTTATTTAAAATCTATTAATGGTGTAGTACCCAATTTCTTTCAGTATACTCTGAAGCATGTAAAATATTTAATTAACATTGAATGTGTAGCCATTCATAGTTTGACTTTCCTGAAGAAGAAGAAAAAAAAAAAGTTTCTCACTATTGTAATGTCATGAAAATATTATCACAATTATAATTTCAACATTGTATGTTGAATCTTTAGGCTTTTCCAGGCATTTAAGACCACACTTGTTCCTGGACACACAGTCCATCTGCCAGATTTAGCCTCTAGAGACAGAAGAATAGGCAGGTTCTTCTGTTGCAGATTGCTCAGCTGCAAGTCTTTTGTTCTGTGTGACATTCCCACACCTGATAAATACTCGGCAGAAAACCGATCTTCGCTGAAGTGAGCTTTAGAGTGCGATACTTACCTTCTCTGACTCTATGTGAACAACATCTTTAGCCTCAGGGTTCTCCTCCCACAGGGGGGCACCTGCAGGGTCTTTCAGGAATGCCACCATGGACTAAAAGAGATGAGAGAATAGATAGAAACTTTGAAAAGAGACCATTAGAGAATCATCTTTCACTGTCAAAAGAAACGCTCAACTCACTGCATTTACTTCATTTAATAGTGAATCACTGTGCGATTAGAGGTACGGATCTACAATAATAGGATGTACACTGCTGTTCAAAAAATTGGGTTTTGAAAGAAGTCTCTTATGCTCATCAAGCCTGCATTTATTGGATCAAAAATACTGTAAAATAATAATGTTGTGAATATTATTATAATTTAAAGGGTTATTTCAGCGATTAGCATTAAGCTTTGTGTCAGCAGAAACCCAGTAGTATATTCGAATGATCGTGCTTCCCCCCTTCATATCCCTCTGAGACGAGAGATTTATGTATTTTATTTCTGGAAAAAATCCTCAGATGATGCAAATATCGTCATTTTGCGTCAACGGAGGATTTTTTGGCCAGAGGCTAGAGACTACAGCCAGTAGTAGGAGCTAGTTCCGCATGTTCTCAACCCACCCATAGGGGGTGAGATCTCACTTACAGAATGTAAATGCACACGGCCTCTCTCGGGCATTCATAACGGAGTGGTGCGGAGCAAAGCGATTGTTCTCAATGAATTCCTATGAAAGTTAAGCTTCCGTAGGCATGAACTGAAAATGTGCCAGACTGGACATGCACCGTCAATGACTGTGAGGCCGTGAATGAATGACAATGCGGCCGTGCTCATTTTACTTTCGGTTTAGAATTAGCACCAATTCGGGGGCGGGTTGCTTGAATTGTGGGTTCATTAGCCTATTATTCCTAATGAAAAACAACAACCAAATGATACAATGACAAACTCATTTAAATAGGCGCTTTTACATTCCGCTTTGAAACCAAATCTTCCGTGATCATGTCTGTCAGCTGTTTGCTCTCGTGATGAATGAAATCTGACTCCTGCTGCGTTTGTGCTGCGACTCTCGTTTGGCTCATGCTGTTTTGAGCAGACACGTTCAGTTTTTAATCGTAGTGTCTGTTCTCTAACTGAACTAAATGATTTTATTACTATAAAAATCAAAACGACAGTGGGGGTGGTGCCGCGGTGGGCAAGTGATGTAACCGGTAGGCGTGGCTTGGGAGTGGCCTTGTAGGACAGTGAAGCAAGTGCATTCTGGGAGTTGTTGTCTTTTATCCATATGAGCCAAAAATAAATTCTGGCTTTTCTAAGTCTAGAAGGCACCAACTTTCACATTCACATTTCTACTACATAAATGACCCAATTCAAATACACATTCATCTTTCCAGCGGTGAAGTACCCCTTTAAGTGTTTTCCATTTTAATATATTTTAAATTGCAATTTAATACTGTGATGGAAAAATGACTCCAGTCTTCAGTGTCACATGATCCAACATAAATAGTTCTAATATGCCGATTTGGTGCTCAAGAAACATTTCTTATTATTATCAGTACTGAAAATAGTTTTGCTGCTTAATATTGTTGTGGAAACTGATACATTTTTTAAAGGATTCTTTGATTAATAGAAAGTTCAAAAGGACAGCATTTATTAGAATTTTTTGTAACGATGCAAAATTATATATTTGACTTTTAATCAATTTAATGTATCCTACAATATAAAATTTTACTTTCTTTCAAACTAAACATGCTACTAAAATAATTAAAACAACAACAACAAATATTTCCTTTGTAACTTATTTAAAAGGAGTTTGTTCATTGGCATATTAGTATTTGCTATGGTATAAACTGGTTATCGAACGTTTACATTTTGACTACTGTAATCGTCATTTTGCTAATTTTGGTAATATTCCAAACTTGTTCTAAGCATGATCTACCTTGAACATAAAAAGTATGGAGAATTTTCAGTTGAAACATTTTTCACTCTTGCACAATTACACTAATTTATTTCCTAATCTATGCATCCTAGACATTAGGAACTAATCACTCCCTTGACAAGAAGTGCTCAAAGTACAGCGTTATTGCTATACCAAGGGAAAATGAAGAGCAATATGTGGTACTTAACAGCAGGTGCATTTAATAAGAGCTCTCCATTTTTTTCCACTCCAGTGGCACCAGCGAACATGTCCTATCACTGTCTCATCATCCAGCATAGCTCAGCTCATTCATTTTTAACATATTCACATTACAGCTCCCCTCATTCTAGAGCCATTCATCAATGACTCGTCACATTTGGTCATAATTGAGCTGAAAGGCATGTGGAGAATGAGATAGGTGAGAGAAAAGTTTGATTCGTCTGCTTATGAACCTTGGACTTCTGGCTCTGGTGCTTGAGGCTGAGTACTATGAAATAACAGCCATGGGAAAACTGTGGGCGTCAAGCGAGTAAATAACAACAAAGAGCGAATCATCCAGTAACAGATGACAGAGTATGCATCCGAAAAGGCACAGATGTTATTTACTGAAAATGCTGATTGTCAATCCATGTGTCTAACAAAGAAATATCGATAAATTGGATTCTAAAAGAGGCTTCAAAAATGCTGTGATTTTTATCAAAGATGCCTTCAAAATGCAATTTTCAGAAAAATTACCTTAAATGTGGCTGGTCTGTTGTATTCTGTATGGAAGGTCCCATCCCTAAAAGCAACACAAAACTACAAGATGAATTGCTGAGCACATGGTTCTCAGTAATAATTCGTAAGACCTCCATCTACCATTGTTACATGGATCTCAGAAAATGAAAACTATTCTTACTTGTAATGCAGGACCTCAACTCCTTTGGTCTTTGAGCTGGGATCTACCTTGACTTTTTTACAGAGTTTGCGGCCTTCTGAATCCCTGTGGTGGGAAACAAGAAAAAAAAAAGAACATGAATATTCAAATCACATAAAAGTATCACATAAATAATGCATATAGAACAGTTGTTTTTGATAGCCATCAGGTTGGACAAAGTTCCAATTTTAATAATGTGTTGGAATTCCATTACAGTCGTATATGACTCATGCTTTACGTTCTTCTGCTTGCTTTTTCAGCTGTTCTATGCCTAGGCCAGTGTCACTTTTGATGGTGTCGAGCCAATGCGTTTTTAGTGCCCTCTTTTTCATGTTCCACTAACTGTACCAAGCATCATTGCATTTTCTACTGAAGTTGTTCGATACACATGGCCAAAGTAGATGAGCTGTAGTGACATCTCTGGTTTAATGTGCTCCAGGACCTCTCTGTTTCACATCCATATGTTGATATAGGAAACACAATTGCCTGGAGTAACCTGCATTTGAGGTTGATGTCTTTGCGCCTCCAGATTTGGTGCATAGTTGCCGTTGCATTACATCCTAATGAAATTTGACACTTTATTTCAGGTGTGCAATTGCCAGTTTGGTCGATCATAGATTCCAAATTCAAGAAGCAGTCCTTAACACATTCAATTTAGTCTCAGTTGATGGTTACTTTAATTGAGCCAGTTCCAGCTGTTGACATATTTTTCTTTTTGATGTTCAGGTGGAGTCCCATCTTTTCATTTTTCATTTCTACCAATAAGCTTATATCATCAGCATAACAGAGATTATTGATTTTCTGCTGCAAATATTCACACCCATTTCTGATTCTTACAGACCTAATTTCCTCATGATCATTTCAGCATAAAGAAATAGGGAGAGAATACAACACCCCTTGTCTCACATATTATATTATGCATTAAAAACTACACTTACAGCAGTTACATTAAAGGAAGTAAAATGAAAAGAAATTAATTTAAATTCAAATGACAATTTTGCACTTTGTTTGCTACCTCAGTTCAAACTTAGTAACTGAATTATCAATTCAAGTATAAATGGTGCACAACCCTGGTGGTGCAGGGAAAACAAAGTTTAAAGCAACTATGTTCGATACAGTGTCTACAAGCACAATCAATTACCTTCAAATTTTTTGTGCAAACTCAGAGGCGAAAGCGAACATCAAGTCATAGCAAATTATGCTCAACAAATATTATAATCACATTATTCTATTATAACACAGGCCCTTAAAGGACATTTGTCATGCAAATTGATGCAGCCAAAAAGTGAAGTGATACAATTAATGTCCCAAGACATTTAATAAATTGCTGTAGCAGCAATACGAGACCGCTCATGGGAAGCGACAGATGACCACAGCAATAAGCTAATGTAAGGGCCGCTTCAAAGTTTTGGCAAACCGTGTCATTCTTCTTTTTTTGAAGGACAAGACATTTAGCTTCCTTTGCTTCAGTGTATTATACATAAAGTCTGCCTGTTTTAATTCAGAGCCACAGGTCTCCAGATAAGAAAAGTTAAATGTTTCTTCCCTTCCCGCTCCGCTTTAGCGACTTCTTAAAGCTGAATAGCACGCTTCAAAAGTCCTGAGCATTAAATGGATTTTGTACGAGTATGTGGTACTAGTGATAGGCATTGTGTAGATAGGAAACATTCCACAGTCTGGCACACTTTTCATCCCAAGTTTTTTTTTTTTTTTTTTTTTGTGAGAAATATTAGATGTTAGATAAAGTCATTTAACAAAAAATTAATGTAGCATAAAAAAATAGCTAGATTTAAACATATGTCTATCACAAGTGGTAAAAGGATTTGGACCCTTTCTACATGAGAAGTAAACATTTGCAGTTCTCAATTTTTACACAAAAAGTAGTTTTGAATAAATTTATCATGCTCAACCATTCAACCCTGTTACTCAAGTTATTGTAAGAAAACATTCATATAAAAAAATATTTAACTTATGGGGTTAAAACAAGTTATATACATAACTACAATTACACATTTGGTCTGAAATGAGCTAACTCTACTTAAATTTGATGTGCATTTTAAAAACAGAATCATATCAAATCATAGAAAATGAACTGAGAATACATAACTGCGCATTTAATATTAATATAAACTTCCTGAGACTGAAGATCAACATTTCTGAAGATTAAAGTATCTACTTTCACTGGCCAATTGATGAAAAAAAAACAACAAACGGGTTTCTGGTCCCATTTTGTATCCCATTTATGGGGAAGTGCCACAGAGGGATAAAAAAAATGTTCAGTGCTCTCTAAATTCATTGCACACAAAAAAAAAATGAACGCTCCAGTTCCAGACAAATTCATCTTTGTCATACAGCCAATGACAAAAAATAAAAACAACAGCAACAAAGCACACTATCTTCACACTCACATCTCAACAGAATCTGTGAACAGAAAGCACCCACAATTACCTGGTCCCACTGTCACTGCACATACACCCACACCCTCCCAAAGAGATCCAGATCGCTCCATTGAAAAGACTTCCTTCCCTTAAGCGATAATGAGCATGAAAATGTATTACATAAGGACAAATAGAAGCAGAGAGGACTCAGCAGCGATCTAAAGCCCCATGCTAATGGAAATTCAAAGAGACAGAATTCAATTATGCTTCTGACAGCATCCGCCCCCAACCGGCTCCATCCCTTAAAGGTAGATGAGACGCCATCATTAGCGTTACGCATTTCCCACATAACGCCTTTGTGGGAGGACCGAGAGAGGTGCGGCAGAGATCAGAGCTCAGTCTGTCAAGTGGGAAACTCAATTAGGCATGCGGTGTGTTGAACGAGCTGACTCAAGATCACAGATGGCAATAAGCACAAATGCGTAGACATACACCTTCATATCCTCCCCAACCCCTACGACCGTGTTCAGTACTCCAAAATAATTGGTCATCCTTTTCAAGCACCATAAGACATTCTAAAGCATGAGAGTCAATACGTTGTGCGTACAGGGGAGTTTGAAAGTGGGTATCCGAGCCTCAAAATTGCTGAACAGGAAAACAGTTAGTGCCTGAGATTGTTGGCTTCAAACAAGTTGAGTGGAAAAAAATTAGGAAGTCGAAAGCCAAGAAAAGTTTGAAGGTTCAAAGAAAAAATACCTGACTTTTTCTTTTCTTTTTTCAATAAATTTTCGTAAAATATCCCATTGGATAGTTCAGACGGCATTACTGCACTCCCATTTTCTTCATACTGATCCCACTCTGTCCATGACCTACTTCCTTAATGGCATCCCCCAGTAGACTGCAGTTGGCCATCTCTCAGGTCCCTGTCATCTGTAGAAAATATGTGGGCGTATCTCTGCCTTGCTCTATTACACTGCTGCCTGTGTAGAGTTACTTTTTTTTAAACCCAGCTTTATATAAGTTGTTCACAAGGGGACTCAATGTACCCAAGATGGTCTCAAAAAGGTACTGGTTCTGGAAAAAAGAAACCATGATTGGCTAAGCTAGAACAAGCTTCACATCTTACACATCCTACTATTTATCACTCTGCCATTAAGAAATGTTTCAACGGCAAGCTTTAATTGCTTATCATCAGAAACATCTAATGTGATATCTCTTTCTAAAAAGCAGAAAAAGACGCTGAGAAGATGATGCTGAGATGTGAGACTTGCATGATCTGAACTAGAATGCAGTGGAAAGCCAGAAGAAAATACAAGGTAAATCACCACAGACATTGACGTAAACGCAACCTCTGCAATAATTTAGGCCTAAAGGAATAGTTCACCCAAAACTTTTTATTACGTTAAAATTATGTTCTATACAATATGAATGCGAGTACTGTATCTGCCATGTTGTCACTGTTACATATCAGTTGCGTCGCTTCACTGCCATTCATAAATCCTCTTCAGTGGCCTCATGGGATAGTAAAGTGTCCATCGAATGAGCACTTCAGAATCTCAGCGGAAGTAGTAGGTCATCCAGGTACTTTTCGCCTACTTCGGTTCTATAAATACTTTTTGGATATACTACTCTGTTGCCGTACTTTTTTAGTAGGGAACTATTAGATTCTGAATTTAGCGAAATTCTCCTAGGTATTTTAAAATAAAAATACAGTTTGAGCAGAAACATCCTCTCTAGTCCAAAAAAGAAAAAAAATACCACATATATTCACAGCAGTCACAGCTGGTTTAAAAGACACAATATCAGAATTGAATTAACGCCAACAGGTTGATCAGGATGTCAACTGCCTCAACCTTAGTGGCAAAAAAGTACACTAGCAGTAACCTGCTCAAATACAAGAGCCAAATCGATGGAGACTCACCCACAATTCACCCAGGCGATGGTACCCTGACCTTTCACGGCCTGAGCCACATCAGAGAGCAGCTTTAGATGAGCATCTCCAGACGAAGCTGAGGACACAAAAAACACATTTAGACGACTGCAGAAGAGACAGTAACACCCTTAAATATCATAAGCTTGTATCCAGTGAAAGCGGATGATCTCCAACACTGTGACCATGGCACCTGGAAGGCCACATGGAGCCTGCATGTCACCCGCAGAGAAAATGCTATAAATAGCCTCAATTATAATGTGTGAATTGCCTTTATTACCCATAATACATGAAATCAAAGAAAATTACTATTTTAATATTTTACATACCATTAAATATTTTTAATTTTCAAATAATTTGTACAAATATACTTTCACATTTAGCCAGTGCTTCTGATCTGCATTCTCATAGGCTACTAAGCAAGCCATTACTAGTTCAAAAGATCTGTGTGTGAGAGAAAATCTGTTTTGTATAGGTTGATTCTTTTCATTGATTTGCTTCCATTGCTCTCCTCATTTGTAAGTTGCTTTAGATAAAAGCATCTGCTAAATTATTAAATGCAAATGTAATTCTGATTGCGCTATTATTAGTCAGACTAATAAAAGATTATTAGACCGCACGTAAACACCGATACTCTGAACTAAAATATGTTTGCAGGACAATATATGAATACATACAAAAATACATTACAAAATGAAAACATGTAAAAGAATGATATGGATTCACATACAGTCAGGTCCATAAATATTGGGACATTGACACAATTCTAATCTTTTGGCTCTATACACCACCACAATGGATTTGAAATGAAATGAATTTTAGCTTTAATTTGAGGGTATTTACATCCAAATCAGGTGAACGGTGTAGGAATTACAACAGTTTGTATATGTGCCTCCCACTTTTAAGGGACCAAAAGTAATGGGACAATTGGCTGCTCAGTAAAATGTATATAAAAGTTTCAAATGCTGTTCATTTTAACTTTCTATTCATCAAAGAATCCCAAAAAAATGATCACAGTTTACACAAAAATATTAAGCAGAACAACTGTCGACATTGATAATAATAAGAAATAAGAGCACAAATAAAAGAGCACAAATCAGCATATCAGAATGACTTTCTGAAGGATCATGTGACTGAAGACTGTAGTAATGTCTTAATTTTAATATTAAATAGAAAACAGTTATTTGAAATTGTAATCATTCCATAATATTACTGTTTTACAGTATTATTGACCAAATAAATGCAGCTTTTGTGAGAATAAGAGAATATATATATAGAGATTGATTGATTGATTGATTGATTGATTGATTTGAACTCAAGTTCATATAAAAAAGCAATCAGGTCTAGAAATGCGTATAGGATTGTTGTACAATTGCACATCCATCATTTCCATAAATATGGGGTGAAGGCTGTCATCAGGGCAAGTGCGATATTTACAAAGTGAAGTGAATGTTCTCCAATTTTACAAGCTTTTCTTGCCATAGTACTCACGTTGATAATGAAAGCATTTTGCCAACACACCTCGGTACGGAACAACAGCGCACCGTGTGAAAGTACTAAGTGTAAAAACACAGTGATAGTTTCACTACACCGCAGATTTACACATTTGTGACAGTCTGGGATCTCATACTACACCGCTGAACCCGCAATCTGCGTTTCTTCCCATTCATCACATCAGCCAAGGTCAAAGGTACAATAATTTTGGGGTTCTGCCTTGTTTACCAGTATTGTCTTGGGATTTAATCGAATTAACCTAGTTGAAGGCGTTACCTTTTTGAATGAAAAGTGCCCGTTCGCCACCTGATCATGAACGTGGTCCTATAGTGTAAACGGACTATCACAGTTAGCAGGATGCATCTAATGGGATGAGCAGCGCTAGTCAGCCATCAATCAAACGCACTGTTCGATACACAGTCTTATGCAATGACCTCATGCGCTCGAAATGAGTCATGAATTATGAAACAAATAAATCTTGCTCAGCAAGACCTTGAGAGGCTCTTTCCCTTGCTTTGTGGGTGGGAGATTGTTTATGAACCGTTCATCCATATGGTACCCATAAATGGCACTATGCCTGCTGCATGGTTCTGCTAATAACAGCCAGGAGTGATGCAAATGAATATGCAGTGTTAGGGGGTGTTTTTTGTAATGGCTGGAAGGGAGAGATGCATTACTTTAAGTTTAGGGTGCTGAAGTTCTTTATGCATCTCTGTTCTTTTCTGTCTATGGCCATAAGATTTATATTTTCACAGCTAATGAGCGTGGTAAGTAGAGAAAACTTCAAGTGTGCTGTACAGAAGGTCAAGTACTGTATCTATAGGCACCATCATGCTTTTGGCAGTGAAAGCAAATTTGACCTACCTATTGTGGCATGACAGGTTTGTTAGAATATAGTGGAATCATAGCTTTCTCAGTGAATTTTTCCTTAGGGCATGTAACACACTTCTAACAACGCAAGCTTGATTTTATGCATCGTGTTCCGAAATGTGTCAGGATGCAAAATCACAATGAACATTCACATTGCATTCTCGGCAAAAGTATCTTCTTCTATAGTGAGCTCTCTTTCAGGTTAAATACTATCATGGCAGAACAAAAGTTTCAAGACAATCCTGCTGAGCAAGTTAAAGTCAGCATGTTTAAAGCTAACACAGGGTTGGAACAATAAGGATTTTTTCACCAGTAATTCTGATTACCTGCTCAGCAAACATTATCACTGACCCCACCACAAAATAAAATGATACAAATGTTATTGTTAGCAATGTACACAACCATTTTACAGCTTTTTTATTTGAAAGAAGTCTCTTCTGCTCACCAAGGCTACATTTATTTGATTATTACATTTTAAAATAATTGTTTTCTGTTTTAATTTATTTTAAAATGTAATATACACTCACCTAAAGGATTATTAGGAACACCATACTAATACTGTGTTTGACCCCCTTTCACCTTCAGAACTGCCTTAATTCTACGTGGCATTGATTCAACAAGGTGCTGAAAGCATTCTTTAGAAATGTTTCCCATATTGATAGGATAGCATCTTGCAGTTGATGGAGATTTGTGGGATGCACATCCAGGGCACGAAGCTCCCGTTCCACCACATCCCAAAGATGCTCTATTGGGTTGAGATCTGGTGACTGTGGGGACCATTTTAGTACAGTGAACTCATTGTCATGTTCAAGAAACCAATTTGAAATGATTCGAGCTTTGTGACATGGTGCATTATCCTGCTGGAAGTAGCCATCAGAGAATGGGAACATGGTGGTCCTAAAGGGATGGACATGGTCAGACACAATGCTCAGGTAGGCCGTGGCATTTAAACAACATAATTCAATGCCGGGAGCGTCGTGCCCTGGATATGCATCCCACAAATCTCCATCAACTGCAAGATGCTATCCTATCAATATGGGAAACATTTCTAAAGAATGCTTTCAGCACCTTGTTGAATCAATGCCACGTAGAATTAAGGCAGTTCTGAAGGCAAAAGGGGGTCAAACGCAGTATTAGTATGGTGTTCCTAATAATCCTTTAGGTGAGTGTATACATACACATACACACACACACATATACATATATACACATATACATATACATATACATATATACATATATATATATATATATATATATATATATATATATATATATATATATATATATATATATATATATATATATATATATATATATATATATATATATATATATATATATATATATACACACACATACACAGACTTTTGAAGGTAACTTCAAAAACTACTTTTGAACTTGAGGATCACTACAACACATCTATCGGTAATTGTGTTTTGAATTAATGCATTTATTAAGACATCTTGGCATCTTTGTCTGCTAAAGCTGTAATACTTTTATTGCATCTGAAAAACAACAGTTTTTAGACAGACTTACCTGACTTGGTGTATAAAACAAGAACATTAGTTCTGGTCCTCAGAAGTTTCTTGAAATCCTTGTGGTCATTGACTTTCTCTATGAGTGGAGACACCTTTGCTGCCTGCAAGGCGGATGACACTGCAACCTGAGGAGATGAGACAGAGATCAACATTTTTCACTGTCAGTGCCAAATATCACTGGTGGTTTCAAAACCAATAAAAGCTAACAAAAAATACAGCCATTACTAACAAGAGCCAACATACCATATAGTTACATCACATCAATATACCCCTACATCACTCTGTAACCGATTAGAAACAACTGGAAATAAAGGGTTGGTCACAAAACAGAAAATGCACTACAAAAAAAATCTGAAACAGACCTTAAAAAAAATAATACAAATTTCCCAAAAGTGCCCTGAAATAGCTCCTGAAATTATGCTCTGATGTGAGACTTATGGAGATTTATAGACTATGCTCTCTCTGCCATACTCTCCATCAGTCTTCCCAGCTGGATGGAGCTGAGCTGATAAAGGCAACAGCAGATAAAGGTGCTGTCATCTAAAGAAGAGGAAAATGACAAGATCAGACAGGCCATGTCACAAACAGAGGCAGTGACCCAACCTATCATATGCCCTTATCATCTCCCCATGCAACATGCTTGAAGGGAAAGGACACTACCACAATAAGTAGAAATTAATGCTCAACCGTTACTGGACAAGACAGATCAAATGTTATTTACAAAATGACATGCTGAAAGAAAACTAATTTGGTCTGTCGGGATGTCATCTGATAGCTTATCAACACCCTTTGAGACTGTCTGTAGTGTTTCCACATCCTAGACATAGAAGAGAAACCTACAAAAGGAAAGTAAAGAGAGTAATTCAAGTTAAACCTTTTACAAACATTTTGTAGAATCACTCCTCATGACAGTAAATACATAATTCCCATGTGTGACATTGTCAAGCCTACATCACATTAAAGGTAGCTGAACTTTAAAATTTTAGCATAAGAAACCAAATGTATCTTGATCTTTGAGAAAAGAGCTTGATGTACTATGAAAAAACACTAACTTTCAGAACTCAAATCTTCCTTCCCAGTCCAAAAACAAATTGAACCTAAGCTACACAAACATTTGAATTTTGAAGGATCTCAGCATTAGTAATCAGCAACTGTTGTTACATTTTTAAATACAAATCATGATCGTTTCAGTATGATTTTCTGCGTTTAATCAAGAACATACATATACACACACACACACACACATATAAATAAATCACAAAGGAGTTTTACTAATGTATTTTAAGTTGTATTTTAAAATAAAATATGAAAATATCTTGAGCTTGTGTTAACCACAGATATTTCAAGCATTTAACCAAAAACCAGTTCAAAAAAACCCATTGACTTCAGAACAATGGAACCAGAAGTGCTAAAATTGTAACTTATTTCATCATCCCTGTGCAGTGCTCATTTAATATGCAAAGGTGTAATAAAAGTACATCAATAAAAACTAGCCAATTGCATTCTAAGGATCAGATAAAGGGTGGAGAACAGTCAGGAAACTAACAACAACAACACAATTACTAACAGTGTAAGAGAAACAAAGTATGTAGAAGAATGTATTCTCCATCCTCTCTCTATAAAAGGAGCAAAAGCTTTATATAATACAATAGCATAAAATAATAAACAACAGACAGGAGCTGTACAAGTCTGCAAAGATTGATTGTCACACGGAAGGGTTGGTGAGAAACACAGGTGCCTCAGACAAAACCTTCATCTTTCTACATGACAAACCATACTATCCTTCATTAAAAATCACAACTCACATTCTCTACACGAGGGACAATGGCCAGTGACCTGACTGAATTCATTACTGCACACTCCGTTGAACAGCACCATTACATCTGGACAAATGTTAAATAAACAAAAAGTCTCTGTTAGTCTAGCATTATCATATCTCAGTTCTTAGCTGGAAACCTCATGCAGGCAGGGTAAATTTAAGGTAAAGAAGGTCATTTTCTGCACCACTAGCAGCAGCAAATGGAACTGTAATATGCTCGAGCAGCCTAATTGTCCCAGACGTAACAACATTAGCTCAATCAATGGTGTGAGTTTGGCCTAGGACTACCTGTTTGTTTGAACAATGGCAAACCCTTTATCTTTACAATTACATTTGGTGCCACCAGTGGTGCAGAAATTAAATACTCCATCTTTCACACTTGCTTAGGCCCAACTGAGAGTAAAACCATTGGCATGTACATAAATAAAACTTGAGTTCTGAATTCTAAGAACAATAGTATGACCTTCGTTGACGTAGGTGACATAGCAAATTGCAAGCCTTTACCAACTTTTTTCCCCCTCCAAAAAATAATATTCCATTCAGTGGGCCATCAAAAACAAAATGCAAGGAACGAAAACAGTGTCATTTTGATTCGTTTTATATTAATAACAAAAAAACAGTTATGGTGGGTAAGAATTTGTTATTATACATACAGTGTTGGGGAAGTTACTTTAAAAAAAAAGTAATTAATTACTAGCTACTAATTACAGTGTAATTAGTAGCAGTGTAATTAGATTACTGTACTGCATTAGTAGCAGTGTAATTAGATTACTGTACTGCATTAGTAGCAGTGTAATTAGATTACTGTACTGCATTAGTAGCAGTGTAATTAGATTACTGTACTGCATTAGTAGCAGTGTAATTAGATTACTGTACTGCATTAGTAGCAGTGTAATTAGATTACTGTACTGCATTAGTAGCAGTGTAATTAGATTACTGTACTGCATTAGTAGCAGTGTAATTAGATTACTGTACTGCATTAGTAGCAGTGTAATTAGATTACTGTACTGCATTAGTAGCAGTGTAATTAGATTACTGTACTGTATTAGTAGCAGTGTAATTAGATTACTGTACCAAATATTCCTCTAAAAACTATTACTAATTACTTTATAAATCCCATATCATCCTCAACCAGTACAGGAATAGATACAAAACTTCTTTCAAATAAACAATATACAATTGAATAAATTATTTTTAACTAACCAAAGTATGCAAGGGACAGTGTTACATTAAAAACATAATTTTAACAATTACATTTTGATGAGAAATCCACTATTGTCTACACAGTATTTAATGCAATTACACCAGATTAAGTTACAGAAAAAATAAGAGTAATCCCTTACTTTACTTTTTCAAGGGAAACGTAATTAAATTACCCATTAATTACACCCAACACTGATTATTGCATACATTTCTCAATGCACCTGTCACTGGCAAGTAAAAAGTTTATTTTCTGTGGATTAAAGACAAAAGAACAAGGATCAGAGACAACGTTTCATTCAGTGGCATGCATTTCATTAACTCTGTATGAGCAAATGGGGTCGAGCGGAGTGGACAACCTGTGCCAACAGGGTGACATCCCAACGGCCCCAGCGCCTTGGGAGCCAGCGGGAGTGTGAAGATTATAGTCAGGGCTAATTAAAGTACTGCAAAGCTGAGGGACCTGAGAAATCACACCTTCTCTGACTTCAGCCGTGCTGACAGGGGGAGCAGACATGGCGATGCATTATGAAGAAATGTCAGAGCTACTCACTGAAGTATTTGAAAGGACCAGCTTACTTTCAGCAAGTCACTCAGTCCAAGTCCAACATTAACTTTGAATGGGTCGTATCATGAAAGATTTCTCAAAAAGACTAAGCTGAAATTGCTCATTCTGAACCATTACATCTCCTGACATCAGGCAGATGAATATGACCGTTCTCATTAACTCTTCAACAATGCCGGTTTGGTCTTCAAAACACTGGCACAGCGAGGCAGTATGAAGGAAGCAGTATTATTTCTAAAAACAAAATATGAATTAAAGAGAGTAAAATGAGTGCAAATCCAGTCAAAGTGTGTGCAGTTCCTGGCTATGTGTAGCACCTACAGCTCTGCAAATCCTTACAAAGGATCCCAGCATTGGGAAAGAGTGACTTTAAGCAAAGTTAATTTCCGTCTAATCACATTTCAACACAGATTGGCTTGTGAACAATAATGTAATTCATGCTTTGCGAAGAGCCTCTTAATGACAAATGAAGCAATGCAAACTATATTGAACCAGACAGCAAACACTCTTCCTGTAAATAAATGCAGCAAATTGCAGTCATTTGGAAGTGTTATCATTGAAGTCTTAAAGGCACAATATGTACGATTTTTGGATTAAAATTAAAACCACTAGAACAATATATTTTGTTGACTTATTTACTTACATTATCCCGAATGTTGCCAAGAATGTTTAAATCCAGAGAAACTGTTTGGATACATGCGTCGACAGAAAACTAATCATTGTTATGCAGCTCAGCACAGTTAGTCTTATTTTTTAAGTCTCATTTTCTTGATTTACAGCAAGTCCCATTTTTACCATACTATGTCGATCCAGCTTACTGCACTGTGCAACAAGTGTCTCATAGTGGCCGCAAGTCCCATGTTTACCATGCCTATGTCGATCCAGCTTACTGCACTGTGCAACAAGTGTCTAATAGTAGCCGCAAGTCCCATTTTTACCATGCCTATGTCGATCTAGCTTACTGCACTGTGCAACAAGTGTCTAATAGTAGCCGCAAGTCCCATTTTTACCATGCCTATGTCGATCTAGCTTACTGCACTATGCAACAAGTGTCTAATAGTAGTCGCAAGTCCCATTTTTACCATGCCCATATCGATCCAGCTTACTGCACTGTGCAACAAGTGTCTCATAGTAGCCACGAGTCCCATTTTTACCAATATTCCAAAAATAATCTATTTGAGAACGATATTTGCTGATATATCTGCTGTCCTGAAACGCTAACGTTAGTATCATTGTTAATTTGTTGTGCTGCTGCAAAGTGACTTTCTGGCTCTTTGAATAAACTTGACCACTTTTAATCCTGCGGTGATCTACCCGTAATAATTCATAATTTCATTATAGCATTTGTTCCATATAAACAACTATAGGCTACCGTAGCCTATCAGTAACGTTACCACATAATTATGACACATATCAAAACGTGATATAATATAGCAGGCAGAGGAAATTAATTTTTTTTATTTTTATTCATTATGAGTTGTATTTCATTGTTTATTATTTCGTTACTTTTTAAATTAAATTTATAACACTTTGTTAAAATTGCAGTTTTAAAATAGTAATGTTCAAAGCATTGTTTCCTGTGATTTTAATCCCTGTGTAAATGCATACATTATGTTGTCATTTACATATATATATATATATATATATGAATGTATATGGAGCATGATAAAAAGGTGACCTTGAAATTGTGGCGTTAAAGGTGACGCGAGCCGGGGAAAAATTTGGGTGCACCTAAATTTTGTGCTGGTGCACCTAAATAAAAAAAGTTAGGCGCACCAGTGCAACCAAGGCAAAAAGTTAGTTTTACCATGCCTATATTGATCATAACTTTCAACACACTCAAATCTAATGTGATAAAACAGCTAAAAAAAGCTCAGCGAAATCAAGGCGTCATCAAGCTATGCCTTTGTTTTGAATATGCGACCTATAGCGGCGAAAAAAATTACATATCGTGGCTTTAAAGACATGGAAGCAAAAAATAAATAAATAAATGGCCTGATAATTCTGAGGATCAGGAAGAAGTTAAAAGAACAGGACAGAATCCAAAGACATTGATTTTTTCCTCAAATGACCCATCTTTAAACCTGAAATGTACAGTTTCAGCACAGAGACAACTGCAGCATTCAACTCATTCAGAGACAAAAGAGTTAGTGTTCTATGTCTAGTCACATCAGGTTTCCATCCCTATTTGGTGCACCACCTATTCTTCAAACACTCTGTCCAAACCTGACCGTCGACCAACAGAGCGGGCCCATTACTGTCTGGCAATCATGTCCTGTACCTGTTAAAAAGACTTTCATTTGGCTTCCCCTGAGCAGTGGTGTTCGATGTGGGCATTATCCTAACAATGCTAGCTTTTGTAACAAAAATGTGATTGTTATAATCATCTACTGAAAAGCTCTGATAGACAGGCCTGATGACTTCCTGTCGATCAATGTAAAGTGAATAGAACAAGTTAAAAAAAAAAAAAAAAAAAATATATATATATATATATATATATATATATATATATATATATATATATATATATATATATATATATATATATATATATATATATATATATATATATATATATATATATATATATATATATATATATATATATATATATATATATATATATATATATATATATATATATATATATATATATATATATATATATATCACTACTATTTCATCTGAAGAGCAGCTCTGGCTCAAGGGAATTAAGAGAACATACAGGGAAGAATGGGATGATGGAGGAACACATTTTTCTGCATATTCCTAGCTGAATCTCTTAGTTTCTGCTTTTCAAGGAGCTCCTTGTGGACTCTTCGACTCAGCAGGGATGGTCTGCAAATCATTAACTTGGGAATAAACGATTCTTCAACAGACAGATATGACAAAGATTTCAACAGCATGCAGAAGAATGAAATTCTTACAATAGAAACAGGGTTTTCCATTTCTCTCCAAATCAATATCCTCTTTAACCCAAAACCCATTAAGAAATTTTAAAGAAGAAACTGATTTCCAAGTAAAGACTGAAACTCCAAAGTGCTAAATGACATTTGGAGATAAAAAGGAGCACAACTAGCAAAGCTAATGGCGTGTTATTGTAGTATATAACAGTACATCAAACTCTTGGTGAAAATATCTTATCACCTATGTTTGCATGGCCGGCCGGATGAAATCCATGAGGGTCTTTTCTCTTCACATTCTATGCAAGGATTCAATGGTATGAAATTAAATGCTAAAGTTTAAAAGTCTGGGGTTGTTTTGTCTCTTATGCTCTCCAAGTCTGCATTTATTTAATCAAATATTTTGTAAAAACAGTAATAGAGTGAAATATCATTACAATTTAAAATAACATTTCTATTTTAATATATTTTAAAATAGAATTAATTCCTGTGATGGCAAAGCTGCATCATTACTCCAGTCTTCAGTGATCCTTCAGAAATCATTCTAATATGCTGATTTGCTGCTCAAGAAAGATTTATTATAGTTAAATACAGTTATATTGTTTCAAATTTTGTGGAAACTATGATGCATTTTTTCAGGATTCTTTGATGAATAAAAGTTCAAAAGAACAGCATTTATTTGAAACTTTTGCATTCAATGAAAACGGCTTGATATAAAAAAAAAAATATGAAAACCGGCAATAAAATATAATAAAAATGATCCATAGAGATAGCTTTTTGTGATGAACGAACCAAAATGTGTCTTATTTGCATACATTCTATTCATTTATTCTCAAATCTCACTGACGGAATCAGTGTAGTAAATATGAAAAATAATGATCAAAATAAGATAAATAATGATATGGCTTCAGAATACTAGAATATAGCGACCAAGTTATACATGGACTACTTTATGTCTTACAGCTTAACCTTACAAATCACTAACCACTTCAGCTGTTTGGAAACCATAAGCTCACACGTTCTCTCTTCTAACATCAACCATAGTAGTTCAGAGAAGAAAGAAAATCCGTAACATGGGAGAAGGGCTGCGCCATACATCAAAATGATCGAAATATCGCAAATGTACATATCTCAAGGGCACACGATGTATGAATGATTTTAATAGGCTACTTCAACATTGTGAAAAGTGTACGTTTCAGGTCGATGCACATGGTGGAGAATAGACTGGGCACACGACTGTTACTTATGTGAGTTGCTTGACGTTAAAAAGAGTTATTAAATGCAATAACTTGTGAAAAACAACTGCTTGCAGTCTCGCGCTGTTTGACACACACCGAAATGTGCGCACAAGCTGCCTCTGAAAGCATGTGATCCCTTCAGTTCTGTCTTGTTACACACTCAAACTGTCAAATACACACACAGTTATATCAAAATGGCTGTCTTGATGAGTATTCATGTAACACAGTCGGTTATGCTTTAAGTGAATGATATATAGTCAATAGGATCTGTGCATTAGCCTATTGAACGAATAGTCAATAGGATCTGTGCATTAGCTCTTAAGTGACAGCCTGCTAATGCAGCAAACCCGCCGATACATACAGTAAACCTGCTGATACAGTAACCCTGCTGATAGATACAGTAAACCTGCTGATACAGTAAACCTGCTAATAGAATAAACCTGCTGATAGATACAGTAAACCTGCTGATAGATACAGTAAACCTGCTGATAGAGACAGTAAACCTGCTGATAGAGACAGTAAACCTGCTGATAGAGACAGTAAACCTGCTGATAGAGACAGTAAGTAAACCTGCTGATAGATACAGTAAACCTGCTGATAGATACAGTAAACCTGCTGATAGATACAGTAAACCTGCTGATAGATACAGTAAACCTGCTGATAGATACAGTAAACCTGATACAGTAAACCTGCTAATAGATACAGTAAACCTGCTAATAGATACAGTAAACCTGCTAATAGATACACAGTAAACCTGCTGATACATACAGTAAACCTGCTGATACATACAGTAAACCTGCTGATACATACAGTAAACCTGCTGATACAGTAAACCTGCTGATACATACAGTAAACCTGCTGATAGATACAGTAAACCTGCTGATAGAATAAACCTGCTGATACAGTAAACCTGCTGATACAGTAAACCTGCTGATGATACAGTAAACCTGCTAATACAGTAAACCTGCTAATACAGTAAACCTGCTAATACAGTAAACCTGCTAATACAGTAAACCTGCTAATACAGTAAACCTGCTGATACATACAGTAGTACATACAGTAAACCTGCTGATACATACAGTAAACCTGCTGATACATACAGTAAACCTGCTAATACATACAGTAAACCTTTTTGCATGTAAATATTTGCATTATATTTTTGTTTGTTTACATTGATGTTAAAATTATAATGTCAGATTTGTGACATTAATTTTTGCTAAAACACTGCTGGTCACTTTCAGACGTTGTTGCAATGCTTTATTTTTCCAGAAAGAATGTGAAACATAAATGGTATTATTCTTAGTATTTAAATAATTTTGAAAATATAATTTAAATAGATTTTACACACTAATAGCAGTATCGTATTGCATTATTTAACAAGGTATTGCAAATCGCATTTTTCTTCAATATCGCACAGCCCTACATGGGTGTAAGTCAGCGATTATAAAATTATCATTTGGGGGCAAACTATTCCTTTAACAGTAGATCATCATTTATTAAAAGAAAATTAATAAGAAAAAAAAACAAAAACAAGAAAAAAGAAAAGAAAACCACACTAAACTTTTAGAATTTGCAAGGCACTACTATATAGCACAGTATATAATTCCTCAGTGATCTAATTATGTCCACTATGTTATCTTTGACTGTGGTTTATGCATGCTATTGCTCCTGCTATTAATCTTCCACTCAAGGACACCAGCGTTTCAGCAGTGGACCCTGCTGACATGTCTTGCACAGCAAGGGAAACACTAACAAAAAAATGATCTGTCATACATCAATGCAAAAACATCTTGCTTAATCAGCAGCGGAAGCTGTCATCTACCATGCACTGCGCAACTGACATCGCAAATCTGCTTAATAAATAGAATCTAACTTTCACATTTAAGGTCTCACTGATTCAGCACAAATCGTACCTCTCCTCAAACACGCTTCTTCCTGCTGAGCCAAACAACACGGGGGGGCTTCGGCTCTGCAAAGCTGGCGTAGGTGATTCATAAACAGAAGGAAATGACTCCACGACTGAAACAGTCGATCTAGGAGTCAAACTTTCTCACACAATGTGTTGCAATAGTTTACTGTACTAGGTGCACAACGTGCTGCTGGACCAAGCAATGTGGAATGGGGAAGAGAGGGGGTTGTGGGGTGCCTGTAATCAAGATTAAGAGATTTTATAAATTGCTCTGACAAGCGGGAGGGCTGGAGAGAGGCACAGATAACAGAGAGAGGCTTCTCTTCCCCCACCCAACCACCACAAAGTCCCAACAGTTCGGGAGAGCCCCTTTGTTTGCGGTGGCAGGCACAAAACAGGATGTGAGACAGGAAAGCTCCTGCGTAATGAGAGTTGACTGACGTGGCCGAGCAACTATTAGAGTTTGGTGTTGAGGACACGGCCCACATTGATTCACAAATCAGTTGCGAAACAGGGTTGCACTTTAGGATGCACTTTAAACTGAAGCAAATGTGGGTTAATTAGCTCTAAACAGTACAAGCTCACTTCTGTCATGTTCATCAAGAACAGAACAAGGAAGCGCTCTGATCAAGGTTAAATAGCATTGCTACTGTAAATATGAACCTTGCCCTAAATCAAACTGTAAGATGTAGTTAGAATATAATCATAATAGAGAAGTAGGAACATCAGTTAGTTCCACCATTGATATGCTGTTGATGCATCAGTAATGTGGGAACCTGTCAAATACTAGTCCATGCTATAAATGCGTCAAGAAAAAGAAGTGTCAAGTGATAATATAACCATCAAGTAACAAATATTTCCTTGCACCTTAAATACAGTGTACTGTACACGACTTTTCTATTTTTAATGAAATTCAAAAATATTATATTTTATATTGAAATTCTTCAAGTTACATTTTTGTTTTTTTGGATACATGGATATCAACAAGTTTCCTTAGAGTTTCTTCACTGATCATAAACAGGCCATTTCATTAAAAGTAACACACAGTCATGGGGGTTCCGCTATGTTTCATTTTGATTGCCTGATTGGATGGACGAAACTTTTCAAACATTAACTATCTTTTAAAAGGTCTCTTTTAGACAATTTCAGACAGTTACACCACCTAAACATTTTGTCTTTTTAACTTTAAGTTCTTAAAAAAAAATCAAGTAATGATTGTGTTTAATCAAGTAATTTAATACTTTTTCATCATATAACAGGTGCACAGTGTGCTTGAATTTTTCATATATTTTTGAATAACATAATCTGTACCAATATAATACGCATACATTACAGCATCATTGACCCACAATACTTCAAAAACACCTCTAACATGACAAATTCATATTAAATCAATATGCATAACTGAATTAAGTGGAAATGCTCGTTTTATAGCAGACATTAGACATTTTACCGGCATTAGTGAATCCGATTTGACATTAGATAGTTGCATGATGAGGAGTAGATGTGCATGCATGTGAAGCACACAGTTTCAGGTGTATAACCACCGAAAACAAGCCCCGAGGACTGATGAATGAGACGGAATGATCTTGAGTCTGTCTCTTCTGCTGTCAACTTTGAGCTATACTGCTGCAAGAGGGACAGAAGATCGTTCCCTTTTCCATTCGTTTTCGTCTTACGTCAGATACAAAACATCTGTCCGATATGCGCATTACATGTCATTGATCATATCGATCCATTAGATTCCTTAGAAAGACTCACCAATAACAAGAATAAGAACATTTCGATCGGTCTCCTTCGTCTCCCGTATCGGTTCCAAGAAGCCATGATGCCGCTGCCACGTCTGGCTACGCAAGCGCAATCCATATTCCTCCAAATCCCTGGAGAGCGCAGTGCTTCTTAGGAAATGTAGTTTCTTCGGAAATGTAGTTCATTAAGGGCGCCGCAAGGGTGAGTGGTAGGCTACACACACACACGCACACAAACTTGCAAATGTATGTGATTTTAGCTCATGTAAATTATTCATCATCCATACAGAAACGGTGAATGAATAGTCATTCTACTCAAATTGCTTACTTGTTCTTGAACATAAGCTTCAAAACAATTAAAAATAATTTCCTGTTTTAGATTAATCTGGTTCAATGAATTAATTAACTGAGTTACAGGATGGTATTCTGAGGATTAACTGAGGATGGTATTCTGTAACTCAAAATTCTTTTTAGCTCCATATATTGAATTGAATGAACCACAGTTATACTGACAATCTTACAAAGTCAACAAAATATTATTCATAGGCCTATATATAGGCTAAAGAACCGTTGCTCGTGTTGCAGTGAATGCTCGACCTACAATGAGGGAAACGATTAAATTATTTCTTTATAATTTATGTGATGGAGTTGACACATGGTTGTGACAGATTTGTGACCACAATTATAGCTATAGCTAAAGATTGTATAAAAGTATATCATTATAAAAACCTCTACAGTAAAACTCACTAGGACCTGTGTGAGCTTATAGTTTTATCAATTTAAATAAATCATAAAATTAAAATTTTATACATTTATATTTTATAATAAATATATTTAAATAATTTCCAAGCTAGTTCAAGGTAGTTTCTCAGTGTTGCTATTTCATGAATATGTAAGCCCAATAAGTATTTTCTTATGTTTTCATGCCTCATTACTTAAGGAAGGCATTAAATAATAGGCCTACACAGTAATGATCGTTTCATATTTGCAGTGATCATGCTTATGTGTCAGACACACTGTAGTGCCACCACCTGGATGTGACAGTGGTACCACACAACTGTCTTGACTCTTGAGTCGCCTCCTCATCACATCCCCAGCTGCTTAATGCATGGTGCAGCTTGCAGTGTTTGGGCATATAACGTATTTCCACAGCCTATGTAATATGACACTGTGTTTTCTTTGCATCATTTATTATAAAAACCAAATCAATTTAAAAGTAATATTGGTTGGATACAAGCCTATTTAAAAAAAAAAAAAAAAAAAAAAAAAAAAAATTAAACTAAATGTATATATATATGCTAGGTACTCTATAAATGCTATTCATCTTAGACATGGGAAATACATTTATATTATTAGAATAATTATGATGTATTTCTTTCTTATACTGTAACTTTCTCTACCTTACATTTATAGTCTGTCAGGAAGGACCCTTTAGTTTTCCCCTTAGCAATTAACATTTTAGAGACAATATTAGATTATTATTATTTGTTTTTACGTTAATGTGGGTGTATTTTATACTATATAAAAACATATGTGTATTTTACTTATTTTATTTACACTGAATCAATCACTTGCCCCATATTTTTTTATTTTCAGTGACATTTTTTTCTCTTAACCCTCTGGTGAAAGATTTTACTTTACTTTCTTTAGAATTTTTGCTTCATTGGAATGGTACGAAACTTGGTAAAGGTTTTGGCACTTGCTATTTGAACAGACAAAACAATCATGGACATGATTCAAAAAGGTTAAATTGTCCTGAAAAAAAAAAAAAAAAAAAAATTAGTCACACTTGTATTGTTCGAGGTCAAAAATGAATGTGCATTGGAAATTAATAGGAGCTGAATTTCATCTATTGGAAATGTTTGGTACTCCGCCCAGACAAAATCTTACTGAAAGCTAATTTTTCAAGATATTTGGAACACAGCTTGTTTAGATTTATTGCTTTGTGAGTTTTGGAAAATATATATTTCATATAAAAACTGAAAAATTCGATTTTTCATAACATTAAAGGTGCACTATGTAACTTTTCCATCCGCTTGAGGTCGCCTATTCAAAACAAAGGCGTAGCTTGATGATGCCAAGTTTGAGCATAGAATCTTGGGACATGCGGTCTTCACCTCACAGCCGGTGATTATTAATGTTACTGTACAGGACCGAGTGTTGTGGGAGCTAAGCAAGGCCGCTGGAGCAACTGTTAATAAGATGAACGCAACACATGCCTCGCGAGAAGCGGGACTTTTATTATGCCACAGTCGCAGGAGCCATTTCCACTTTTCCGGTCATGAGTATGCGGTAACGCAGCTCTGTTTCTCATATTAGATACATTTGAGTGTGTTGAAAATGATGTTGTGACGTTACTCTGTGTGTTCGCTCGGCAGCTGATATGACACGTGTTGCGCACTGCAGTGACAGTAAAGCGTTTCTGCAAAATAAAACCGAAAACCGAGGGTAACGCAGATATGACGCAATTGACAGGCGACTCCCTCACACGTCCCGGTTCATTCAAAATAATCGTTAAAATAAAAATTTTCTTACGATTTACAAATAGTTGGAAACATTTGGGATATTGTAAGTACTCAAATGAACAAAATATATAACACTGGCCTAGTGTTTTTTGGATATTTTGCTGAAAAAAAAAATGTTACACAGTGCACCTTTAATTGTAAAAATTGTTACATTTTGTTCAAGTTCACTTTTTTTTTACTTTTTTTTTCAAAATAATCTGCCAAGTGTCGTTTTTAAAAAGAGACCAAACTTAAGTCTGTGCTCAAAAGCATTCATATTCTGTATTTGGTACCACTGTAAACCCCTGTGTTTTTGAACATCCTTTGATACTTCCTTGAAATGGATTGGTATATGCATATGGTAATCGTCCTACATATAAAAGTATCATTCATTCCATCCCCATATGACATGGTATCACGGTACATCTTTGTCAGGGTTTTTTGATTGCACCACACCAAAACCAAGACATGACACATTGCTACTTTTGGCAACAATGAGCGATTCAAAGAGTTAATTAATTGCCATGGTACCTCACCGATTCTAGGGACAGACTATCCAGGCTGGATAGGGGTGTTGCTGAATCCCAAAAAACGATGTGTTTTTGATAATCTGGAACAGGATAACACCGTTTCTATTACATACATGTATTTAGAAAGTAAAATGAGAGCTTCATCAGCTATTGCATGCAGCCACTGAGCCAAACATTTGAGGTGGAGCTTCATAACAGAGTTTGCACCCCTATTCGTTTGAATTGCAGCTGTCCTTCTGTAGTAGCCTCCTCTTTCCAGCACAGCGCAGTAAAGCAGCTGCAGGTCGATCGGTGGAAGTCATTCACAGAAAAGGGATACTGCACAGGAGACCTACGCAAAGCGGAGATTGCGGTTTATGCGTTGCGTTTTACGTACGATAGACTTTACTTCAGAGGAAGGACATCAGAAGGTAAAAACACTCTCTTAGATATCATTACCTCACCTTTACATGTGGTTATTTATAGAAACCGACTCTAATGTTCTTGGAGTAGGATGTTACTGTGAAGTACTTTAACAACTTCTGCGGTCAGATTTGACTGGCTATCAACATTTCAGAGACTCTGTGATTTTTTTTTTTAGTTTTTTTTTTTAGTTTTTATTTCTTTGTGAAGAACATATAGCCTATATGCCTAATATGATTACATCAATTTATTTTCTTTCTTTCCAAATTTAAATAATTTTCCAATTTCAGAATATGTTTTTATATCGACTATTTGCCAGTGGATGACATTTTTAGTAGGCTAATATTGATTTTTTTGTATTATTATTATTATTATTATTATTGAACTCTTGGTTATCTAATAAAACTAGATATTGACAGATTTTCTCTCTTTATGGTGATAACAAAACCCTCATGGGAATGTCATGTCTTTTAAACGGTCCTTTTCTCCAATTTCCTAAAGAACATGAATGTTTTATATGAACAGGATTCAGGAGAGTATTCCTTTATCCTGACAAGGAATTTACTCGCTGCTCACGTTCTGTTCAAGATCCGAGGAATTTTGCTTTGGAATCAAAACGTTCGTCCTCAAGCTGTAAAATGCGCTAGCAACCTTATTTCACTCTCTTTTACCTTCGTTTGGCTTTTGAGGGGTTTCCCTTGTGCATATTTTGACTTTTCACCGAGAATAATCTACTTTTGCACAGGATGTGCGAATAAGTCTATCAGAAAATGTGGAGGGAAGCGTTTAACATCTCGGCTACCTACAGTAGGCTATAGGGTATCTGTGTGTTTTCGAGCAACTTTATAAGCGATTACAGAAAAGCTATTCATATTTTATATATTGTTTAAATACAGAAACCGGTATTTTTTATTAAATTTTTTTAGTCAGTATGCTTGTAAGTGAAGGATAGCCTACTGTCAGATAACCATGTGAATAATGTGCAATGATGATGTTATTTACAAGGTAGAGAAGACTTTATTAATACAACCTATAGGTTATATCATAGGCACATACATCAGCAAAAGTAAAGTTTTTCTTTGTATAATTTAAGCTCGCTTTACAACACACAAAAGGCGCCAATGCCGAAAACAGAGGTAGCCTAGTCTACAATAATAAAAAAAAATTAAAAAAATGAAAGACCAGTTATGAGAAAAAGTAGCATAGGCTACTTGAGGACGAGCCCAGCAAGACCCAGCAAGGAGAACAAGCAGCCTACCTAAACAATACAATGCCACATCTACAGTTTACTGATATTTTAGGAAATGTAGGTTGGCGCTGAACCGATTATTGTTGGCGATATCTGCAGACATAAGATTTATATGATCTGCCTGGCACTTGATTTGTCAGCTTCGCGCATTAATATTGAGCTAAATCTGTGCCTCGGCTTTGTTACACTCAGTGGCTCAATTTTCAATTTCCTCAAAAATTGAAAACAGATCTGTTTTGAAACCGTGTTTTCATTTTCTTCGCTTTTTTCACTATCGTTTGAATTGAATTGAAATGAAATGACTGAGTTCGGTGTAAATTATGTTCAAGTTCTCTTGAACCGGAGAGCAGGTGTACAAAACATAGACTGTAGCGCTGGTCAAAGACGGTAGGGGGCAGTCTCTAGTCTTGTAGTTAAAGCACTCCTTGGTAAGAGAGAAGGCCGATAGTACACAAACGAGAAGGAAAATCACCTGTTGGCCAGGCACACTTTAAATCAGGGCCGCTAAATCCTGGAGATCAACTTTCCTTCGGAGATTTAACTGCAATCAAACATACCTGAAGCAATAATCACAGTCTTTTGTTTCATCCCAGGGTAGCCTAAAAGCAACAACGTTGTTGAAAACGCAGACTGTTATGAAAAGCAAATGATTGAGCTGTTCAAATCGGTTCCAGTCCTTAGATTTCACATGGTTGGCTAAGTAGGGATAAATGATAGATGCATTTGATGTTCTTTTAAGCTAAAATCAAAGAGATCAAGATGTTTTATAGATCAAGATGTGCACGCTCACATGCTCTCCAATGACAACATCAAGGTTTGATAGAAGACTGATCATCCTGTTCAGCACATTAGTTTGGAAAATGTTTCAATAGCCTGTTGGTTTAAAAGGAAATGCTAAGACTAGTCTTACAAGTTAGTCATCAAATATTTTTCTTCAAGACTGTTCATAACCTTTTTTATGTCATTGCATATGTGTCTAATTTGATACAGAAAAGACTGATTAACCACTAACTGCTAGTTGGTCTAATTAGTTCTTAAGACCGTCTTAACATAATGGCTATGTTTATGCAACTGGCCTCTGGTATATTATTGTCTAAAAATCTTTTGCTTTGGTCTAGTGGGAAAACCTTTGCAGATTGCTTTGAAATATCTGTTTTTCATCCTTGATTGTAAAAATATGATATTTCCCAATTATAACTTGAAACCTCATTGTCTCTCATTTAAAGTGTGAATAAACAAATTCTGGCTTATTATGTTTAGCTTGACTGTCCTTAGGAGGATTTAGAGATATATTTACCCGAGCTTATTCTAGTCAAGTACCGTTTGTCCACTTATTCTACCTAAACACCACTCACCGTAATGTTTACACGGATGTCTCCTGGAAAAGCGTGGGTTTGTTGAGCTGAGAGTTCTCTAGGATCAAGCATCTCAATTGATGATTATTAATGATGCTTCTTTCTTCTTGGGTTCTTGATAAGGATTTCTATAGATTCAGACTGTTTTCAACATCAATCAAGAGAACCTCAAGAGTGTCCTGTCCTTATAGTATAGCTCATTCTGAGGGGTCTGGCACTCAATAGTAGATTGTCATCATTCATATGATGAAGGAAGTCTGGAGCTATTGTGTTTGTCTACGTGTGCCTGAGGCGGCTTGTGAACGTCTCTCTTAACCAAAGAGTCTGTTTGTTTGCCGGTCCACTAAAGGCTTTTGTGTATGAGTATTAATATTCATACAGCTCCCACCCCCCCACCACTACCACATGTGCCGGTCGATTCATGTGTTTTCGTAGTGCATGAGGCCTCTCTTTTCAAATGTAAAGTAGGTTTTCATGTGTAATGATCTTATGAGATCCCTTGTCAGTTTGAAAGTAAAGAAGTAGTAGCCTTATCAGGACATCGGTTACATGCATCCGTAGTGAGTGACATCCATAGTAATGAGACCTGAAAATGCAAGGAAATCTGATAATTTGCATTTGATATCAGCATAAATAATTTTAGCTCTTGAGAAGTGATGACTTGGTAGCCCTTATCAAAGTTTTAGCGGTGCATACCTAAGATGTGCCATGTGAATTATTTCTGATGCGGAATCATCATTTGAGAGGGGACAGTGTGGATAAAAGTTTAATGGGAAAGAACTTGATCTGACTGGCAGTAGATATGACTGCATGGAATAGAGTGTCAAAGTCAAGTGTACTTCTGCCTCGTTTTAGGGTTAGTTAGGTATCTGAGCTTAAGATCACCCAAAAATGAAAATGATGTATTTTACTCACCCTTATTTAGTTCCAAAACTGTATAATTTTCTTTATTTTGGGAAAATATTTTTTCCTTACAATGGAAGTCAGTGGTCACCGAAACAGTTTGGTTACCAACATTATTCAAAATACCTTTTGTGTTCAGCAAAAATATTAAAATCACAGTTTTGGAATGTCATGAGGGTGAGTAAATGATGACAGGATAATTAGACTATTAGAGGTTTAAAGCTATATAAATGTATAATGTTCCCTCTGAAAAGCTATTAGCGGTTTCTTCATGGTACAGTTCTTCAAAATACAGTTTTAAACTCTTTCATCTCTTTAGAAGCATTTTCTCAGCTATAGCACTTCTTCATTTTGAATATTAGATCTTCTCAAGGCAGAATTCATCTTACTGAATTATCCTAATGATATCTTCCCTAAGAGCCAGTCTGCTAATATGTTTTAGCTAAAGTGTGTGTGTGTGCGCTGTGCCTGAGTTTCTAAGTAAAGGCAGTTAAGGAGCCATTCGAGTCGATATCATTCAGGTTCTTCAAACCCTCTCTATTGTACATTTTTAGCTTTAGAGGGAAATGGCATGTTTAGCTCTTGAGTGTGAAATAAAAGTCACTCTAGCAGTTCAAACTCACTTTATGTATGCACACTGCTGTTTCAGAGCACTTTAGAAGTGTAGGCTGACACTTCCTGACCTGACACATTGCTTGAGATAAAAACAAAAAAAAACACACATTTAAATGAAGGTTTCAAACAGGCCCTTCTTAATAGTGCTGTAAGTGTTAGCCATTGTGAAACTTTCTGTTCACACAGAAAACAATTAATTATTTATTATTTTAAATAATAAATATTTTAATCGTGATCATGACTCTCCCGATTAATTAAGCATAATCATCTGTGATATTGTCCCACTGGCAACCCTCTACAATGCGAGTAAATAACTGCGACCAAATGTCACACTAGCTGACATTTTTTTTTTCTTTAATTAGCCAATGGCTAGTAAATTGTATGATTTCACAACCCCTGTGATTGAGCTAGAGGCAAAAAATAAGTTTAGCACTTTCCTTACTAATTTCATTTCCTTTCTGAGCTTTACATGCTGTCGCTTGGCTGAGAGTGCATTCTGTCGCTTTCTCTCACACACGTATACTCATCGTAAGAGAAAAAGAGAGTCTTACACATGCCATGGGAAGAGAATTGACAGGCTAAATCTAAATGCAGGGCTCGACAATAAGGACTGCATGATGGCCAAGAGTTGACGTAGCTGTCACTATCCCAAACAGGCCAGTGCCGCATTGCAATGAACGTTTATCATTTTATAAGTAACATTCAAGTGCAAGAAGACACAAATGAGAACTCCGTTCAGTACTCGCGCACACATTTGAAGCGCCTGCCCAGAAAGCCATACGTGACAGCGCCCGACAGCACACAAATACTGAACTGACACTTGAATGTGCTCAAAATTATATCAAAATGCTGGTCTTGGCAAGTATCATAGTAAGCACAGTCGGTTATGTCTTTAATTAATGTAAACAGTTGAGAAAGACAATATCATATATATATATATATATATATATATATATATATATATATATATATATATATATATATATATATATATATATATATATATATATATATATATATATATAATATATTAGTTTTGAAGATATTCAACCCCAAAGTGCCATAATTAACTATTCAAAGAATAATCATATCAGGCTGAACACATCCTGAACCCATGGTGTCATTGGTTTTGAAAGAGGAAACTTAGCTTATGGTGTTCCCAGGCCATCTCTGAAAGGGAATAAAGGTTTTTGTGATGTTCTCCATTTTGATGCCGTGATTGGGGTGAATTGTTGCTTTTCATGAATTGCTTCATTATTATTCTTGCTATCAAGAGGTGGAACAGGAGGAGTTTGGTGGCCCTTGGCCACTTTTCAAGAATATTGTAGGAACGCCTTGCTATCTTTTGTTTGCTGAGGGGGGAGGGATGGCGGGGTGTGTTGAATCAAATCTATTCCCCAAACAGTTCAGCTGGGTCTCAACTGAAAAAAAAAAAAAAAACGTGTTGGTGGATTATCGTCTTGGTCTGTTCCTTTCTGATAAACCGCGGTCACATATTGTTTTCAAATGTGCAACTGTCCATAGCACAACCCTTCTGAATATCAGAAACCTGGTGTGGATGGATGGCTGCGCACTACTCTGTCTGTGAAATGTGATCTGTGATACGGCTGAGCTGCTCACTGTCTGCAGTCCTAATTAATACTTGATGTGATTGAAGGCGCTCAATTTGTCTGGAGTCTTATCTTGTCAATGCGTTTGTTGTTGGTTTTTTTGCAGAATGTCTTGCAGACAGACGGCAGCTGAAATACAACAAACAATTAAGCCTTGGAACTGACAATTATGTCTTATGTTGTCATGGAGATGTTTTTACACAAATCATGTGAGACGCATTGCTCACTCTTGTGGGTTCTAATTAAACAAACGCTATACTTCCTTAATCACACCTTTTTCGCAATTGAGAAATCACGTCCCTTAGCAAGCTGAAGTTTTCTCTTAAGAGTTTCCGTCAGCTCCCGAAGCCAGTCAGACGAGTGGTGAAATGGAAAGCGTATCTAGATGCAAATGTTTCCAGTTAGAGAGCTCAAGTTATTTGTTTGTCGTTTGTCATAGTGAACGGTGGATTGTCATTTTAATATTTGCAAAGCTGGTTTTCTCCTCCCCGCTGTCAAGGGAGGCATGCAGTTGTATGTAAGTGGACGTGAAGGCATGCATCTTTTCTTTGGCATTGTTCGGTCCAAGGAGGCTTCAATGAGGAGACGGGGAAAAGGGTAGAGACCAAACTGCTCCCACAGTTGATTTGCCCATTGTGGGGGAGGAACACTATTCCCATTGATGGTGTTGTTGGTGAAGCCCCCAAAAGCTGGAGAAAGGGGGCCCATTCAGTGCAATGGGTGACCCTGCACAACTATTGGAGATGGGTGTTAGTGCTTTTGTGGAGCACGGTGGGAACATTGTCCCTATTTTAGTGATTTAATACCCCAGGTCTGAGGCACTTTGCTATCTCCCCTGAAATGTTCGTGTTCTGGCCTATATCTTTTTCACTACGTAAAATACATTATAATACCACTCATTTCTTTTGTTGGAAAAAGGTGAATGAGCAATTTGCAGTCAAACGATCTGTCTTACTCTACAGATATGGAAGCCTGTAAACGCCTGAGTAAAAAATAAGACCAGTAACTGTGAGATAAAGTTTAAATTAAGAAATAAAATGCATTGCGAGTTATAAAGTCATGATTTTGAGATGTCAAAAGTCATCTTACCATTTTCCTCATATACCGATTGTCTCCTCTCCACCAGTCAGCTGGTGTGTGGTGGGCGTTCTGGTGCAATATGACTGCCTTCGCATCTTCGCAGGTGGATGCTGCACATTGGTGGTGGTTGAAAAAAATTGCTATATGGTTTTGATTATATAAATTGGGGTGTTTTCTTGATACTGTAAATGTGTGCTTAATGTCTTATAAATATTGTTCTTAATTCTCAAAAAAGTTATCATCTGATAGGTATTTTTAATATTAAAAGTTCAATTAAATACCTTCAGTGTAGGTAAATATATATTTTTTAAATTCATATTTAGTAACGTTACTAACACCCTTTTTGAACAAGAGCTTGTCACTGTACACTGTAAAAAAGTAAGTTACCTGGTTGCCTTAAAATTGAGTTCACTGAAATGGGTTAATAAACAGAAACTCAAAATATTATGTTACCTGAACCACATTAATTATTAGTTGTCATAACAAATCATGAAAATAATTTTTACAGTGTAGCATAATTAGTTGCCGATTTAAAATAAAAAAATTAATACAAGCAAATATTGCTTTAAATGACTCAAATTATACATGCAAATATAGAGCCACCACTGTATAAATACAGAACTTCTTTTATCTGCCCTTTCACTGTCACTGACAGTTGTCAGAGAATCTTTAATCCAGTGTTTGCACACCTGATATTTTTTTATCACAACCTCTAAAAGCAACAGAGAAATCAATTTCATTCAGCTCAGCTCAATAAAAATACAGGTTATTATTTAGTTTGACAATTCTTTCTTTCATCCTTTGGCTGACCGTCATTTTCAGAAGTGTATGAACCCTGATATTGAATTTTGATAGGTAATTCGAAAAAGGCACAATAGTCCTGCACATTTCCAAATTGTTGATGTGAATGGAATTCCTTTCAGATCCAGAATGACAGACCATGTAAACTCTGGCTGTAAAATGAGATATTAATTGCCCTTTGCTTTCAGCCACTTTTGAATACAGCAAGACGAATGAACAAAGGCCTCCAAATGGAAAAAAAACGCCACCAGAGTCACTTATCAGGTGCATTCAAGATTCATGCCGTGGATTTAGCTTCTTATCTCTCTGACCTGAAGTGATCTTCCTCTTGGGGCCTTGCCTTTCTTCCAGACATTGATCCAATATGTCTTACACCCCATACAGGTCTATAAATTGCCCCCATGAGGGAAAAAACGATAAGATCAGACTAGGTTTCCATAGCCGTGGGAAAAGTGATACATATTTGGCCTTATGTTGAGTCAAGAAGTCTTTAAGCATACCAGAGATTTAAAAAAGTCTGCCATATAAAGTATCAAGTAAGTTAATACCTAAAATACTGCATTTTAAGTTTTTAGGCTGGAACATTGGTCTCCAACTCCATTCTATAGTACCCTTTTTTTTTTTTTTTTTTTTTTTTTTTTTTTTTTAAGTACCAACAACAACTCTTCTGGTCTTGCCTATGTAGTGTGGTTGGTTTCTGTTTCTATAGCGATAAGAAGTAGCTCTCGGTTGGGGCACGATGTCTGTCTCAAACACATCGACAGACTGAACCCTGTTTGACAGTGATTAATGTCTAACACAGAACATCCAGGGTCTGCCCCGTCTCCACGAGCAATGCTAATCCCATCCTGCACTCATCATCTTTGAATAAACAAGTTTGTATGCAGATTTATGACCAGTTCTGATGAGTTAAATGTATGGGGAATCTGAGGGCTCTGCTTTTGCTGCTAGTTTGTTGGAAATTACATAGAGGAAGAATGCTCAGTGCTGTAAAGGTTGACATGTTATTTTTTGAACATGGCTTTTCATCATCTGTAGCAAGCACTAGTACTGTGCACAGGAGGCAAAGTCACTTGAATTCGAGAACCATATCAGTCTAATTTAGAAATGAATTATGCTTGTTTTGTGAACTGAATCATTCAGAGAGGTTTTGTGAATGAACTGAATCAATCTGGTGGGAAAATTTTTTTCTTGTGAAATTTACAATTGTGGGCAGTGCAGGCACATGACTTGATTCTGTCCACACTTCCAACTTCCAAGTTTGTGTCCTTGCAGGGTAATGAGTAATGTCAGGATCTGAATATTTTCCTTGGGCTGGGATGGTTTTCTGCTAAATGGCTTTTCTTAATTCACTTGAGATAACCTGTAATGGGGAATTCAGTGCAAAATCTTTAAACATAGATGGATGACTTTGTCCTTGTTTTACTATTAGTCAAGAGCAGCTTGCAGTGGTTCTCAGACATTTGTCTTATTTCCGTGTGACCCATATGGAAATTCCTTATGGAAATTCCAGTTATCTTTGTGCTTTTCCTGCTATAGCACAAGGCATTTATTCCAATCTACAATTTGCTTCATGGAATCATGTTGCATACAGTATAATGTTTCATATACTATTTTTATAGTAGGCTATAGGGGTGAGCAGTGAAGCCGTTGTCTGTGACTATAATGATGAAATTATCTGAATACAATGATGCCAACTCAGTAGCCAGTTTTTAATTATATTTTCCTTTTATAGTTTCCATATAAAATATCTTGTATAAGTTATGAAATAATTTCTTTTTATTACAAACTTTATTCAAAACTAAGCTGAAAAACGTTAAGAAATGGGGTAAAATGTGGCCATCCAATCACATCACACTGCTTTCATAATGTTCACACGTTAGTTATAATGGCTTCACAGAAGCGCCATTGCATTAATTTCAGATATGTTCCTTAATAATATCTCTTAGTGTGCTTGTTAGGTAATCAGTCTAACAGTTATTTTTTTCTATTATTTGGAAGTCATTATTTTGAAGTCATTATCCATACTTTCTGAATAAAGTAGGCACAGAAGCACATCCCTAGTATGCAGTAGTCTGAACATAGCCAATGTTAAAACGATAGTAAATGGGTAAATGGATAGATAGATAGATAGATAGATAGATAGATAGATAGATAGATAGATAGATAGATAGATAGATAGATAGATAGATAGATAGATAGATAGATAGATAGATAGATAGATAGATAGATGGAAAGCTAGTGACAAGCGAACTTGTCTCTGTAGTCCTTCACAAGAAGAAAGATGTTTTAGGATTTGTACTTCCTTTTATAGGTAAGTTTCCTGTACTGACAAATTTAATTTATAAAGCTTTTATAGCTAAATTGCAACCTAAAGTGCTACTTGGGAAGGTGAAGGTCACATGCACAGGAATACATCCTAGGAAGGAAGTGCCACACTAGCACACTTGTGTAAATCAGGCTAGCAAAATGTTTGATGTTTTAAAGTAAATATATCCCCATACAGACCTGCCCTTCTAACAGTAGAGTGGCTAGGCCTTGGACAAGGGCCCCATTGAAAGCTTCCCTAGAGGTGAGTTTTTAAAGTTTTAGAGGTTTTGAAGGGGGATAAGGACCTGAATGCCAACACACTCTGAAGTACAAAGGCGCTCATGGAGATGGATAGAGGACCTTCTGGATAACAGGTTCAGTCGATCAGTGAATCCAGGCAATATGCCCCTAGAATACAACCAATGCAACCAATTTAAAAAAAAAAAAAAAAAAAAAAAAAAATCTAGATGGTGAGTGTAAATAATGCATTGTAGGATCTTTAGAGTCTTCTTGGTATTGCGTTTTTCATTGTGATTTAAAGGAAAAACGGCAAACGCAAATGAAAAGGTTTTCATTCATTTTACCATCTGAATTGACTTACTTTTTGAGATACCTTATCTGTCTGGCTTGACTGTACACTGAAAAAAAATATTTGTACTGCTTGTTCAAATTGCTTAATTAAAATGCTATACACAATTGCTATACATTTTGTCCTAACATAATTTGATTGTGTTCAAGCCACTTAAATATAAGTCTGGCTTGAAGTTTACTTAATCTGTTTGTGTTGAGATTACATGAATGATTTGTGTTGCATTAACTGAAACTGGGCAGGGCTTGTTAGCTTTTTATTTTTATTTTTATTTTTTTACATATTTTTGAGCAAGATGAGAAAGGGGGAGCCTTGATTGTGTTTAATAGTGTTTAATATTAAATTATGTTGGAATTATTAGAAGAATTTAAATTAAGTGAAGCATTTGCTTAGGCTGTGGACTAAAACAACTAATGTCATTATGGTTTTGGTGAAGGAGCTTTTAATGCTTAGCATTTAAGATGCTAATGTCTGCTTTTGCTAGCTAAATGTTTGTCAACCAGCTAGTGCAGTATTATAATTAAGTTGTGTAACATTAAAATATATGAAATTGAAATGGATGAATATAAAATGAAATGCCTGAATCATGTCAGGAGCCATATAAAATGATGTTTGTTTAACTTAATTGATTCACGTGGGACTGATGTACACAATTAAATCATGTAAATCCAACACTTTTTTTTTTTTTTTTTTTCAGTGTATGGGGCACATTGTCCAATGTGAGTTGAATGTTATTCAGATCACCATAAGAGTTGCTTACATAATTGTTTTCTCTAGCCTTCAGATATGATGGATAGATGTACACGTTTAAATTCATATACAGAATGATAGAAGTTTACTTGTAGAGGTTTACATACTTAGAGTTGTACAGAAATCATTGTAGTGTGTTTGTCCCTTGCCAGTAAACCCATATATAAAGGTACACAATGGATATCTGGGGTCTCTATTGTCATCTCTGGTTAAATAAAAAAATAACAAGTTACTCTCAGAGAAAGAATTGTTTTTCGTCAGTTATGCTAAATCATTATTGTAGATTTACTTACAATTGTAGTTACTTGAGTAATGCAAGAACACTTTTTTTATTTACTGGAATGTTTAAGGGCAAATAAAGCAAAATCACCCATAGTGTACATTTAATGTGGTCTGGATTGTATTTTATTTTATCTAGTGCAGTTTTGGTCATGGTTTTTGAATATGGGGCATATGACACTACCTGTCCATGCTTCTACCAAATGACAATGGATTTGTGACATAATTTGGAAGAGTTTGATTGGATGCACAATTTTTGATGTTGTTGACAACAAAAGATATATGGTGTATTTCTGTTGCCTTAGAAAAATGATAAAAAGCACATTAATTTTTCGATGTTAAATGAATAAATTTACTCAGCTTTATGCCATTCCAAACCTGTATGGCTTTCTTTCTTCTGTGGAACAAAAGAAGATATTTTGAAGAACATGGGAACCAAGCATCATTGGACTGACTTTCAAATAAAATAAGTTATTTTAAGATGTGTATAATCTTTGTTGTTCCAAACTTTTAATTTCTTCTGAGTAAATTATGAGAGTTTTAATTTTTGAGTGAACTAGCCCTTTAACTATGCATGATTGTCTGGCCAGTTGAATTTTTAGTTTCCCCTGCTGTCATTGTGTCTATCAGAAAATACCTGCAATCCCTTTTTCGGGTCACGACCCACCAGCTGAGAACATGTATGGAACCAATGTAATTGAAGTCTTCCATTACTCACGCCTTCATGGGAAAGAAGCTTAAGGGCCATCTCATCAGACTCTCTACCCCCTATGGGTACCAGTTCCATTTCATCTGGCCTAAGGTGGGCTGCTTATTCCATAAATACATAGAGCTGATGCTTGGAGGTTTAGATCCAGTGCTAAGCCAACATGAGCCAACTTCACATGTCCCCCCCACCAAACACCCATCTCCCTCCAACTGTTAACAGTAAACATGTCTTTTTGCGTCTTAGCTGGCACTGAGCCCGGCAACCCTCAGCAGTTTACAATGTAGCTGCAGCCCAGGCTTTGACTTTACAAAAGCGTGCTTGTGTTTATTAGGGTTTGTAAAATGACAGAACTGCTGCCACTGTGCTGTGAGTGGAATAAACAAGACATAAAATAGAAGCTTGTTAAGCGTAGACGGACAATTTGTGCTGCCGTTATGCTACGTTTAGTCTTTTTTTCCCTTCTCTTTCTTCTCTCTCTCTCTTGGACTGTCAATAGAAGTGAATTCAATGCCAATGTCAGATTTTTTCCCCCTCCATCACATATCTTCTGAGATAGATTTACATCATCACATGGGGTTTTGAATTGATGGGTAACCATTAACTACCCTGAAGAGCACCTCTTATTTAATGAGTAGGATGGTTCAGGCTTCGAGAGATGGATTTAATGACCAGAAACATGGCCATAAATTACTTGTGTTAAAACAGTTTGAGTGCTTTATGGAAACATTATTTTTATTGTACTGGAAGTGTTTGTTAACAATCCCAGTTCTGACAGTGATCATTTTGACAGTGTTGACAGTTTAAATAAGTCCTTGCGGAATATCAAACCAGTTTTCAGAATTGTTTCAGCAGCAACATCCATTCTTTATTTTGCCTTTTCAGAAAACATCTTATTCAAAGGCTCAGGGTGACAGTAGTTCCCTAATTAGAAGATAAATTAGCTTCTTCTTCCGAGTGGGTCTAATCCAGCACAATAGGAATTACCAGTGACGTAAGTGTATGTTGATTGGCGAAACACATGCCATACAAAACACTGACACCTGTCATTTTTTTAAAGAAGCTTGACATATATTTCACAAACTAACTCCATTAACATGGATAAGACAAACATACAGAAAGCTTATATTAACTGCATTTACCCATCACCGTTGTCCGCACCATTGTGTTCTTTTCTCATCCTCAATGATATGTAGCACTGCAAGTAGTAGGAAATTAGCCCTACATTTTGCTCTTTAAGTTTGCTTAACTTATGCATCTACATTTCATCTCAGTTATCACGAAACACAGCTCCGTTCACAGCCTCCTCCATCCTCCAGTTGTTGACGGTGAATGCCACGTTTAAGCGATGCCGCTGTTTCTACTGCCTAAAATGGCCCTAGGGGAACATTTAGTTCTCAGGGGACTGCCCTGGTGGCTAGTTCCTATAACTAGGGACAAAAGCCCCTAGCGTTACATGAACCTTTAGAAATCATTCTAAAAAGTCGATTTGGTGCTCAAGAAACATTTATTATTATTATCAATGTTGAAAACATGTCACTTTTGATGTGTCTTTTGATGTTACTTTTGATTTAATGTGTCTATTATCTATTTTGATGTGCCCTTGCCGAATACTTTGCCCTTGCTGAAGTATTAATTTCCTTCATAAAAATCTTACTAGCTTTTAAAGGGTATATGATCAATTAGTTGTTTTAAAACTGACATTTGATCTGCTGTGTTTCATCTCAAAAGTTGAATTTTTAAAAAACTTTACAGCATCATTTTAGTATTTGAAAACTGTTAACCATCTTACATATGTGATGGTCACAGCGCGAGATGCTGTAAAAGGATGTGCCGCAGTGGTTATTGATATGGCGCATGTATACCTAGAACAAATATTAACCTCCTAAGACCCAGGAAAACAAAGTATTTTGAATTTCATATTTTTTCATGTCATTACATTGTTTAAAGCATAAGATATATATATATTTATATTTATTTATTATTATTATTATTATTATTATTATATATATTTTTTTATTATTATTTTTTTAATGATATTTTATTCATATGTTATGCTATCTCCTTGTAAGTGGACACCATGACTGTTTAAAAAATAAAATGACATGGGATTTTTTTCATTCACCAATCAATTTTCAGGTTTTCAGGATTTTTAGAACCAAACTTTGCTTTGTTTAAAGATATAACTGAATGAATTGATAACCCATGTATGTAAAATGGTATTTCCCATTCAATGCAATGTATCTATACAGTGTATCTAATTTGCATATTAATGTGTTCTTGGAGCAACATGTAATGAAAAAGAAGTGTAATAATGTAATTGATAGTTGGCAACATTTTCATAATAATATTTAATAGTTTATAGGAACATTGATGTGTAATTTCTTTCCCTATTCACTGGTGTCTCCCCAAATGCCTGATAAACATGCTTCAGATTCACTAAAATATAATTTCCTTGCACGTAGACAGTGGCACCCAGGAGGTTTAAAAAAATAATGCGCACAAAATACAATAACTGGACTTTTCATCAGGTTTTATGTTGTCTATGATGTCATGAAGCAGGCAAGAGCTGCTTTGGAGGTGTTTAGTTGCAGTTTGTGCAATTAAAGGAAAGGCTGAGACTGAATATGTAGCTCGTGTCACACTGCTTGTGTTCAAAAGCTGAACCACCAGCCCTCCAGTCACTAACTCCAAATGTCTTGCTTATCTATTTTGGATCTCCGCTGCTAATGAACGCTAGACCTCACAGACATTTATCTGTGAGCGAGTGTACGTTTGATCCTTCGTCAATTATCTGTACACTTTACGTCTGCCCTCTGAAGTCTTAATTATGACATTGACAGAGATGCTACTGATCAGGCCCTCCCTCTGCTGCTGCAGTGACATTCAGAGCACACTATATTGCTCTTTCTGACCCACTGTGATAGGAGAACAAAGGGAAACAATCATGTTGGATGTAGAAAGCAGCCAGAGGTCATTGTAACACGTAGTTGTGAGGTCACATCAGCCAACAGAGATTGACTGTCTCAACAACATGACAGAGATACACTGATCAGGCATAACAGCCCTGACCCGTCGAGGCATGGACTCCACTAGACCCCTGAAGGTGTGCTGTGGTATCTGGCACCAAGATGCTAGCAGCAGATCCTTTAAGTCCTGTAAGTTGCAAGGTGGGGCCTCCATGGATTGTTTTGCTTTGTGGCAGGGTGCATTATCCTAGGATGCTGTAAGAGGCCCCAGCCACCAGGGAATACCGTTTCCATGAAAGAGTGTACATGGTCTGCAACAATGCTTAGGTAGGTGGTACGTGTCAAAGTAACAGCCACATGGATGGCAGGACCCAAGGTGTCCCAGCAGAACATTGCCCAAAGCATCACACTGCCTCCGCTGGCTTGCCTTCTTCCCATAGTGCATCCTGGTGCCATGTGTTCCCAGGTAAGCAACGCACACCAGGCCAACTTCTTCCATTGCTCCGTGGTCCAGTTCTGATGCTCACATGCCCATGTTGGCACTTTCGGCGGTGGACAGGGGTCAGCATGGACACCCTGACTGGTCTGCGGCTATGCAGCTCCATACATAAACTGTGAAGCACGGTGTATTCTGACACCTTTCTATCAGAACCAGCATTAACTTCTTGAGCAATTTGAGCTACAGTAGCTCGTCTGTTTGATCGGACCACATGGGCCAGCCTTCGCTCCCCATGTGCATCAATGAGCCTTGATCTTGAGGTCTTAAGTCATATTAGGTAAATGGACATTCGAAAGATTGGAGTCGTCACGCCAGAGACGGGTTTAATGAAGATGTTGTGTAGATGCGGCATTTACGGGGGGAGTTTAATTGACACGCTCTCTGCAGACACTTCAGGGATGTGTTGGTCATGTCCAGGCGCAGGTCCACCATCTGGTCTGGATACGGCCCGGATCCGGCTGACTGCAGTAAACCTCGGGATAAACAGAGAGACGAACATTAGCGTAGATGCCATTCGGCTTATGATGTAACGAGTACATCAGGTGTTATGGGAAGTACCATAACCTAGTTAATACAGCCTGACCTAGTTAATACAGCCTAACACATCAACTTTGAGGACAAAATATTCACTTGCTGCCTAATATATCCCACCAGATGCCGTGATGAAGAGATAATCAGTGCTATTCATATGTTTTGCCTTAATTTTATGAAGTCACGAGAATATTTTTTCTGTGCAAAAACAAACAAAAATAATGACTTTATTCAACAATTTCTATCTTGCCATTGTCAGTCTCCTATGCAGTTTACATGGTAAATACAGTGCAGCTCCCGAGTCATCATCACACACATACTCGTACGTCGTGGTGCTCATGTGAACAGCATCGGCTGCCATAGAACTCGAAAGTGCTGCACTATTTACAATGTAAACTGTTGTAAACCTATCGTAAAAATTGTTGAATAAAGTAGTTATTTTTGTTTGTTTTAGTGCACAAAATGTATTCTCATTGTTGCATGAAATTAAGGTTGAACCACTGGAGTCACATGGACTATTTTAACGATGTCTTTCCTACCTTTCTGGGCCTTGAAAATGTTAATTTAACAGCTGTCTATGAAGGGATTAGACAGGTCTCGGATTTCATCAAAAATATCTTAATTTGTGTTCCGAAGGTGAACCGAGGTCTTACGGGTTTTGGAACGAGTAATTAATGACAGAATTTTCATTTTTGGGTGAACTAACCCTTTAACCTCACCAGTGTGCACTGTGCAGAATCCATGTAGATAATACGACAGCAGCCATACTGTGCCACAATGCTTGCCACACACCAGTTTTTGGTGGAGAGGAGCATGATATAGCAAATTTACAGCTGGGATTATTAAGAGGCCATGATGGATCGGGGCAAATGGGGAAATTTGGCTTGTTTTCACCCATACAGATCGCAGGATTAACACTCCCTACTGGTTTGAGGGGCCATTTACACAGAACGCATTTTTTGCAGATAAAAATGTGAGGCGCGAAGCAGTGGAAGGGGGAAAAAAGAGCTGCATTTTAGAACTCTGTGTCATGTGCGAGACACTGCAAAAGATTTGACACGCTGCAAAAGACACAAGTCGCGAGCGCAACAGTCAAACACATCAGTTTAGCGCTAACGTTTACAGTGGAATGCAAAAATGTGTTCTGTGGGAATGGCCCCTAGCAGCAACCTTAGGCCCCTTTCACACTGGGTAGTTCTAGGGACTTAGTTATAGGAACTAGCCACCAGGGTGGTTCCCTGAGATCTAAATGTTCCCCTAGGGTCATTTTCCAGCTTGCATTCACACCGCCAGTAGGAACTCTGTAGTGACGCAAGCCATGCTTGTTGTTATGACTTATTTTGACAGCGCAGCTGACATTTATTTTGACGGCGCTTTGAACGCCAGAGCCTGAGCACACAGCTCTCACATTCTCCGTCTTCATTAGTTTATGATCTAATATATTTATAGTTTATGTCTAATATGTTATTAGATACAACTGTTTTGCAAAGAAAGTAGGCAGTATATGAAGTATTAGCGTTTGCCGTGTGGTTGATGCCCAATGTCGCTAGCTAAGCAGAAATACATAATTGTGTTTCACTTGGTCACCTCACAGTTGCGTTGGTTCTCCTCCTTAGTGTAAAGGTTGAGATGTCCATCTATCACTGTTTTCCATATTCGTAGAGTTAGTTTGTAGAGTAAATATATAGGCTGTAATCTGTGTGTGTACACAGCTTTTTTAAAACTGGCGGGTGCTGGTGTTTTGGGTGCATTCGGCCAATCAGCGTACGCTTGCGTCACTGGTAGTTCCTGTTGTGCTGGGTTAGACCCCACTCTGAAGTAGGAGCTAATTTAGTCTCCCCAAAGGCATTCCTAGAACTAAAATTGTTCTCTGTTCCTGTGGTGCGAACACACGCCCAAAAATCTGATACTTCCGCCATTAGTTCTAGGAACTATGATTCCTCCGGTGCGAAAGGCCCTTTAGTTTACCCAGGAGATGTCCCATCCAACCAGTCTGTTATTGCTGAAAATTGATGCCCAAATGAAGAATATTTAAGAAAGTTTTACTTTATTTAACCATAAAACAACTACAGTACATTTACACGAATGATGTACTAAAAACGGAAACGTTTTTCCTTTGTGTTTTTTGCTTACAAATGACAACGTTGTCTAAACAATTCCCAGTCACATGGACGGATCCGTTGAAACAATTAAAAACGCTGTATTATGCTGCCAGACCAGTAGCAAGGCATGGTCACTTTGTAAAGAAAAACTATGCGACTATATAGACTGAACGCATAATACACATGCTCATGACGTCACCATTTTCACAAATTTGCATTTTTTTAAACAAAGACAATAACAGTATCCTTCAGTTTTTTTAAAAGGTACCGTTTTCAGGCCCCCAAAATGGCATTGTTGCAAATGAACTGCCAAAATGCATAAAAGTTTTCTGCTTTCAGTTAAAAACGGTGTTGTGTAAACAGCACCCTAATCACCAAAGCAGATGCTTAAATATACTAATTAGAGTACCGAATGAGTTTGATTGTGATGAGTAATGTGTTGTTGTATTGAGTGCCTGCTCATTCATTCCAGCCCAGATATTTATAATATTTCAAAGAGCTTGTAGAGTCATACTGAGAAGTGATAGATAGATTAACATGTTTACATTAAGTAAACTGAGTGCATGCCCTGATATTTTGGAAAAAAGACAGTTAGGTCAGCTATCCAGGGGTTATTTGTTTTCTGTAATGATCTCATTAAAGCGAGAGGTTTACTCTGAATCATTAATCACCCTGTTGACCATCAGAAGAGGGAGCACATTCTGTGGCTTTGTGATCCATCTGACTGGCAGTAATTACTCACAGGATTGGCACTTCATCCACTGAATTTAATTCATTTTCATTCTAGAAAAGCTCCAGTGTTCATTAGCTTCAGAACAATGAGATGAAGCGGGTTATTTGGCATAAACTGAAATAGGTGAACTTTTGATGGCACCAGGTATTGAGTGCTGTAGATGCTCTGCTGTGATCTCGGCTTTTGATGTCGCTGATGTTTGATGTGGTCATCACAGACGGGCACTGGAGACTACAATGGAGACTTTTTAGGCATTAAGATGCTCTGCAAAGCTCAAGCAATTCCAATGCACCTTTCTATGAAATCCTGCTTTTGCATGCTCCACGTTATGTGCTCGTGCAATCTGTCCTATTCCTGTTCAGAATTCAGTGTGGAATTTATTGCCCTCTCATTGTCAGGAATCTTAAATTCTTCAGTCACACATATATTACTTCAGTTTCCTACTAATACACGTTCACTTTGAATCCATGCATTCATCTACTGAGAAATCTTTTATGCAATTCAAACATATGGGTTTGAATTGCATATAGTCCATCAAAGAAAACTTTAGGATGACCATGGCACTCTTTCAAATGAAAAAGCCTGTATTATCAGATGGCTACATACAAAAAAATCTAAAAACTCTCCAACACCCTCCAACACCCATGTCTTCCTCAGGGAGAGCAACACAACAAACTCAGCAACTGGGGGGTATTCCGGAAAGCAAGGTTAACTTACCATCACATATACCTTGAACTCTCGGTTGATTAACCCAAACTTTGCTTACTCGAGATATGCTGGTTCCTAAAATGAGTCTGGGAGTAAGTTCAGACAATCGCCACCTATTTTGTGGTTGTACAAAATTTTTTTCAACCTTTTCGTTTAATAAGTAATCTTTATTTACTGAGAATAAGGAATATATTGTTTGTTTGATGCTAATTAATTGAATGCAGAGCCATGTGTGAGATGACAATAAAATAAATAATAAATATATTTGAACTGAACTAACATTTAAACATTAATTTAGCTGTCAGCGTAGTTGTGATATATTGCCATTTCCCTCGGATGTTATTGACTCAGGGTTCTGTTCGTGCCTTGCTATTGATATGATATCTGCCCATTAGAAGACCAATATTAATTGAAAAACAAATAGTGGTTCAAGTCGGAAAGTTGGAAAGAAAATTTATCAGAAATATTCAACAAGTTGGATGTAGTTTTGTGCAACCACATGTTGGACTATCTGCATGAAGTCTGTTCCACAGGAATCACAGAGGATAGAGAATAACAATCACCGGTCACGATTTAAAACGCAAATTTTTAAAGAGAAATATCTGAGAATTTTGATATAAGAGAAGAGGAGCCTGAGTTTGTCTTATACATCTAGGATAGCTTGAGAATGAGTAAATTATGGGATCATTTTCATTTTTGGGTGAACTAACCCTTTTAAATAAATGCAGCCTTGGAGAGAATAAAGAGACTTTGTTCCAACCTCAAACTTCTGAACGGTAGTTGTAACATAATAGGACTTTTACTTTGAATAAAACAAGCAGTAAACTGTAATTTTGAGGAGCTAGCAGTTGAGGAAAGTGCAAACTTTAGAGATCGCAGACTGGTGCACTAATTAAAGAAATCTGACATAATCAGATGCTGTAGTCAAATTAATATATTATAGTAAATAATTAATAATTAGTAAGCTGTTGATAGATAGTATGTTACATTTATTAGAGACATCAAGGACAAATTATCGACAAATACTGTAGCTATCTTGTAGTGCCACTCCTGGCTTGTTGCATTCAGGGGTGGGTGTTATTATACCCACTGTGGGAGGCGTAATTACTGCAGCTGCGGTACACACATACTACATCGCAGTCACACTGGCCCGCCGACCCAGGAGGTCCCCTTGCCTTAGACCGCCACATCTATCAGCCTTTCATTGGCTGCCTTTTGTGTGAGTCTAGCATACCCAGCCTCCTGCTGACTAAATGCAATTGATATGGACAATGCCTATGTTCACATTATAGGTCTAAATGATCAATTCAGTTTTTTCCCATTCATATTCAGTCTTTTGTTCATGTTATTCATGTTTGTAAATGACTTGTATAACATCATCTGTGTTAACATTCGCAAATGAAAAACCATAACATGTCGACACTGCTAGCAGTGCAGTATCATGATGCATTTGTTAATTTTACTTAAATTGATGGGCAAGAACATATAGTCCTGCAGTATTGACATTTACATCGTCCTAGTTTCTGCCTCGCCGTCTTTCTACAGATGCTCCCCGCTGTTGCTCACTGCAGGATTTTTTTTTTCTCAATGATTAAAAAAAAAATCTTTTTTGGCTCTTAATGAGGGTGACATTGACTTTAGGCCGTGTGCAGAGATGGAGTAATTCTCTAGTGGTTTGTACTTGGGTCACATTGTCATGAATCGTATATGAGACTGATCTGAACACATCAAATGAAATGGCCCAAATCAGATTTAAAACTTTCAGCCCTTAATGTGATCATAGCTAATAAAATATTCTGAACTACTTGCCAGGATGCTCAAACCAAATGGTCAAAGTCTGAATTTGCATACTAGCATAGTAGTCTTATTATTTCTTCCATTTGGCCTACTGTTCCGAATTCTGCCAGATTTTGGTTGGTTTAGATTGGTCAAGATGCTGGTACATGTAAAAAGCATTTTCCATTGATGTCTGTTCATAAATTTGTGATATACTGTGTTTTTTTTTCTTTTTTTTTTTTTTTTTTTTTTTTTACATTTCTTATACTGATAATATTTCCTTTACATTATAGGGTCATTCCATGTCAAAACAACCAAATTTCAGAAACTTTAGATTTTTTTGATTTTGTTAATATTTTTATGTAGAAAGCCAAACATAAACAGTGATGAAAGCCAAAATATTAAATGTCATGGATGATTATTTACTGAGTAATCCACTATTTTGTAGAGGGGACAATTTTCACATGAGATTTGGAGTAGGGGTGGGACAAAATATCAATAGGGGCAATATATGGTTGTCCTTCTCCATGTGATAAAACAAATCAATATGCTGGGCCAAATATCGATATTTTAATGAATAAAATAAGGTGCTCTAAATAGATTTCCCTGCTCCCAGTGTCACTACTTCATGGCTGCTGGAGGTGACGCTCAACACATGAATGAGGGAAACATGAACATAAGTTAACTAGCCTAAGAAAAGGGGATTGCGTACAGCAGTGTGAGTAAAATAATAGATGCCCCAGCCACGTTTAAGTCCAAAGTCTGGAAATCCTGCGCTTAACCTTTTCACAGGCATTTTGTTTTCATTGTTAGACAGATGTCATGATGTATCATCATAAGATTGTCTAGCAATATATTGATTTTCTCAGAATTGCTGTATCGTGATATTATCGTTATTGTGAGCCGTGTATCGTATCATATTGTGAGGTACCCTTTGATTCCCACTCCAAATTTGGAGGCATAATACAAGGGGGTAAAAATGACTTTAGAAAGATGGCAGCATCATTATTTTATTTTTACACAGAGATTGGTAGATATATTGGTAAAATCTGTTGACTTTAGAAATCTTTAATGCATTATATGCCAATGGTGAGAGTTTAAAAATGGGGATAAAAACACCCCCTTTTTTTAACCCCCCCGACATTTGCATGCCTCTTGCATGAAGTATTAAAGATCTTTTAATATCCTTTTATATTTTGGTTTTTAACAAACTTTTCTTTTGGTATCCATATTTTTAACGCTCTATATGTTTAAATTCTTTAGAAATGAGGATCTCAGTGTAAATAAGGTTGTACACATTTTCAGTGGTCAAAAACCAAATGTGGGTCATTTTTCATATATTTTTTTTCTTTCAAAGAGGAACAACTGATGAACAAATAATGTTGAAACTAGAAATGTATCACATTTAATAAAACTTTTTTTCCTTGTCACTGTGTGCTTTTAGAGATTTTTGGAAGCTATTGGCTTAGGTTAGCGCTGCCATGTTGTTTCTTCAGGCAAACAGATGTCGAATCCAGTGTAACAGCAACCACTACAATAATTTTTTTCGTATACTCCTTCAGAGCTGGAAGGCCAGCGGTAGGTTGCAAGGAGCAACTTTTATCATTTTCCCGGAAAAACTACTGCTGAAGCAATCATTTTGCCACAGTCACAGGCAAATTAAAACTCTGAGATCAAACCATAGCTTGCCTCACCCCCTGCTTCCCACCTGCAGCAGAATTTGGAATCTGTTGCTCGCTAGACTCCCTTAATCTTGGGCCCTGGGGATCTTGTTGGAGCCTGTTAGCAAATGTTTATCCCACAGTGAACACCTGGTTGTTTGGAGAGTACGCCCACAGTGCACTGCCATCCACCACCCGAGCAACAACGTGCTTAAGATTGAGCCTGCACATCGTATTCCTACCACAGTGTGCAGCTCATCGCATTCAACATTGTGATTAGCATAAGCCTCATTTAGTCATCCTTTAATGAATCATTTTTCTTGGGCTTATTCCCAGCTGTGAAAAAGCATTAAATGGTAAAGCTATGAATTGTAACCTTAAACTTGATATTACCCAAAGAGACCCTTGAACAAAGCTTATCGCATATCATTAACCACGATTACTCATATGTCCCCAGGGATTTCTAGCAGTTTGATAGAATAGCTCTTTAGTGACGTTTCATGGAAAATCTTTAAGGAAATGCACATAATTCAGTGTATTTATACCAAGCTAACATTCTCATTTAGCTTTCACATTGTGTGCACAGTGCAGGGCAAGTTAGTCCGTTCCAACTGCCTTAGTCAAATCACGGTCCCGCCAGACATTCTTGGCGCTCATCCCGCTTTGTTTTAAAGGGATAGTTCTCCCAAAATGAAAATCCTTTACTCAACTCATGTTGTTCTAAACCTGTATGAATTTTTGAAGAAGATATATTTAAGAGGTTAGTTCACTCAAAAATTAAAATTCTGTCATTAATTACCACCCTCATGTCATTCCAAACCCTTTTGTTCATCTTTGGAACACAAATGAAGATCATTTTGATGAAATTAGAGAGCTTTCTGTCCCTCCATAGATGGCTACGCAACTGATAGTTTGATGGGTTAAGTAGAGAACCTCATCGGTTCTCTTTTGGACTAAACCGCTCAATTCGTATGGATTAGTTTTAAAAGTTCTCTTTATTAACTTTTTGAAGCGTCAGTTGCGTCAATGGAGGGACAGAAAACTTCATCAAATAGATATTCATTTGTGTTCCGAAGATAAACGAAAGTCTTATGGGTTTGGAACGACATGAAGACGAGTAATTAATTTATTTATTTTGGGTGAACTAACCCTTTAAAGAAGGGCTGTTTTGTCCATACAAGAGTTGACAGGGTCCAAAAGAACATGAAACCCCCTTTTGATTTTTATTTAAAAAAACACAAGGGTTTTTTCCAAAGATCTTCTGTTGTATTCCACAGAATTTTTTTTTTGCCAGATTTGGACTTTATTTATAGCCCTGCGGGTCTAGTGGTCAACTTGCACTATTTTCACCCTGGTTCAGCTTCCTTTTCCAATCACGGGCAGCATGTCCTGAGGCTTTGAAGGCCCCTGGCAGTCTGAGACTCTGGGGCACTGGCCTCATTGGCCATCTGATCCATAATCCACTCCTGCCAGCTGCAAGCCTGCATGTTTTTCAATAAAGACATTAAAAATGTAATCGAAAAAGATATTTCATTTTAAAAGCCTGGACAGGAAAAAGCAGTGTAATTGAGTGTCATAAAAAAAGGACTTTCATATGGAGATAAGCCACCTGTTGAATCTAGGATGTTGAGGTTGCTCGGCCTGTGGCTGAAAAACGTCTTGGTTTCATTGACCTTTTAAAGCAGTAACTCTCAGTGTTTGTCAATTGATTTATTGAACATGGCCTTGGAATGCAGGTCAATCAGATCATAGGAGCAGGGGTTCGTTGAAGGGCTTCATTATTTACTCCTTAATTACTCTGGCCCGGTGTCTTGCTCCGTCTCTCTCTGCTTTGCACTATACAATGCTGGACTAACCTTTGCTAGACCCTCAGAGACGAAGAGAGCACAAAGCCCCTGTGCCTGATCTGTGGAGGCTTATGAAGTCTCTTTGCTCTTCCTAATCTTAATTAAGTCCTGAACAACCTGGCTTTGCTCTTATCAGTATAGAGACTGATGTTGTCGAAGCTGAGGGATGCTGTATTGCACTTTTAATTGCGAAGTTTGATAAAAACGGAGTAGAGCTCAATAAAAAGGTTTCATTTATCTTGAACTTTTGCACAATGATTAATATAATCATGAAATCAGAAATATGTTTTGTGTTTGTTCTGAAAATAAGATTTTACAGTATGTAATGGATGTGACTGTAATCATATAATGTTATTGTAGTTGTATTTACATGCATTTACTTATGTTTAGCATTCTTACTTAGTTTGAATGACATGTACTTCATGTAATCGGGTCTCGTGCTCTATATTTTCATCCATATTTATATGGAACAGATGGCAGCATTTCATCTTTTGGTGGCACTTTAGTTTAGGGTCCAATTCTCACTGTTAACTAGTTGCTTATTATATTAGCATGCATATTACTAAGATATTGGCTGTTTATTAATACTTATAAAGCACATATTAATGCCTTATTCTGCATCCATTAATCCTACCCAATGCCTAAACTTAACAACTATCTTACTAACTATTAATAAGCAGTAATTAAGAGTTTATTGAGTCAAATGTTGCAGTTAATAGTTGGTTAATAGTGATAATTGGACCCTAATCTAAAGTGTGACCCATCTTTTATTACAAGATGATCTGTATTGCACCATACCGTTCAAAAGTCTGGGGTCAGTATAGTATCTTTTTGAAAGAAATTCATACTTTATTCAGTTCTATATAATGTTTTAATATTACAAAACATTTAAAATAAATTAAGTTCTATTCATCATAGATTCCTGAAAATAATGTATCATGGTTTCCACAAAAATTAAGCAGCACCAAATGGTTTCTGAATGGTTTCTGAAGGATCATGTGACACTGAAGACTGGAATAATGGCTGATAAAAATTCTGCAGTTATTTTAAATTGTAATATTTCACAATATTACAGTTTTTATAGATTTTTTCATCAATAAATGCAGCCTTGGTGAGCATAACAAACTTCTTTAAAAAACCTTAGAGACCCCAGACTTTTGAATTGATGTGTATATGGGATGGTTGGCAAACTCGACTGTTTGTTAAACAGTGGACATTCAAGATAGGGTGTAAAGGGCGGTAAGAATGTTTGAAAAACCTCTTTGGAAACAATCATTAGCTAATGTAGCTAAGTTCTTACTAATGTATTACTTAATCTCAGGGTGTACTTAAAGTAAATAATGCAGGTCATAGGGGTGCAGCATTCAAAAAAGGAACATAGTGTAGAACATAGTGTGGCTGGTGCTCTAGCTTATGTGTAATACTCGGGTCTCCTTTTTACCAGCATTCCAGGGTCTCAGTTTCTATTCCACCGAGAGAGTTAATGGTTTGTTTATGAGTGTGCACTCTTAAAAATAAAGGTTTCAAACGTGGATTTCACAGTGATGCCGCAGAACCATTTGGTTCCCCTAAGTACCTTTCAGTGAACAGTTTCTAAAAGATAATTTTATTTTTTTTTGTGTGTGAAAAACATTTGAATAATCTGAAGAACCTTTTTCCACTAAAAAGAATCTTTAGTGTAAAAGAAAGTTTCTATGGATGTTAAAGGCTCTTGAGTATAGGGTACACGTACCTTCTGTCTCTTGCTTCACTAAATAAAACACTTATGTGCTTCCTCTGATTCTCTCTCCGAAGGCTACCGAAGGATTGCTACCTGTTTCTGCTATAGCCCTGCAGCTTCAAAGATGACATGCTCGTGATGCCTCTGTAAGTAGGTTTCTGCTTGTTTTATACACTTTGCCAGATGCAATTATCCTTATTAAACATGAGAAACTGGGGATGCACGGTATATAGGCCATTGGCCTATATATGTTCTTTTTTAATGTTATCGTTATCGGCCCGATAAGAAAATTTGGCCGATATATTAATGGATTATTTCCTTCAGCTGAGACACTTCAGATGCACACTGTTCACCTCAATGGTTTTGAAATATGATTGAAATCACTTAAAAAGGAAAATACAGTCAAGTGCAACATGCAGCGCAGGTCTGTCATACAGGCTACATAAAATTATAATGAGAACATTATAATTGTGTGCTATGGACATGGACTTTTATTGGTGAGACATTTGTTTTTGTAATCAGGATTGGATTTAGATATATCGGTTACCGACTTTCAAATATAAAGAATTATTGGTTATCGTTATCGGTGATGTAGGAATGGTGAGGAAATTTTCATATCGGTACATCCCTATGAGAAACAAAAGGACCTCAGAAGCACCTCATTATTGACCCTTTTCCACCAAAAGGGTGCAGGTGCCGATGCCTGATATTAAACTATTTGTTAGCTAGTATGGTTAACTCAGCTTGTGAGTTAACTGACACAACATAGAACATTGACCAAACTTGGTTTGCCATAATTAAAGAAACATTTAATTGTTGTATTAAAGTGATTTTTGTGCTCCGGCACAAAAAATGGCTCCATTTTGGTGGGCAAGGCACATGAGATGTTGTACATTGAGAAAGTTTGGTATATTCAGTAAGTTTGGTATGCATTTGCTATGTTTTATTTGTGAATTTTGAGGAAAACTCTTTCAATCATCTGCTTCGCACTTGAGTACAGCTTTCGTGTACGGGAACTCATAAGTCATAATAGAGATCTCCAGTCTTCCTGGAGAATCTGCGTGAGGTTTTCTTTCTATTCTCTTTCTTATTCTTTTTGTCTTTTGTTTTTGTCCCCCCGACACTTCTCGCTCTCTCTGCTTCTCTGTCTCTGTGACTGCGGACAAAGTCAGGGAGCCTTTCAAGTCAAATCCCTTTATTCTATGTCAGAAATTGAGTGTTTTGAAAAGGAGCGTTCTGGCAAAGAGAAAGGGCTGAAACTTTCATTGCAGCCATTTATGGAGCAGCACAGCCTGAGGCTCTTTTTCCTGTCCTCAAAAGAAACCGTAAGAGAGGCTGACAAATTTAATTGGCTGTTTGTAAGCTAATTAAAGCTTGTATGTTGATGTGTTTGACAAATCACCAGGGTCTTTTTCATGTTTCAGACTTCTTCTGAAAATACATTTTGCATGTCTGTGTGAAACTACCAAATTCTACGAAGAAGCCTCACTGAAATTGATTTTTGAAAATGTACCTTTGCAGTCACAGTCATTAGCAAGGGTAGATGTAGTTCCTTGATCACTTGACTTTCCCAAGTAATTGTAATTGTATAGTTTCACCCATAATGGTAAGAATACATTAACATTCAAAAGTTTGTTGTCCAGATATATATTTAAATAAATGAATACCTTTATTTAACAAGGATGCATTCAATTGATCATTTCGAATGTATTTTTGTATTTCAAATCAATGCTGTTCTTGAACTTTCTATTTATCAAACAATAGAGTAATGAAAACGTATTGGAGTAACGGCTGCTGAATATTCAGTTTTGCTAACACAGGAATAAATAAAAATTTAAAATACAAACCCGATTCCAAAAAAGTTGGGACACTGTACAAATTGTGAATAAAAAAGGAATGCAATAATTTACAAATGTCATAAACTTATATTTTATTCACAATAGAATATAGATAACATATCAAATGTTGAAAGTGAGACATTTTGAAATGTCATGCCAAATATTGGCTCATTTTGGATTTCATGAGAGCTACACATTCCAAAAAAGTTGGGACAGGTAGCAATAAGAGGCCGGAAAAGTTAAATGTACATATAAGGAACAGCTGGAGGACCAATTTTCAACTTATTAGGTCAATTGGCAACATGATTGGGTATAAAAAGAGCCTCTCAGAGTGGCAGTGTCTCTCAGAAGTCAAGATGGGCAGAGGATCACCAATTCCCCCAATGCTGCGGCCAAAAATAGAGGAGCAATATCAGAAAGGAGCAACTAAAAGCCTGTATTAGACAAGAATGGGACAACATTCCTATTCCTAAACTTGAGCAACTTGTCTCCTCAGTCCCCAGACGTTTGCAGACTGTTATAAAAGAAGAGGGGATGCCACACAGTGGGAAACATGGCCTTGTCCCAACTTTTTTGAGATGTGTTGATGCCATGAAATTTAAAATCAACTTATTTTTCCCTTAAAATGATACATTTTCTCAGTTTAAACATTTGATATGTCATCTATGTTGTATTCTGAATAAAATATTGAAATTTGAAACTTCCACATCATTGCATTCTGTTTTTATTCACAATTTGTACAGTGTCCCAACTTTTTTGGAATCGGGTTTGTATATTAAAATTGAAAACAGTTATTTTAACATTATAATATTTTACAATGTTACAGTTTTTACTGTCATTTTGATTAAATTAACGCAGCCTTGTTGAGCATAAGAGACTTCTTTCAAAAATCATCTTAAGGCAGGCGTACACTGTGCGAATTCTGACACACGGGAGGTCATGAGATATTGCACACGCTACGAGTCAGTTAACTTGATAATCTCATCAAAGCAGCTGGTACAATCACATGAGCTTTCGCTCTAAACACAGAGACTGGAGCTTTTAATGTTGCTTCTATAGCTTCAGATAGAAAAAATAAAGAGCATTTTTTTGTGTGCAAATGATTTGTTGAAAAGCAGAAAACAGCAGCACTTACAACAGCAGCAGCTTTCAACAGAAACGACCAGAGAGAGGGAGAGAGAGGGTATGTGTGCGTGTGTGTGTGTGTGCATGCGTGTGTGTCTGAGTGTATGCTTGCTGTATGGTCGCAGCCACTGAGCCTAATAATACTCATAGATCTAGCCTATGTGACATGGTTGTGCATGATTTGGCAATAGGGGACAGCCATACGCTGGTGAAAATCGGGCGAACTCCCCACATTTTTTTAACGTTTAAAAATTATCGTGAGGTCAGGAGGTGCTCGTAACATGCTCAGCTCGCCTCGTAATTCCTCTCACACGCTGTGAGCCGTGACCATACCAGCATCCACAATGTCCACGCGATTTCCCCCGATAGAAAAAAATCGTCTGCGAGCTCATACAACAGCAAAAATCGCACCGTGTTCGTCCGGCTTTACTGATCCCAACTTTTGATTGGTAGTATTAATTATATTTAGTTTGAAAGGAAATAATGAAAACAAATCTTAAAATCCTTACAATTTCTTAATACAATACTGTTGAGGTTTACTTTGAAAATCTTAGTGAAAAATATTTGTATTTATTTCAAAAGATTATTTAAAGGTAATGTATACAATTTCAGAGAGGCTAGCAATAGCAAGCTAGCTTTGAAAGCATGAGATCCTACCATCCCTTCAGAGCATTCTCCAATGCCACACCTCCTCCAAAACACATGAACGCACACAGCAGAGGCTACAAAGCGTCACGAGAAGGCGCTAAATTACCTCATGTCTCAAAGCATATAATATTACAATAATAATGACCATAAACAACCTATAGAACTCTTATGTGTACCACCTGACTGCTGCAGATTAATTTCTGTGTTGATAGTGTTAACATAAACCCATAAATCAGCTCCAGGTAGAATGTCACAGGTTGCCATCTCTTAATTATGGTTATGACATGGCGTGAACACAGCATAAGCTCGTTGTTTTGGTTCAGGAGGAACTGTAAAAGGCGGTTGCTGTTTGTTAGTGGCGCTCGATGACTGTCTGTCTACAACTCTGCATAGCCTTACGGGACGAGCTGATGACGTCTGATGTCTGCGAGAGCAGGGTGTGCAGAGATATGGAAATACATATGTTGACAGGCAGGTAAGACATCATATCATTCCATTCAGACCGAATGATTGGGTGAACATTTTTTGGTCCTGAATTGGGAGCAAAAGCAACTCAAGTGGTAGACTACGTAAAATCACAGAGTGGGGTCAGCGCATGCTGAGGCGCACAGTGCGCAGAAGAACTAGCTACAATAGCTCAATAGCTACAGACCTCCAAACTTTGTGTGGCCTTCAGATTAGCTCAAGAACAGTGCGTAGAGAGCTTCATGGAATGGGTTTCCATGGCCGAGCAGCTGCATCCAAGCCTTACATCACCAAGTACAATGCAAAGCATGGAATGCAGTGGTGTAAAGCACGCCACCACTGGACTCTAGAGCAGTGGAGACGTGTTCTCTGGAGTGATGATTCACACTTCTCTGTCTAGCAATCTGATGGACGAGTCTGGGTTTGGCGGTTGCCAGGAGAACGGTACTTACCTGACTGTATTGTGCCAAGTGTAAAGTTTGGTGGAGGGGGGATTATGGTGTGTGGTTGTTTTTTCAGGGGTTGGGATTGGCCCCTTAATTCCACTGAAAGGAACTCTTAGTGCTTCGGCATACCAAGACATTTTGGACAATTTCATGCTCCCAACTTTGTGGGAACAGTTTGCAGATGGCCCCTTCCTGTTCCAACATGACTGTGCACCAGTACACAAAGTAAGGACCTTGAATACGTGGATGAGCGAGTTTGGTGTGGAGGAACTTGACTGGCCTGCACAGAGTCCTGACCTCAACCTGATAGAACACCTTTGGGATGAATTAGAGTGGAGACTATGAGCCAGGCCTTCTCGTCCAACATCAGTGCCTGACCTCACAAATGCACTTCTAGAAGAATGGTCAAAAATTCCCATAAACACAATCCTAAACCTTGTGGAAAGCCTTCCCAGAAGAGTTGAAGCTGTTATTGCTGCAAAGGGTAGATCAACTCCATATTACACTCTACGGATTAAGAATGGGATTTCATTTAAGTTCATGTGCATGTAAAGGCAGGTATCCCAAAACCTTTGGCAATATAGTGTATATGTACATATTTTAATATTTAGACCACTTCTATTATTGATTGCTATCAGGATGTTAAGAGAGTTTCAACCAGTATAAGGCATTATAATAGACACTACCATGCTATGATGTATAAATATTTTAAAATTTTAATTATTATTTTTTGAACAACATTAATAAGAAAAAGATTGCATTATAGTAATGAGAGTCTCAGTGGTCCTGATATTTCCTTCAAGCAAAATTTCTTGCAAAAGTTATTTTTTCTTGAACTTTGGGTGAAATGTGGCTTTTAAAGATTCATCCAGCACACTTTGGAGTTGACTTTACTTACAGAGGAACACATTGGTTGTCTGGGGATTAAAGATAACGAATTGCCAGACACCTGGATGTTGACTTTCCCACTCACCAGGTTCTCTGATGGGCCAGTGTTCCAACCCTCTGTGTCTCCAAACACTTACTGCACTTCCTCCCTTCTGTGCTATGTATATTTTTACTCTACATTGCATGGTCCTCCAAAAGTGTATTCCACCAGTGACTTAATCCCGCTAAATGACATCATTTTAGCAGCTGGTCTCAATCATTGTGCCTTTCTGAGAAGACTCTCTTTTTTTGTTTATGTTTATGCTCTTCTGGGCCCGTTTAGTGAGGCCAGGAGCTGTAGCGTTGTTTTAATTTCGGTCCACTGTTGTTTGCCGACATTTGGTTCAGGATGACAATGAGCCGGAAGAAAACAAGCCCTTTTACGATATGAATAGAGTAGGAACTAGAATGGGACTCCTCATCTGTAAGCTCGCTTTTAAGGGTCTGTTTCCCCCTCAGCCGAATTAAAGACGTGCCATTATGCTTGGCAAATTACTACGCGCTCTTTGTGGTCCAGCCATGGTATATTAGTGTGCCTTAAGATGGTCTAGCTGTGCCCATTCACCTAACAAAGAGAGGGTCCCCCTGGCAGATCCTTGGCTGGTCACACAGAGGAGCCATTCACACCAGGCAGAAGGGGCCGTACGGTAGAGAGCTTGGCCACAAGGCAGCCATGACAAAATTCACTAAAGTATTGCTTGCAGAACAACCATTTCCTCAAATGCAAACCAATTAAGTTAGATTTGACAATTGTCCAGGCAGAGAAGCAGAACATCTGTGTAGAGCTGGAATATGTTAACAGAACTAGCCATGCTTGTGATGTTTTTGGTCTCTGTGGAAGGGAAGAGGTGGAGTTGCTTGTTTTGGGTTCCGGCTTTGTGGATTTTGGAATTTAGGGGTGGTAATATTGTAGCTGGACCCAATTACAATGGGAAGAATTAGGTGCCTCCCAGTGGATTCTTACTACACATTGTTTTGCTGAAGACTTTAGGACTATTAACTATTAAAATTCATTTTAATAATTAACTCTTTGTTTCAATGGCTTTCATTCACGTGGCGTAATCACATACATCCTAATTCAGTGCTCAATTTTCTTTCTTTGTATGACATAACTGTTCACAGCTACATGGAATGTTCCTTGTTAACAGAGTAGTCTCATAAATTAATCAGAATAAACAACGATGAAGACAAGCATGTTATCATATATTACAACCTAGGTGGAGAACTTGAGAAAGGGAGCCAGAACTTGTATTATGAAAGCAGTTTTTAGTCATTCTGTGAAGTAGTTTTCTCTTATATTGAGTCCAGTTCCCTCTCTCATCATAAATTAGTAGTAGGGAGTGATGATGGGGACCAAGAGCCAATAAATTGTGTGTTGCTCTCAGGGCCATTAAGCCGCGTGGTCTGGGCCCACTGGATCTTTTATCATCCGCCTTGGATCAGCGGCTGTAAAACGGTGGCTAACATTGTGTGTTTATTTCCCCATAACAAAAGATTAGCTGTCTACAGCTCATGAGTTCAGCTAATGCTCCTCGGGACTCGAGCAGCCGTGGAAACATAAATCTACTCCCCAATTTTTGTTCGTTTCTCATTGTGCTCACCTTGTTTTGCCCTTTTCCCACTTTCTCTCTTCCTTATGACTTTTAACTGATTTACTCCGTCTCCAGTCTCGACCTCAGACGACTCGCCCACGGACTGCCCAAAGTCCATTAGTCCACTGTTAGATGCATATTGCTGGTAGATATCTGACACCAGTTCTTTGGCTTGTGGTTACAAAGCACTGGGTTGATGCATTACTGAGGACTAATCACTGGTGATGTTAGTGGCATCAAATTTTTTAAAAAGAGTTTAGTGTAAGGCACTTAGAAGTTATAGCGTTATATAAGCGCTATACTAAGCTTCCCCTAAACTTTTTTTGATTAGCATCAAGCATATAGACAGATAAAATATGGTTTGTTGAAAATAACAATGCATAAAACAAACAGATAGAGTTAGGCTAATGTATGTGTTTGTCGATGGATACGCATTCTGGCTTCCCCTAAACTTTTTTCAGTGTGAGTACTGAATGCACTATATCACCAGTCATTTACGTTGTCATCACACATCGTCATTTCACCATCAAAAGGTCTCATACAGCGCACAAATATTGAGTTCTCTTTCAAGACTTGCACTTGAATGGGCAAATTCACACAAAAATGATGCCAACATGCCAGTTTTGAACGAGTATCTTATGCAAACATAGTAGGTTATGTCTTAAGTGAATGTGAACAGTTGAGAAAGACAACACGTGTTCAGTATCAGTGTACTGGATCCATACATTATGTCTTAGTGACAGCAGCCTGATATTCCTGCTGCTGTCTGTGTTTTATGTTAATCAAACAACAAAAGACTCTTGACTGAATAGCTTTTGTAACTTTAATAATGATTACTATTTATTTAATATATACAGTGAGGATTATATGCAATGATGTTTTACATTTGATTACTTTATTCAATTTCTGTATTTACAGTCTGTCTCACAAACCACAAACTATAGATTTAAATATAAAATGTATGTAATATACAGAACAATATAAAAGACAGACAGACAGAAAAAGACGGAAATTAATACCTTTATTCTACATTAAATTGATGAAGTGATAGTAAAGACATTTATAGTTGTCTTTTGAACATTATATTTATCAAATACTCCTGAAAATAAGTTCTGTTACCCTGGGGATTAAAGATAACGAATTGCCAGACACCTGAATGTTGACTACCACTCACCAGGTTCTCTGACGGGGCAGCCAGGGTTCCAACCCTTTGTGTCCCCAAGCAAAAAATATGAATCAGCAGAACTTTTTTAACTTTAATAATTAGAAATGTTTCTTGAGCTCCAAATCAGCATATCAGAGTGATTTTTAAAGGATCATGTGACACTGACGACTGGAGTAATGATGCTGAAAATTCAGCTTTTATATCACATTTAACATAATATTTTAAAATATAATTGGAACATTTAAATTAGCATTAAAGTAGAAAATGGTTATTTTAAATGTTTGTAATATTTCACAATATCATTATTACTATATTTTTTTAATCAAATACATGCAACCTTGGTGAGCAAAGTTTTTTTTCACCAAAATATAAAAAAAGTTTTCACACAACCTATTTAAGATCCTAAACAGCATGCGGACAAAAAAAAAAAAAAAAATTGAGATTTTTCATCTATCTTACCTGGAAGCTGGACTCGATTTATGCCGAAACTCAAGAGTTCTGTGAGTCTACACTCTAAAAAATCCTGGGTTAAAAACAATGAAAATGGACTAACCCAGCGATTGGGTTGTTTTAACCCAGTAAATGGGTTGTTTTAACCCAGTGGTTGGGTTAAACGTTTGCTTAGAACAACCCAATCTCTGGGTTAAAACAACCCAGTCGCTGGGTTAGTCCATTTTCAACCCAACCTAGTGTATGCATCTGTCTTAATTAAGTTGACTTTCATTTCATTGTTTGAGGTTGACTGATAAAATTATTCTGCTCTTATTCAGTAGAGCGCATGATTGTGTCTGATAAGCATATTAATCCAGAGAACAGCAAGAATAGTTGCATTCCTAAATGTGACAGTGATATTTATGAGCATGTTTTTGCACATGTTTTTACAATGTTCAGTTGAGAAATCATTCAAACATTGTGAAATGTTTTCTAAGATGTATGTGGATGTGTGGTTCTGAGGGAAAGGATTGAGAGAGGCCTCCAGTGGAAGCTTCCTATAATGATTTGCTGCTGTGGTGGAGGGTTGGAGAGGTGGGGGGTGGCTTACTTTCTGGGTCATGATTCAGAAGTTAAACCCAGGAGAGATCTGCACTGTGAGGGAAAATATTTCAGGCTTATTGAAAATGATCATATTTACAATTCACATTTTTCTAATAGACTTTTCTAATTGTATTACTTCTGAAGCTTGTGTTTGCCACATATTTGTACTCTACCAGACAAGGCCATTGCCAGGAGTAGGCATAATGAGTGACATAATGTGCCCCCTCCCCAAAATGACTTGTCAAGTGTAAGAAGAAAATTAATAGGAAAAAATTGTCAAGAGATTTCACTTGAATTAACTGCAATATGTTCCTCCTGGATTTATTTCAGTAATTATCAGTATGATGTGAATACGCTTAATAGTATGCAGTCATTAACTAAAACAAATAATTCATTTGGTGTGTTATATTATATGGGATGTGAACATTGTACATTTGATCTGTAATTTTAAAGATTCTTTTAAATGGAATGTATGGCTCTAGGATCATGATCCATGATTTTTCTAATAGTGTACTTTAAATGTATAATTTACTCAAATTAAAATTCTGTCATCATTTACACACCCTCATATCGTTTCTAAACCTATGTGATTGACTTTATATTTTGAAAAATATCTTTTTTTAGTCCATACAATAAACATCTATTAAGTCAATAGCTACGTTTCCATTACATTTCAAATTGCACAAATTGAAATTACGAATTGAAAATACGGTCAATGGAAACAATTTAGTAAAAAACTCCCATATATCGCAAAAAGTTTTTAAGCTCACACGAGGTGGTTTTTCAGGCAATTCGAAAAAGGAATATTTTGCAAAATGGAAACGTTTTTTCACATTTACAGGTCACCTGGCATATATGTAAAAGTCGATCATTCTTGAGAGTGTGGATGTTTGGACAGAAGATGAGACAGAGTTCTTTATTAAACTCATAAAAGACAAAAGAATTACGGGAATACTGGATTCTAAACAAGATAGAAATGCCACAATTTATCAAGACCTCAAAGCAGATAGGAGGCAGAAACGCACAGAAACGCCTCATACGTGGCCACTCCCAAGTGTAAGGTGCTTTCCATGACATTACATGGATAACACATGGATAACACACCTACGTCTCCTTCGAAAATAATGGGTATTGCAAGAGGAAAAAAGTATTTTTTAGTCGCATAACATCGGTTAATGGAAAAGCTGTCATTTTGCAATATTTTTATCGACATTTAGAAAATAATGCAACAGTGCTGCACAAATCTGTAATGGAAACACAAAAATATTTTCTTTTGAGTTCCAGAGATGAAAGACAGCCACTTTCATTAGAATTTTCATTTTTGGGTGAACTAACCTACATATACATTATTATTATTATTATTATTATTATTATTATTATTATTATTATTATTATTATTATTATTATTATATATAAGTATCACTACTCTTTTCTCTGATCTTGTGTTCTTCATCAACACTTTTTCATTGTGACTTTCAGCCTGGAGCAGTGGATGCATTTTTAGACAGTGGTTCCCAACTCCGGTCCTGGGGACCCACCGCTCCGCACATTTTGTACATCTCCCTTTTCTGACACCCTAACAAACTGATGATCTTAATCAGGTGTGTTAAATAAAGAAGACAAACAAAATGTCCAAAGCAGTGGGTCCCCGGGATCGGAGTTGAGAACCACTGCCTTAAGGCTTGTAAAGAAGCATAGTCTTTAAGCTAGTTGGCCAAGCAAGTTTAGCTTGTAAAGAAGTGTGTTTGTGGCTATGGAGTTGCTAGTGTGTTTTGGGTTGTTGCTTGGTGGTTGATTATGGTCCAAGGCAAATTAGCCTCCTGCAAATCTCTATGACATTCTGCTTGTATATGTGGCTCAGGGGGTTCTATTAAATTTAAGTTTATGGGATTTTTTCCCACCTGTTTTATCGCCCACCAGGTAAATATAATGAGTCTGATTACAAAAGTAATTGCACTGTAAGCACACCTCTCTGCACTAATTGGGGTATCCTTCATTTCTGTACCACAAATGAGTTGTGCATTAGTTTAATACTTAGCGGTTTAGAATAAACAAAGCAAACACCACTAATTATTCTCTAACATAGTACAATTGAAATGCCATCCACCACAACTTGTAACCACATCATTTCCAACTAATTTTTTTAACAGTTGTAATTCTTTCTGGGTTGGAGGGTAAAAGATTGGGTTGATTTGTGAGTTAAAAATGTACAATAGGCTTGTGCTATGCAGAAAGTTGCTTTAGCTTCAATGAAGGCAGCTGGCAGAAACAAGTAGTATATGTCTTAACAAGTAGTATATTTTAATGTTGGTCTTTTCACCAGGGTTATCAACATCATTCTCAGGAAGCCCCACGCACAATTCTTAGAAAATGTGGGAAAAAACAGACCAAAACTAGCCACCAATTGTGTTTTTCTCCTTAATGGTTCAGGAGGGGGATTAGAGCAACCAGTCAGTCCTTTACCCAATAATAGACCTGGCCTCTCCTGTACACTGTGATCCTTCTTTTGGAAGTCATCCAGCGGCTTGTGTTCACTCTCTTTGATGAAGATGAAAAAAGAAGGAAGCAGCAGGAGACAATGGGCTGTATCCTGTTATTTTAGAATCCTAATGAAAATGCCACTAAAGATCCCTTTTAATGTCAGATAAGAGGCAAAGATTGGAATTTAAATAACTGAATTATGCTACTCATTTACAGTCCACTTCATGATTTGTGTCTCTCTCTAGTACACCTGAAGCACAATGGCTTTGATTAACACTGCCTCTACATGCATTCAGTCACAGCCCCGTTTTCACAGCGGCGAGGGGGAAATGGAATATTTTTACCTTGTTCACCTGTAGAGTTCATACTTGGAATGAAAGTGGCTCATTGAGGCATTAGTTTCAGAAATTGGAATGATAATGAATAATCCTACGGGCTGTCATAAAGCCCCATTAGTTGAAGCAAATGCTTCTAACGCAGCCTGTCTTCCCAGAATCTATTTTTATTAGGAGTTTTTTGAAGTATTCAGCCTCAGACACGGCAAACAGGTAGGACACGTCTATCTCTGTGAAGTGAGCTTGAGCAGAAAAGGGAGGGGAGTCTTAAAAGATTCACTGAGATGATGCGATCTGAGGGCATTTCTTTTGTTCTCGAAGTGTGGCATACACAAGCAGATCTTTAATGCTTTGAGACAATAATGCAATGCATCTGACTGCATTCAAGTGCTGACATTTTTTGGAAATGGAAGAGTTTTCATTTGTGTTACAATCATAAACTCCTCCATTTTACTAAAAACTAGATTTAAGTTGTTCATTGGAAACAATGAAACCAGTTAATTTCATTTCATTAGTACTGCAAGTTCATATATATGCTGCATGTTGCTTTATTTAAAAAGCAATAGCTGTGCACATGTTAGGGCAGTGATGATAAAAGAAAATATCAAGAAGAAAATAATAAAGTATTAAACTGATATGCAAGATAAGAAAATATTAATCGCATCTTTTTTATTTCAATGGTTTAAACAATATTTTTATCTAATATTTAGAATTTTTAATGAACTCATGAAATATGTTTTTAAACTTAAATTAAGGCAGTCAATTTTCTCAAATTAAATCTATTTGGTAGTTATCTATTTGGGTTTTACAATTTGATGCTTACTACCCATGCAATATTAAATGAGTTGTATTGATTCAGATATTTTTCTGAAATGTGATCTACATTTTTACGTTTTATGAAAATGCTTGTTTGTGCATCTCGCTGGCATGATGCTATTTGTTGTCGGTGATTTGCGTGAGGTTGCTTAAATGTTCTAAGAGGTTTTTTTTTTTAACTGTGTTATGCAGTTGCTAGTGTGTTTTGGGTTGTTGCTTGGTGGTTGATTATGGTCCAAGGCAAATTAGCCTCATGCAAATCTCTATGACATTCTGCTTGTATATGTGGCTCAGGGGGTTCTATTAAATTTAAGTTTATGGGATTTTTTTCCCACCTGTTTTATCGCCCACCAGGTAAATATAATGAGTCTGATCACAAAAGTAATTGGACTGTGAGCACACCTCTCTGCACTAATTGGGGTATCCTTCATTTCTGTACCACAAATGAGATAATACAAATGATAATACTTAGAGGTTTAGAATAAACAAAGCAAGCACCACTAATTATTCTCTAACATAGTACAAATGAAATGCCATCCACCACAACTTGTAACCACATCATTTCCAACAAATTTTCATTTTAATAGTTCTAATTTCTTTCTGGGTTGGAGGATAAAAGATTGAATTGGGTTACAATAAGCTTGTGCTATGCAGGAAGCCGCTTTAGTGAAGGCAACTGGCAGAAAAGATCTCTTAACCTTAGTTTATTTTAATATGGACGGTTATACAAGATCATAGTTCTCAGCTTGATTTAAATGTCACAATGGCTCTTTAGCATTTCATGAATGTCTACAGAGAGGAATAGACCTTAATTAGGACAATCTTTAGAGCATGTTCAACTACCAATGTGCAGTCAAATCACCTATTCAGTTAGGCAGAATGTTGTTTGACAAATTTAAGTGAGCTTCTATCAGTTTTTCATCTATTGATTCATGTAACTTATATATCAGTATTTGTGTATACTAACATACATATAAAGTGGGCATTACGTGCCAGAATAAAACAGTGCCTGCGTAACTACAGTATTGTCTAATTGCTAAATTAAAAGGAAAGCTCTTTCAGAGGAAAAACAAGTTACTACATTTGGCTTATCTGATGACTTTTTATTTATTGGAATAAACATGCACCAATGGATCGTTCAGTTCAAATAAAAAATGTGGACTTAATATGACAAGCTCAGAGAATAAGATGATCTGACTCAGTGACAGAATGCAGAATGAAATAGTCACCACAAAAATCCACTGTAAGCTAAAAAACAGGCATCAGTCTGTGATTTGTTAATGGGAAACATTTAATGGTAATTTTAACAAGATTATCCAATATCAGCTCTGTTATTCTATTTTGAGTCTGTTATGATTATCAGCTGCTTTTCATTTCCTGGTACAAAGCCCAGTCATGCTTCAGGACTTTGGTAACAAGAAATCATGTTGTGAAATCCTATACCAATTAAAAAGGAATTCAACGGATGCCTTTTTTCCTCCTAATTAAACTGAACTATAGTAAATTATTGTAATTTACTTTCCATCCAAGCTACGGGTGCAGACACCATTAAGGCTGATCTTATTCCTTGTAAAATGATTTTTCCTTTGTTCTCCGCTGTAAAATATGCCATAAATGACAATCCTTGCATGATATGCGACCTCCAAAGAATTATTGATTCTCAAAGAGCTGTTCATATTTCTTTTGGCTGAGTGAAATGACAGATAATTAAGATGCTCCTAACAAACTGACAACTTCACTAATTTGTCACGTTTCCAGCAAAATTACATAAAAACCCCCAAGGACCATAGCATGATGACAATTATGCCTTTGATGGACTACTGTAGTCGGTTGGGTTGTCAGACGTATATGTAGAGTTTGTAAATGACAGCTGCTAAACGCAGATAAAGATTCCTAATGTTCTTCACGGATGAATTAACCACATAGCTGGGTGGTTCTCCACAAATTACTTGCTTGCTATAAAAAAAAACCTTATTAATTATTCCACCCATATGTTTTCATGCCGCCTGTCTCTTTCTTTTGAATTCTTTCAATTGGCTGAGCAGAAGAGACCTGTCCAGACTCTATAAATCCTCTGACAATGTACCCGTCTGGCTGTTTTGATTTAACTGCCTCGTAAAATGTTACCTGGGAGAGCCGTTGTTCAGCTAAAGTGTTTTAGCCCCTCTTCACTGAGATTTCGACACTGACACTGAGCTTTCCAGATGTCAGTGGTTAGTGGTGAGCTTCAAGCGGTCTATGAAGAACTATGCCTGTAAGTTCTGAGTTCCCCAAAGAACCTTTCAATTTTGATGAGAAGAACATTTTTATAATCTAAAGTTGTCCAATGGAAAGGTTCCATGGTTATTAAAGGTTCTTCATGGACCCATAGATGCCAATAAAGAACCTTTATTTTTAACTTTAGATTTTCACAGTCATTGACTCATGAGAAGTAAAATAGAAAACCTTAACAATGATTGGCTTCATTAAAGAAAAAATAAATGTGTCATTATTTGCTTTTCCACATGTTCTTCCACTCTCTAAAAAGAAAATGCCGTAAATGTAGTCTATTGTAGGCTATATTCTGTCTTCTGGAGTCACACAATAGCTTTTCAAAAATACTCGGTGATGCCAAAACGTTATTGGTTCTCATGTGTGCCACAACCAAATGTGACATGCCGGTTCGAATATGTGGAATGGAAAAACATTATCAGTAAACAATGACCTAAATGTCAGACTTTTCATGCAAAGCTATTGCATAGGTTTAGGAGACTTGGAATATAGTGTATGGACCAATTTTATGGTACTTAAATTTTGGTGGTTTTGGAATTCTTCAGAAATGTTCCCATGAGTGAATAAAAAATGACAGATTTTTAAGGAATCAGCTATTTCAACTATTAACAATAAACCCAGGTTGACTAAAATTTGGAAATGTATTTATCACAGATCACATTAACAAAGTCTTTGAAGACTGTTGGCATTATTTTCAATGTCAAATTGAAATCAGCTCTTGTAACTTCTGAGTGTTGCTCTCTTTTTGGGGTTCTTTTGACTATTTTACCCAAAAGATTGGCAGCATTGCTTGAAAACGAGAAATATCAGGAAATGCAATATTTTTTTAGTTTGTCCAATGTCTGTCACACAATGCGGTGTCTCAGGGTAATCCTGTTACAGTTTTCATTTTGAAGATTGCTTCGTGTGTGTGTGAATACAATCACTGGCAAACCACAGGAAGGGTGTGTGTGTGTGTGTGTGTGTGTCTGTGCTTGTGAATGTATCTTTGGCTTAGAGCTGCAGATCAATTCACTGTTCCTCAGCAGGGACCATGAGGAGACAAGAAGAAAGACAGGGAGCGAAAGACCAATAAAAGACTTGTGGGCTTCTGAAGGAAGAAATGAAAGGAGCCAAAGCATTCTTAGAAGGTGGAGGTTCTCAAAGAGCCTTGCACTCTCAGACAGTGGTTTCTTAGAAATGAAGGGAGCAGAGAGGAGGGTCAGAAAAGAAGGCACAGGCCATATCTACTGATCCCTGCTCACAAAGTTTCTTATCTATCTTTCTCATAGGAAGAACACTGCCCCTCATTTAAAATCCACCATGCTTTCAAAGAGCCAGAGTAATTATAGCCTCAAGTTTGGTTAAAATTAGCAAACCACCTTTGTAAAAAGTTCAGGGGCCATAAAAGATGATCCTTTTTAGCCTGATTTTTATAGAAAATATTTTATATTATAGAATATTATGTAAACTCATCGGTTGAATACTTTGTTGATGCAGTAGGTAGCACTTTTGGGTTAGTTATCTTAACTAGCAAGACATTGATCAACCAGCTGATGAATTGTTATGCTGGTTCAACTGCTAGAACAGCATCTAACCCGCATAAACCAACATAATCTTTTCAGCAAGGCTGCCCGACACATTTACAGATCATGATTAATTATTTGGACAGTGTTTGTCTTTCATCATATTTTTAGTACTCTGCACATCATCATATACTTTGATGCTTAGAATGAGTAAGTAGGTTGCAGACTTTTGGGAAAGGCAGATTAAATGGTTTCCACTCAGCAGGAACATTATAATCCCCTCCAGCATTTTCTCATGCTCCCAGTTGATACAAAATGATGAATATCTAACCCTTCCAAAGTGATCTATTAGTCCTTAATGGCAGTGGTTTTGCTTCAGATTTTACATTGGACATCCAGTGGTGGCTTAACTCAAAATATTTATTGTACTTTGTAAATATATTTGTACAATACATTTATTGTACAAAATGTATTGCACAAAATATCCTTAAAATCAAAAATGATGTAAATAAAGTAATGTTTTTTTTTTTTTTAAGTTTGAGGTCAACATTTTTAAAGTCTTGTTATGCTCACTGATAAAACAGTAATAATGTGAAATATTATTACAATTTAAAATATCTTTTCTATTTTAATATATTTTATCATTTATTTCTGTAATGGCAAATCTGAATTTTCAGCATCATTACTCCAGTCTTCAGTGTCACATGATCCTTCAGAAATCATTCTAATATGATGATCAAGAAACATTTATTATTATTATCAATGTTGAAAACAGTTTTTTTTTTTTTTTTCTGGATTTGTTGATGAATAGAGAGTTCCAAATAACATTTATTTGAACTAGAGGTAACACTTTACAATAAGGTTTAATTTGTTAAAGGAACACACTGACTTTTGGGACTTTAGCTTATTCACTGTATCCCCCAGAGTTAGATAAGTCCATACATACCATTCTCATCTTCGTGACGCACCCATCACTAGCCTAGCTTAGCACAAAGCCTGGAGGTAAACAGCTCCAGCTAGCCTACTGCTCAATAAGTGACAAAATAACGCCAACATTTTCGTGTGCACAGCCTAACGCTTTTTGACTGTCTCAGTTTGTGTAAATCCACTTGGGGTTCAGTGTATTTATTTTTTCCCACATTGATTTCACACGTCTAGTATAATTATGTGGTTTTGTTTCATTAATACAGTGCATATTTTTTCTTGATTTACCCCGAAAGAATGGAAGTGAAATGTGACAACATGCCCCATAGGTGGGGTACACTGTAACATGTGAGAGGACACAATGTAACATCACCAAATGACAGCTTAAAATGTCACCTGATATAATCAAAAAATATCCAAGACAAACTAAAATATTTTGTCAATAAAATACAATTATTATTATTATTTTTTTTATAAAATAATGGTATTTTTAATAATTAAAAATAACACAAACACACCTCAAAACACAGCTATACAGCAGAGTTAAAAACATAATAATAATGAATATTTCTGAACATTGACTCTGTCATTATTCACCCTTTTCTCATGGTTTCTCAAAAGAATTCATGAAAGTATAGAATATAATAGCATATTTCTAATAGGGGCTCACTGTAACGCACCCCACCTGAGCAACTGGGATTTAAACGCTGGCTTGCGTCTTCTGCTGTTAGATCAGCATTAAAGAACCATCTCAACTGTTAAATAACAGATATAAGATTAAAATAATATCAGATTTGTCTTATTTTAAATAAACACAAAAAAACAGAGATGAAAAATAAAGTAAGAAATTTACTTTTTTGCTATGGTTAAATACATTTTCAGTGATATCTTCCAAACATTTCTTCATTTTGGCACAATTTTTCTCTAAATAATGTTGATATGGCAACTAGTAAATACACAAAGCTTCGTCATCCTGGCATGTGTGGAAAGTTTTAAACATGCGTGTTACAACTAACCCCGCGTTAGGTTGTGCCCCGTGCTCCCCTATAGTTACATCGTGTACTGTAGATGACTGATGGAAAATTAAAAGTTGCGATTTTCTAGACCGATATGTCCAGGGACTAATCTCTCATTCCTAAGTAATGATCAAGGAACTTTGCTGTCGTACCATGGGTGCACCAGGCGCAGTGATATTACGCAGCGCCTGAAAATAGTCCCTAGCACTCTCTCTGTGCAAATAGGTAGTCACGTTGGTTATGTTGACGGAAGTTAGCCTATTTTCAGGTGCTGCGTGATATCATTGCGCCGCTGCACCCGTGGTATGGCAGCAAAGTTCCTTGATCATTACGCAGGAATGAGAGAATAGTTCCTATATCGGTCTAGAAAATCTCAACTTTTCATTTTCCGTCAGTCTTGGTACACGATGTAACCATACACATCACAACATGTAAATAGGAAAATATTGGTGTTATTTTATCACTTATTGAGCAGTAGGCTAGCTGGAGCCGTTTACCTCCAGTCTTTGTGCTAAGCTAGGCTAGCGGTGGGTCCGTCAGACAGAGTTATGGGACGCACGGAGATGAGAATGGTATATATGGACTTATCTAACTCTGGGGGACACGGTGAATAAGCCAAAGTTCCAAAAAGTCGGCGTGTTCCTTTAACATTCGTTAATGTATTAACTTGCATGAAAAGTAAATGCAATCACAAAATGTAATCTTTAACGTTAGTTAATAAAAATACAATTTTGTTAATTATTTGTTCATGTTAGTTCACAATGCATTAAATAATGTTAACAAATACAACATTTGATTTTATTAATGTATTAGTAAATGTTGAAATTAACATTAACAAAGATTAATAATGCTGTAGAAGTGCAGTTCATGTTAACTAATGAAACGTTATTGTAAAGTCTTACCATTGTAAAATTATAAATGTTATTACCTTCACATTTGATCAGTTCATTGCTGAATAAATATATTAATTTCAACTTTTGAACGGTAATGTATTTTTCACTTTTTATTTTTAGAAAAGATTTGGCTTCACTAACTATGCACACATAGGGTTAGTTAAATTGTATTATTTGCATGTAGCATTGTTTGTTTGTTTTTTTCGGCCCATTTTTGTGTCAAGATCCATTGAGAAACACTGCTTTATGGCATGTGGTGAAATGCTGTAGTCCTTCTTTTTGTGGCAGACTGTACTAAAACCCTTTTATTAAGGTCACTTTATCTTCATTTAATTCAGAACTTGCAAGTGATTTACACAATAGATTTTCACTTTTACCATTTACCAACAAATGAAAGGCTCACTGTAGTGGCACTGCCTTCTCTTCTTCAATCTGGGGGGAGATTTGATTAAACTCGATGATGGTGATGACTAATGAAAGCTCTTAGACTAAATGAAATAAGCAGACTTGAGAGGCTGGGGCCTCTGCCCACCCACAGCTGCATGCTCATCCTTAATCAATGTGTCCTTACAAAGAACATGACAAAGACATGCATCCAAGCTTTATCGCAATGTCACCTGTTATAGATCGAATTGCTCACTTTGTAGATCATGGCACTTTGAGCGATAAGTTTGTGGGTTCGATTCCCTGTGAAGTGCACATAAAATGCTGCTGTCAGTGTTAGCTTTCACTTTTGATTCATTGCTATGAAAAATATTTGAATTTGTCTTCTGTTAGCATTTGGTTTTTAAGAAGTTTTTCTTCCAGCTGTGATGTCTCAGTAGTAATGGCATTAGAAGTATCAACAAGCAGCTGTGATAGAGACAGGAACAAGTCTTGTGCGACTATTTGTAGCTTTGCCCATTAGCCTCCCGTCAGCTAATTACTGAGCCATGTTTCGATCATTCTTTTCCCGCAGTGAGATCTTGAACTCAATTTCTTGCTGCTTTTTTTATTGCAATGCATCCAAGCTAGATATTTGAACCTCTCCTAGGGAGTCATTGTTTTTAGTCTGAGAAACCTCGTCACACAAAAAACATGCTGTCCAGCAGCAGTGAAGATCCACCCAGGCTTTCAAAGCGGTTTACCACAGAACTGCGAAGCGTGTATGTGTTATTATAGAAATCAGGGTAAGCTTGCACCTTTTACTTCCTTGTAGTTTTTCATCTGCACCAGAGATCCATTACCTCCTCTAGCTCTTTACGGTAAGTGACCATTTATAATTGAATTAATTTGGTCTTCTCTTACACCACTTACACCACATTTTCATACACTATAAAAAATTCAAGCAAATCTAAAACCAATTTAAAGTCATTTACAGTTTTAATATTTTGTTTCACTGCTGGTAATCTGTTTCAGTCATTTTTAATCTGTGCCTTTCACTGATTTAAAGGTCCCATTTACACCTGATATTAAAATCGATTCCAAGTGGACAGCCATACACAACGAGTGTAAACAGGATTCAATGATCAGGTGCATACAAAAGCTCTGAGAGGCAATGCATTATTATTATAATTTTTTTTGTTTTGATTTCTCATGATCACAAGTTTCTCAGCAAACTTCCGGGGGGCACAGGATGACTTAAAAATTATTTTAATTAATATCTTATTATTAATACAATTAATATTCATCATTGTTTATAAATTAAAATTAAGGCTCAAAAATGCATAACATGAAGAAAACACATTTCTTTTATTTTTGACCCTCAATAATCATTGTTTCTGTTTGTTTTGCAATTTCTGTTTATAATGAAAGATTAAAAACAAGCGGCTTTGTCATAATTATTGTAAAAAATTAAATAAAAAAAAGACCTGGCCAAAATATCTTACCTTAAATGGGGTAATACCTTGAAAATTGTGTTGGACAATAGGGGACAATTGATTCAAAAAAGGTTGTGATCCACTGTAGAGATCTTGAGAAAACAATATTTATGTCAAGAAAATACATATATTTTACATCGTAGACAACTTATGTTATGTGTTGAGAATTGAGAAAATAAAGTAAAAATCTCAAGAACACAACTTTTGCTATATCATAGTCACAACAAAACAAGAAAATAATGCATGGTCTCTTGGGGCTTACATATGTATGGCCACATTGTATTTGTAGTGTAAACACTATTGTGTTTTGATGCAACTCGGACAACACTTTGATCACATAATGTGCTGTAATCATTGTTCCAACTTTGTCAGCTAGGTGCAGCTTTAAAGGGATATTCTGGAGAAAAAAATACAATGTAAGCATAACAGCAATAAATCTGGCATATTTACGAATACAGAAAATTGTTATCCACAAAAATCAGTCTTACGGTCCATAGTGTCGACTCTCAGGAAACCTTCAGGCAATAAATGGCCATTCATCCACTTGAGCCAGAGGAGATTCGCATGCATACAGACTCAAGTACTGCTATATAATGTCTTAGGATGTCTTAGTGCACAGGATATATAAGTACCTGTATTATTGTGATTGTCAGTCTATACCTGTGATAACTCACTGCAAGATTGAAAATCCAGACTAAGAGACACATCCATTAGAACCAGACTGAAGCATTGCTTCATATTGCTTTGTCACATCTATTAGTCCATAGGTTACTCTCTCAGGAGATGACCTGCATGCAGAGACTTTTGAAGATTTATTTATTGGTGCCTCAAGCTATTTATTGCAAAAACTTCAATAGTGCAACTTCCAAATTCCTGGGAGGATTGATTACAAGAGCATTGTGGTGGCTTTGGTCCACATCACAAGATGTTTCATAGTTTTGTTTGTTTGTTGCCACCAATTTATTGATAGTGAAAGGTTTTGTATGTGCGTGTGTATGTTTATATTGGAGTGATTTAGACAGGGTTACTGATTGAATCCAGTCTGCCCCTTCGTTTTCTGGTGACCCCAGGCTGACAGAAGGGGTTCTAATTCCCCCGTGGACGCCAATGCCCCGGTCCACCTGTAGCTGATGGGATCAGGACTGCGGTGGTGTCTTATTAATAACACACAGAACCTGGACCTTCAGGGTGACCGCCCAATCCGTTATTGCTTCTCACCTTCAGCGCCCCCCAAATAATTAGCTATAAACAATCAGATAAGTTACGAGACATGTGTGCATGTTACACGAAGCAGAACGTTGACAGAAACAAGGATGCAATTGCATCCGACAGGGAGGACGTGATTGTTTTTTTGAATTACACATTTAGAAAGAATGAGTTTGCTTGAATTTAAATGAAAATCCAGGTTGGTTTGGTGCTAGTCATGCTGTTTACAAGTTGAGCTTTAATGCAACTAGCATTTTTCTGGTGAAACTGTTGACTAAGCACATCTTGTCAGTTAAGCTAGTTAATCACTTTAAAGACACAAAGGTACAGTTGCACCAGGCCCTTGTGAAATATTTCTTTAGATATAAATTTAACACCAGGAACTAGTAACTCCTATCCTAGTTAGTTTGTAACTAGCTGTTATTAATTTAGTTGTTCCTTTTGTGTGTGTGTGTGTGTGTGTGTGTGTGTGTGTGTGTGTGTGTGTGTGTGTGTGTGTGTGTATATATATATATATATATATATATATATATATATATATATATATATATATATATATATATATACACACACATATATATATATATATATATATATATATACACATATATATATATATATATATATATATATATATATATATATATATATATATATATATATATATACATATATATATATATATATATATATATATATATATATATATATATATATATATACACACATATATATATATATATGACAAACAGATGAGCTACTCACTCAAATTGCTCAAGAAGTTAATACTGGTTCTGATAGAAAGGTGTCAGAATACACAGTGCATCGTAGTTTGTTGCGTATGGGACTGCATAGCTGCAGACCATTCAGGGTGCCCATGCTGACCCCTGTCCACCAGCGAAAGCGCCAACAGTGGGTACGTGAGCATCAGAAGTGGACCACGGAGCAATGGAAGAATCTGAATGAATCACGTTTTCTTTTACATCACGTGGATGGCCGGGTATGTGTGAGTCGCTTACCTGGGGAACACATGGTACCAGGATGCACTATGGGAAGAAGGCAAGCCGGCAGAAGCAGTGTGATGCTTTGGGCAATGTTCTGCCATCCATGTGGATGCCATCCATGTGGATGTTACTTTGACACATACCACCTACCTAAGCATTGTTGCAGACCACACCCTTTCATGGAACCGGTATTCCCTGGTGGCTGTGGTCTCTTACAGCAGGATAATGCGCCCTGCCACAAAACAAAAATGGTTCAAGAATGGTTCGAGTTTGAGGTGTTGACTTGGCCTCCAAATTTCCCAGATCTCAATCCAATCGAGCATCTGTGGGATGTGCTGAACAAACAAGTCCCCGCCTCGCAACTTACAGGCCTTAAAGGATCTACTGCTAACACCTTGGTGCCAGATACCACAGCACACCTTCAGGGGTATAGTGGAGTTTTGGCATCAAAAGGGGGACCAACACAATATTAAGAAGGTTGTCATAATGTTGTGCCTGATCGATATACACTCACCTAAAGGATTATTAGGAACACCATACTAATACTGTGTTTGACCCCCTTTCGCCTTCAGAACTGCCTTAATTCTACGTGGCATTGATTCAACAAGGTGCTGAAAGCATTCTTTAGAATTGTTGGCCCATATTGATAGGATAGCATCTTGCAGTTGATGGAGATTTGTGGTATGCACATCCAGGGCACGAAGCTCCCATTCCACCACATCCCAAAGATGCTCTGACCATTTTAGTACAGTGAACTCATTGTCATGTTCAAGAAACCAGTTTGAAATGATTCGAGCTTTGTGACATGGTGCATTATCCTGCTGGAAGTAGCCATCAGAGAATGGGTACATGGTGGTCATAAAGGGATGGACATGGTCAGAAACAATGCTCAGGTAGGCCGTGGCATTTAAACGATGCCCAATTGGCACTAAGGGGCCTAAAGTGTGCCAAGAAAACATCCCCCACACCATTACACCACCACCACCAGCCTGCACAGTGGTAACAAGGCATGATGGATCCATGTTCTCATTCTGTTTACGCCAAATTCTGACTCTACCATCTGAATGTCTCAACAGAAATCGAGACTCATCAGACCAGGCAACATTTTTCCAGTCTTCAACTGTCCAATTTTGGTGAGCTTGTGTAAATTGTAGCCTCCTTTTCCTATTTGTAGTGGAGATGAGTGGTACCCGGTGGGGTCTTCTGCTGTTGTAGCCCATCCGCCTCAAGGTTGTGCGTGTTGTGGCTTCACAAATGCTTTGCTGCATACCTCGGTTGTAACGAGTGGTTATTTCAGTCAAAGTTGCTCTTCTATCAGCTTGAATCAGTCGGCCCATTCTCCTCTGACCTCTAGCATCAACAAAGCATTTTCACCCACAGGACTGCCGCATACTGGAGGTTTTTCCCTTTTCACACCATTCTTTGTAAACCCTAGAAATGGTTGTGCGTGAAAATCCCATTAATTGAGCAGATTGTGAAATACTCAGACCGGCCCGTCTGGCACCAACAACCATGCCACGCTCAAAATCAAAAATCACCTTTCTAATTAAATGGTGTTCAAATGTTCAAATATGTAGTAGTGTGTAATTTGTGTAACCTAGTTCTTATTTCTGCCACAACAAGACTTTGAGCATTGCTGTTGTATCTTTGTTGTATATACAGTATACTTATGAGGTCTGTTGTGTCTTTCTGTGTGACTGTACTCTATTTTCATGGATATTATATCAATGCCCAGTTAGCTAGATCTCTTTTAATGTCACTTGCAATCAATTTAATGATCAGCTAAATTTTCCAGGCTTGCTGTCAGGGTTTGTTTAGTTTCTAACAAGTTGCATGTGTTGTTGTTGAGTTAAATCGATTAAATTGTCAACACTGATGCTGTAGAAATGGGCTCAGTTTCTCCAGAATGGGTCTTGCTACTTTAAATGAACTTTAAACAAGTTACAACAACCAAAGGCATGAAAGGGTCAGAGAGATTGTGTGAAATTTATGGCCCTTTCAACAAAGCAGCAGCATAGGATAAACATTGTTCTTTAATCAGGGTTTATAACAGACCGCTAAAAGCTTTAGTCTCTTTATCTTTTAGCTCTGTTTTGTCCTTTAAGCTGTGAGATGGTCTCATCTTACTCTCTGTGCCGCAGCCATCAGTTTCTGACCTCTTGACCTGAGCCACTTTGCTAAGGAGTTGCAGTTTATTAATAGATACGCCGGTGTGAAACAAAGGATGGCACTTTTGTGCAGGCACATCAGAAGTCCCAACCCTGGCTTTTATGCTGATGCACATCCCTGTCCATCATTTCATTGTCCCTTGAAAAAAAGCTGCAGCTGTTTCTCTGCCCCCTGAACTCTGTCTGTGGAGGTCATATAAAAGAACAAAGAAGCAAATTACAAAAACAATAGTAAATGTAAAAAAAAATTCAGATACTGTAGGTTTATATAATGTATACATTTATTTAACATCTGTTGATTGACATGAATGACAGACTGGTATTTAATTGGGCTGCTGAATGCATGGACGTAATATTCTGACAAATATCCAGTTATTACCCACCTGTTTACGTACACTTAAGTCATAACTGACTGTGTTCATGCGAGATACTCCACACACGATGGACATTTTGACATCTGTGGGCACGTGTATTTGACTATTCCGGCGCAAGGAGAATTGATCGCGCATGCGACAGAGAGAGAGAGCTCACGTGAGAGAGCTCTTCTGTTGGGTGTAATTCAGCGCGATTCTGCCTATCCCGCCTTCACTAACTGGAAGTTAATCGATAAAGAATTGTAATTGAATTGTAATTTTGTGATACGACGGTCTTGGCATTTCATTTGGCTGTAGGCTGAAATTATATTCAACCCGCCCAAGTGGCTAGTGGGAGTGGCTGCCTTACCCGCCACAGCTGAAATCTACCCGCATTTGGCGGGCTGGCGGGTGTTAATGTCAAGCCCTGGTTGGAGCTAAACTCTGCAGGACAGTGGCCCTAAAGGACTGGAATTGCCCACCCCTGATATAGACTTTTATGGCGCTTTTGTCATTCACTTTTATTACATTGCCCAGGATATGCTTAACAAATTCACCTTTTGAAGAAAAGTCATTGGGTTGAGTAAATGACTTTTAAATGAATTTTGAAATAATTTTTGAGTCAACTGTTCCTTTAAAAATAGGTGAAAATTACAGCAATGTCTTTTTAGATTCCTGCAGGCGTTTAATGCATTATGTAAATGATTTTTTGAACGACTTCCAGTACACTCAGGGGAATACAGTCACACAAATTTTACGGCAAATTTTTGTGGTGAAACGGAAAGGCCACCCCCTCATCCCACCCAGTGAGTTAATGTCTCAGTGTGTGTATAAGAAGGAACTATGTTTCCTTGCATCACTGATTCTCTCCTTTTTCCTCATTATTTCATTTCTTTTATTACAGTTTTAGAAATGCTAGCTGTCAGAGCTGGCCTGGTGGTTAGCCCATGAGCAAAATCTCACATTCAGCTCACATTCAACTCTAATAGCCATAATTCCAGCCAGTCAAAGGTCATTTCTTAATCAGTATTTTTGTTGTGTATTTACTAAACATCCTTAAAACGCTCTTATGCAAGATATTATTGGCAGATAGTTAATTTGTTGTTTTAAGTTTGTTTAGCTATTGTTACTGGAGAACAAGACAAAATATTTTTTTGCAGTGTTGTACATGTATACTTCATACAGTATGTAAGTGGATTGCTAGAGAGAAGACGACTTGACATCTCACCTATCACATTGCTCAAGCTTTGAAATTATTGGTTCAGTTCCAGACCTCTTTCAGCCTATTGAATGTTGAACCAATGAATCACCATCTAACATAACATACCTTGAACTACAAAGAGGTGACGTGAGCTCCGCATGCAATCTGATCGTGTCAGTGAGCACTGAGAGCTGAGATGATGTGTAACCCCAGGCTATCTGTGATAGACACATACAGTATTACAGGCTGGTGGGCAATTGGAGAAAGGTGCGTTACTGGATACGGCTGGACGTGGCTAGACGGTGAGGACATAATACAGGCCGACACAAGTTCAGATTGGAGGATGGCCTTTTTGCCGCCTTCTCAGATTGGGTTTGACCACGCACATAGTTCTCCAGCGTGGGTATCCAGAGCGAAAGAAGCCAAGATTGATCAAATTAGGCGGTGTGTACAAGTTCTACACCTGGTTTATGGTTTTTCTTTATATTTACACACATTCAGTTATTTAAATTTAAATTAATATTCTGTCAATCAATAATAATTTACTCACCCTCATGTCAATCCAAAACTGTATTAATTATTTTCTCTCTTTTTTTTGGCCAATACAATGAAAGTCAGTGGGGGTCCAATGTTTTTTTTTTAAATTTTTTTTTTGTCCTAACCAACCATGACTAGTGGCTAAGGTTGCAAAGTTTCCAGAAAGTTTCCAGAATTTTTGGAAACTTTTGAAAAGTTTCTGGAAATTTACCTGAAATGTTCAGCCCCTTTGCAACCCTACTAGCAACCCTATAGCATTTTGCTTGTTTTTCATTTCAGTTGTGTTTTAAGTAGCTCAGCCCATAGTGAAATCTCCTTGGTCCAAAATCATGTTCTAGCTATATCAATATTATAATTGTTGGATATCAGATGTTAAATATCCAAAGTTCGTCAGAATTGTAGAAATTTGGTGGTGTGTCTGATTAAAAAACTGGAAAAAGTTATAGTCCTTACAGTCTTTAATTAATTGAGTTTAGGAAGCTTAAGTCTTGAATTCTTTGAACATCCCAAAGCACTTGGAGATACCGGGAGCAAATTCACATGACAGATGTTAATAGAAGGACAGGATAAACAGGATGAATAGGATGAACAGGATGGTCTTTAGTCACTACAAACCATATAAAAGATAATCAGACTCATACAAATAATTCAAACACCTCACCAATGCAAAAGAACAAAGAAAGGAAATTAGTTCTATTTATAGACCTTGATCAGGGGATTATGGGTAATGTAGTACACCATATGGTAATGTAAGTTGCCTGGATTTGTGAGAAACATAGTACAAAGAAAATAAAGGGAAGAAAAAGGAAACAAATAGGTCAATTTACAACAGTGATATACTATTAAATCATGTGTTGCGAATAGCTGTGAATTTATGTCACATAGCTTTTCTGTTTTTCAATGTGAATTGACAAATTACTTGAGGCTGGAAACTTTTTGTGTGGCGCCTGATTAGGAAACACTCACTCTGAACTTTAGAGTAGCATGTCAACCAGAAACCAGAGTTTTTGGAGGCTTGTTTGGTGAAAAATGGTCCTAATTTGCAACCCCTCTGAGAGTAAAGATTTCTTTTAGTCTGTAGCTCAGTGTGATTATGTGGCTGAACTTCCCGCTGTTGAGTGGCTACTTTTGTAAATTGAGGTGAATGCTGTGCGTTAGATTAGGTTCTGTGATCTACTGACCTGCATTCTGTCTGAAAACTAAAGAGATTGTTACCACAGACTGTGCTAAATCACACTCGTAACCTAATGCACGTCAAATGCAGAAGACCTCCTCTGAACAAGCTTGATTAGACCCTTGGGAGGCGATCTGTACCCATAATTGCCAAACATAATGTTAATGTACTTTTCTTAATCAACATCTCTCCATGACCCTTCTGTCAAGCAGCAAACTAACAAAACATGCCGAATCACAGTCCATTGTCTCTCTTTCTTTAATCTGGTTTGTCACAAACTGATACGACAACTCAAACACCTTTTTGCTTTCAGTCAGAGCTGGAGATTAAATGCTGGCTCTTGCAATCAAGCTGCGCTTTTAATGGAGTTTGTGGTGCACTGAGGACTGTTGAGGTTTTGCTCTTTTCAGGCTCTTTTGAAGAGGCACTTCAGGGTCGAAATGGCTGAGCTGATCACGACCAGCGTCGCTTCGCTGCTTTCCTCAGCTTGTGCAGATTACGCTCTCACTCTGCCAGACATCAGTAGCCCAATTGGCCCTCACCAAATGGAACTGTCTCACAGCTGTGACAAATGATGTGTATTGTGTGTATGCGTGTGTGTGTGTGTGTGTATGTGACTTCATATCTGGAGCCATGACAACGGAAAAGAGCCACTCTGCTGGATGGTCAAGACCCTTGTTAAAAAACACATCCAGAACTTGGATGGAGCTCTCACGTAAAGTTGCGAACTCTGTGTTCTGCCATTGTTGCAACCTAATTTTGTCGTGTGCACACTGACACGCGGCCAGAGAGCTTTAGTGCATTGCTGTTGAAGTACTACTCCTACACACGTAGAAGCTCAGAGATTTCGGTCAAAAAAGCTGATATGCTCTCCAAACACCTACCTACGCTCTCGACAGTAGATCCTCTCTTTGTACAAGAATCCCAGATAAGTGTGAAATTGCATCGTTACAGATGCCAACCTGGCCCGAAGGCATGAACACTCTTTGTGATGTGTCCTTTTCCATGAATGGAGCTTTGATACGTTATCAGATACATTCCTGGACACGCCTGAAGTATCGGCCTATCGACTGAGTCTGATTATCCTTTTTGTGCCGTCCGTGAGGCTAGCGAGGAGGACAGCCTCCCGGCGATTTACCGGGCACACTCATGCGTGAGACGAGCGACTTTGCTCTGTGATTGCTGTGACCCGCCCCTCACCCTCATACCAAAAGGGTTCTTTATGAAGCTCTTTTCCATTTCGCTCTGAATTCAGTCATTCCTCCATTTAACCGTGTAGACCCCCATTCCCCTGCCTTCAGGGCCCCCTTTGTCCTTATAATGGCCTTGGTAGGGCACACTGGAGCAGGCATTAAAGAGATTTGGTGTGACTCAGGCTTTGAAGAATTAGACATGCTTAATGTAACCCTGACCGACCTGAGCCTAGATCTGGGGCATAGGGTGAGCCGAGCTGTAATTTTTGGAGCTGAGCTGATGATTAGCCTTTTTAGAAATGGTACTATATGTGATTTTGACTCATTTGAATTTGGTATCACCTTAAAATGTTAAAATTGGCTAATGCATTAGTTAAAATGACCTAACAATGAACAATATGTGTTTTCCAGCATGTATCAATCTTTGTTAATATTAGCTAATAAAAATACAATTGTTCATTGTTTGTTCATGATACAAATATTGATTTTAAAAAAATGTATTATTAAATGTTGAAATTTACATTATTAAAGGTTATTACACTGCTCTGTGGAATACTTAATTCTGATGGGTCAACCATGCCATCCAGCGGTATGTTGTCCCCAGATAACAACCGGTAAAAACTGATAACACAGGCACATCCGGGTATCTGGCACGGACGTCTGTACTTTATGCTTGCTAGGAATGATATTTCCTCGTGGAAGTTTTGCTTTTGGTGACCTACCAAAATATTAAAACTCAAATCAATATTTTGTGTACAGTTATTTATGTCATCCGATACTGCGGACTCGCTCTCTCTTGTTTCATTCAATGCAGCTGCTGGCATTTTGCGATGATTGTTTTGTACACTGTAATGTATTAGAAGATAACAAACAGTTATGATTTTAACAGTTTCATCTCAAATCAATATCTCTTATCCCCATAATTATTTATGTGGTGAAATACTGTGTAATAAGTAGTATGACTTTACCGTATCCAGTCTAGTTTGAACTTGCTAATAAAATATTTAGACTCAGATCGATATTTTATGTCTAATTATTTACTTATGTGGCAAGTAGCCGTGAACTAAGCGGGATGATGTACATCCATCTGGTTGTTATTACAGAATAAACCCCTTCAGGTTGATGCAAGATCATGTTGGGGTTTATTCTGCGATAACAACCAGCTGGATGTACATTATCCCCAACTTATTAAATGCCATAGAGGTATTGATCATTGTTAGTTCATGTTAACAGATGAAACCTTATTGTAAGGTGTTACCAACAATTTTATTTAACACTTCGACAAACATATTAAGCAGTTAGAGTGTAAATGTGTTTTAATTTGTTTTCCATTTCTCTTCAGTTGCATCTTAAAATTGATGTAAAGAGAAAATGACAAGTGCGAAACACTTACAATTATATATTTGTTTTCCCAGAAACTCATTTAATTTGGAGACAATGAGCTGACAGTGTGTCATTTATGTTGCGGTTCTCCTTTTGTATATTTATTCTAATTGAGAAACAGGTGTTTCTTAACCCTCCGCTGCAAATGAGACCTCCCAGGATCTGAGCTGATGGGTGCCTAAATCGCTTTGTGCTCTACTGGCCCTCATCAGCATTCCTGCAGTGTCTGAGCTAATGACAAGGTAACCTCGACATAATGCGCCACCTAAATTACTGATTTCTCAAACATTTAGTATTTATGAGGACTTATGAGTGCAAGCAAGATGCTAAACCTGGAGAATTGCATAAGTGGTAATCAACTTTGCCTGGACAAGCATTGCTGGACATTGCTGGAGTAAACATACTCCCTTGGATACATGGGCAATCTGTTGTAAATACATTGATTTGAAGTTGCTAGGGAGTCGTGGGCAGCACTAAAGGCTGGCCCACACGAAACGATTTTTTAAATCTTATTTTCAAAATTTGTGTAGAAAAAAGAAATGGGTTTGGATGAAGTTGTTTCGTTCTATGTGACAGTTTACAGAGTGCATGTGCGTTTGTCCTCAGGGTTCCCCCCACAAAACAGGATTTCTGATGTTGAATATTTACGATTTGAGAATGGTGTGGCCCGACGTTCCTCTGAGCAGATTCAATTACTTTTAACTAGTGGTGTGACGAGACAGCTCACGATACGAGACACGAGATAAGATTTTTGCACAGTATTTTCAAGAAATCTTCAATGACAGGAAAAATAGTCTTCAGGTGCATTTTGAAATGATTTAACTAATCATCCTGTATTGAATGTCATTTCAGTGCTACTTTCTGAGCATGAATTATCGTTGAAAGACAAGATTCAAGATTCAAGAGTTTTATTTGTCACATACACAGTTATATACAGAATATACAACCGGCAGTGAAATGTAAACAGGTCCGCTCCATGGACAGGAAATTATAATAGAAATAGAATAAATAAGTATATATATATATATATATATATATATATATATATATATATATATATATATATATATATATATATATATATATATATATATATATATATATATATATATCTGTAGAATTATAAATAATCAAGTCAAGTAGAAGAAAAAGTAAAAATATAAAAATAAAGAAGTGGAATAAAATAAGTGAAGTAAACTGTGCAGTGAGTAAACTGTAGACTTATAAATATGTGGTTAACAAATGTATAAAGAGTATAATGTGCAAACAGGTTTATAACAGGTTGTTACACAGTAACAACGAGAACAGAACAGAAAGTGCAGTGCAATGTCAGTGTATCGATGTTTATCCTGAAGTGAAGTCACGTGATGTTAAAGTGACTGAGTTCAGGAGTCTTCGGAAGCGCTTACCAGATGGCAGCAGTGTGAAATGAGGGTTTGCAGGGTGATTAGAGTCCTTGATGATTTTAGTAGCTCTGCCTTTGCAGCGTTTGGTGTAGACGTCCTGCAGAGACGGGAGAGCTGACCCTGAGATATGCTCGGATAAGCGCACGACTCTTTGCAGGGCTTTGCAGTCATGACTGGTGCTGTTCCCATACCACGCTGACAATAATATACAAGCACTGTAAAAGGTTTTGCCACAAATTCAACTGACTGGCTTCTCTTCTGGATGATTTCACACGAGGGATGCTATCTGGGTTCTGCGATAAATTACAGAAAAATTAGCAATTAATTAGTTTAAATCGATACGTGTACACATTTTACAATGTCTTTGAATGTGGCTTATCCAGTCAGAATTTAGAGTCAGAACTATGTTTTAGCTTTCAAGATCTAAAAAATAAAAGGAGAAAATGATCAAATGACATGATATGCATTGTTTTTTAAAACTATTTATTTATCTGGATCAACTAAATGTAGGCAATAGCCCATGTTTTTTTTAATTGAATTTCGAGTTAAGAAGTGTAGAATGTGATTAGGTTATGGAGGGCATCATGCTGTGAGGAGAGGTCTTAGCACAGTGGTTGGCAGTTTATTTGCTGCCAAAGCCATATGACATATAGCCAGAGAGATCAACACAGTTGGCAGCCCAACAGCCTGTGTAATGTGGAAGACTCTCCTTTTAAGTTTGACTTTTGGACGGATCGATATGTACTTATTGGATACATTTTTGGAAGTATATGACCCAACTAACCATGCTCACAGGCCAAAAGATGGTGCAATTGTGCTGACAGGATGAAAAGTTGAAAGAAAGTAATTCACAAACCTAATCTTTTTTTTTTTATTTGGGACCAGTGGAAGGGAACGCTGGATTTCACTAGTCAATGTCCTTTTTACTGCCCTGCTTGGAGACTTGTTGCATCACAGTGATTTTACAGTCTTGTTTCCAGTTTCATTTTCCATTCTTTCTGTCATAGACTGATGTCATCCAATTATTTGTTAGTGTACAAGGAGAGAATAGTGGGAATGATTCTTAGAGAACACAACAATACCAGCAAGATCCATTATATATAATTCAATGTATTTGACATCAAAATACATGATAAAGAATAAGTAATCCACAAACCATATTTTGTGTGATGCAACTAACATTTATATTTATATCTGTAGTCTTCCACATAAGAGAAATATAGAGAAATATCCATTTTGTGGATACGACAATGAATTCAGCTACACACACACACACGCACGCACGCGCGTTGTGTTTTCATGTTTTATAGGAACTTTCCATAGACATAATGCTTTTTATACTGTACAAACCGTATATTCTATTTCCTTACACTAACCTAAACCTACCCATCACAGGAGTTTCCTGCATTATAACTTTTTCCAAAAACATCACTTAGTATGATTTATAAACTGTACCACAAGGACCATTTTTGTGGGGACATTTAACATAAGGGACATAACATAAGTTAAGGGCAGAAGATTATGTAGCAACCACCACCACCCCCCGCTCATTTTTTATACTGTATTTTGATTTACAGTAAATGAAAAATACTGTACTTTTAATGGTACAGAGTACATACTGTATAACTCTTACAGTAAAATACAGTTCATTTTACAGTTAATTACTATGAAATTTACAGAAATTGCTAACAATGCATTACACACACACACACACACACACACACACACACACACACACACACACACACGTATGTAACTGTTTATTATTTTAATTTTTAATTTTTTTTATTACAACTGTCATTACTCCAGTCTGATATGCTACACTCATTCTGATATGCTGATTTGGTGCTCAAGATTTTTTTAAATTATTATTAATGTTGAAAACAGTTGTTCTGCTTGTTCTATTTATTTTTATTTTATTTCTTTTTTTTCACAGGTGTGTTATGTCATCACACCTGAAACTCCTAATATACTCCTGCAAGCGTGTATGACAATATGGTGTTAATGAGGATTTTTATAGAATTGGCCTGGGGCAAAACGCTCCGTGTTACTACCCTGTGTGCTTGAAGCTGATTATGTTCTGTTGTTCATCTTACTGTCAGATGGACAGCCCTCGAGGTACATGAGAAACTGCTGTTGACATCTTACAATCTGCTCACATTCAAGCACCAGGCTCAGTGCAATTCTCTCTCACTGACAGATCTTGATGCCCCCGTCTGACATCACTGTCATTTGATGAGGTGTTAAATGAAGAAGTGGAGCTCATTAAGAGAGATCGTGTTTGCTCTTTGGCTATACCTGCTCCCTTGTCTCACAGGGGACATGTCTTGTCTGTAAGGTAGCAAACAGACCTGTACAGTCATTCGTAGTTTTCCAGCGGCATTAACGACTTCTTCATTAGTTGGGGCTGTTTCCATGGAAATATGCTAGGGCTTGGGTAGCCTGCTGGGTGCATGTTATCCTGGCTGATCTGGGTGCTATTGACAGAATGCACTGCGCGTGCATTCATTAGTCTAATCAAGGGAAGTTCCTTAAGCCAAGTGCACACGGCCCGTGGATAATTGACCGTCCACTCAGACTGTCCACTACTCCTGTGAAACTAGCGAAGTGTCCCAGATGGGAGTTTTATTTTCTCACGCTCTAAAATAACTTGACAGCCATAAAGTGCAATGGGCCATTTTGCAAGTATCCCAGAAGGAAGGAGTCTTGAGTTCTTTCTTTGGCTTGATCTTTCTTCTACCACTTTAGTAAGCACGCCGCATTCAGAAGCACTGCCAGCTCGACCCACTCTCCAAGGCCAGTTTAGAAGTGCCACCAGCTGTTTTGAGCCTTAATTTGTTAGTGTGGGTGGTGCTTGTGCATGGGCACTTCTGTGTAGATCCTTAAGCCTTCGCTATTTGGCATTGGGACTAATTAGCTAACAGCTGTTGAATCACTGTTGGGATGCAAGTTGTTAACAACTGCTTTTGAACCTTACATGTGCTTGCTTGTGTAAATTTGCTTTTTATGTGTTGAATTTTTTTCTCCTAAGCTCGTCTCTTAGGCTTAATGCAGCTGGTTCAGACTGACCTCTTTCTCATCACAGCAGCACTTCAACAACAGCAGAAACCAGCTGAGTAAAGCGCATATGCCCAACTACAAATTTCAGATCGCAAACCAGAAGTGTGTACATGACCTCCTGTTTAAATCAGAATGTGCTTTTTCTACAAACCCGATTCCAGAAAAGTTGGGACACTGTACAAATTGTGAATAAAAAAAGAATGCAATAATTTACAAATCTCATAAACTTATATTTTATTCACAATAGAACATAGATAACATATCAAATGTTGAAAGTGAGACATTTTGAAATGTCATGCCAAATATTGGCTCATTTTGGATTTCATGAGAGCTACACATTCCAAAAAAGTTGGGACCGGGAAGCAATAAGAGGCCGGAAAAGTTAAATGTACATATAAGGAACAGCTGGAGGACCGATTTGCAACTTATTAGGTCAATTGGCAACATGACTGGGTATAAAAAGAGCCTCTCAGAGTGGCAGTGTCTCTCAGAAGTCAAGATGGGCAGAGGATCACCAATTCCCCCAATGCTGCGGCCAAAAATAGTGGAGCAATATCAGAAAGGAGTTTCTCAGAGAAAAATTGCACAGAGTTTGAAGTTATCATCATCTACAGTGCATAATATCATCCAAAGATTCAGAGAATCTGGAACAATCTCTGTGTGTAAGGGTCAAGGCCGGAAAACCATACTGGATGCTCGTGATCTTCGGCCCTTAGACGGCACTGCATCACACCGTGCCATTTGCCGTTGCCGGCTAAAACTCTATAGGTCAAAAAAGAAGCCATATCTAAACATGATCCAGAAGCGCAGGCGTTTTCTCTGGACCAAGGCTCATTTAAAATGGACTGTGGCAAAGTGGAAAACTGTTCTGTGGTCAGACGAATCAAAATTTGAAGTTCTTTTTGGAAAACTGGGACGCCATGTCATCCGGACTAAAGAGGACAAGGACAACCCAAGTTGTTCTCAGCGCTCAGTTCAGAAGCCTGCATCTCTGATGGTATGGGGTTGCATGAGTGCGTGTGGCATGGGCAGCTTACACATCTGGAAAGGCACCATCAATGCTGAAAGGTATATCCAAGTTCTAGAACAACATATGCTCCCATCCAGGCGTCGTCTCTTTCAGGAAGACCTTGCATTTTCCAACATGACAATGCCAGACCACATACTGCATCAATTACAACATCATGGCTGCGTAGAAGAAGGATCCGGGTACTGAAATGGCCAGCCTGCAGTCCAGATCTTTCACCCATAGAAAACATTTGGCGCATCATGAAGAGGAAGATGCGACAAAGAAGACCTAAGACAGTTGAGCAACTAGAAGCCTGTATTAGACAAGAATGGGACAACATTCCTATTCCTAAACTTGAGCAACTTGTCTCCTCAGTCCCCAGACGTTTGCAGACTGTTATAAAAAGAAGAGGGGATGCCACACAGTGGGAAACATGGCCTTGTCCCAACTTTTTTGAGATGTGTTGATGCCATGAAATTTAAAATTAACGTATTTTTCCCTTAAAATTATACATTTTCCGAGTTTTTTTGATATGTCATCTATGTTGTATGCTGAATAAAATATTTAAATATTAAACTTCCACATCATTGCATTCTGTTTTTATTCACAATTTGTACAGTGTCCCAACTTTTTTGGAATCGGGTTTGTATCTGCCCTATAGACATCTGTACACACACACACACACACACACACACACACACACACACACACACACACACACACACACACACACACACACACACACACACACACACACACACACACAGACACAGAGAGAGAGAGAGAGAGAGAGGATAATTATTTATGATATTACCCCATTATTACCTATTCTGAATCAGTGTTGGGTCAGTTACTTGCTAAATCCTATATCAACCTCGACTAGTTAAGTGATTCAAGGATAGACATGAAACTGCTCTTTTAATTCATTCAAATAAATAATATAAAACTACATAAATTATTCGTATTAACTGACCAAAGTATTACATATGTGAGAAGGACACATAAAAACATGCATTTTAAAGTTAGAATTTAAATTTTGATGTTAATTCCACTATTGTATTATATATCATTGTTCTACAGTGTCTATACACAGTATTTAGTTCAATTACATAAGTAACTGTAATTCAGTTACAGAAGTAATCCTATACTTTACTACTTTTCAAGGAAAAGTAATTAAATTACAGGAACTAATTACTTAGTAACTAGTTAGACCCAACACTGTTCTGAATGTACACACTCTAAAAAATGCGATTGGGTTGTTTTTAACCCAGCATTTTTAGAGTGCATATTTGTGATTGGTAAGACTAATAAATTTGTAAATTGTTTTTAGATTAAATTCAGTTTTAAGGGTTTTTTTGGGGGGTGAATTGAGGAAATCATATGCAAAATGTTAATGCTACATTTTTTTAGTTCATTTCTCATTAAATGGAATTATTTATAATATCTGCTCTATAGACATTAACATCATCACTGAAATGTCCACATTGGTCTGCCACTAATCTACATGGTAAATCAAATTATTTTATTACAAAACATCAAGAAAAATTAATCAAGGATGATTATTTTTTTCTGTACATCCGCATTTGAAATATTAGCATACGGTCAAGTAGTAATTTTTCCCTTCCTGGCCTGTTTTTCATTTTTCCTGCATACTAAATAGGCTACAACTCTTTTTACACATGAACCAATACACCCACCCAGCCATCCTTTATTACATAACCTCTAATGAGCAGTCTTGACCCAAGTGCATACAGTATGCAAAGAGGATGTGTTTTTCTGTAGCATTTGCATTCTCTGTCATTATCTTTGCACTTGCACATGCTCTGCTAACATTTTAATTTCCTAATACAGCTTGACAAGTCAACAAAAATGTTGTTCACTCTGTTGTGATTGTTTTAAATCTAGAGATGGTTAGTGTTGTGAATAGACATGTCTCATGCAGACGGCTGACTGTATAGCAAGCCAGTTGCCATTTTCATTTGCCTAATTAGTTACCCGCTGTTGCGAAAGGGATAATTGAGAAGGCATCGTGGTAATTTGCAACATAACCAAGTTAATAATTTGTTATTGATTGCCTCATCCAATGGTAAAACTGTAAATTAGCTCCTGGTGCATCTTGGTGGATTGCATGAATTCACTCTTGTTTTTTAAACACTCAAATAATATTACGTGCCACAAGATTAAGTTTGGCCCTGCATGAAAGATGGTGATATGCTTTTGGCTTCTCTATGGCTATAAACTCCATATATCATGTCTACACTGAAATAGCATTAACGTCAGAGGTGCACAACTTTTAACAGCATTTGTCCACAGTATACAATTCTGGTGTGCTGATGTCTCTATAAGGCTTCTTAACTAGTTTAAGTTTTAGTGGGGGTCAATGTTTTGCTTAGCCTGACAAGCCAGACCCACATCAAGATATTGGGTCTGGGAACTCACCATTGGCAGGGCTCAATCCAAGAGGCGGGATAAACGGGTGTCTTTCAAATTCCCTCTGCATGCACTGGGATAGCGCTACAACCAACCAGAGCAATGAAGAAGGTGACGTAGAGCTAGTTTATAGATTAAACTTTCACCGTATCCGGTCGGCAAAACTCTGAACACATCTTCCTTTCTTAAGAATGACTTCTGTGCCGTTCTTTGTTCTTTTCTCAAACAATAAGAGAAATTGCTTTCCTGTAGCTCAAACAATAAGAACGTGGTGCTAACAACGCCAAGGTCATGAGTTCGATTCCCAGGGAAAGCAAGAACTGACAAAATGTAAAAATGTGTACCTTGAATGCAACGCTTTGGATAAAAGCGTCTGCCAAATGCATAAATGTAAATGTAAATGTAAAAGCTTAACTCCAAGTCTTCCAAAGCCGGTTCGAAAGACCGCTGTTCACCAGCTTCTTTGTTTACAAGTAGCACGCGGAACCGCGGCAACTCTGCCGTCATTATGTTAAGCCCGCCCACCGACTCTATAAACGATGTGATTGGCCTGACCAGAGTTTGGTCCAGCTTGCAAGCCACCGGAGAGTTGCTAGACGCCATGGCTACAAATTAGATTTGCTGCCGCTAGGGTGCGTCTAGATTTCTAGGCTATGTTTTGCTGGTTAGTCTAGTTAGCCCCTGCTGGTAGATGCTGTAACTACAAAGCACCTTTCAGCCATTCAATAGTTGCTGTGAAAGTCAAGTAAAACTTTTTACAATCAACATATAAATGGCAAATATTTAAATATAAAATATAAATATTATATTAATATTTAAATCACATTTTATTTTATTTTTGTTTAAACGTCAAATACACTATGCAGATGATCTGCTTTGGCAACCTCTAACGGGAGCAGCTGAAAGTATTATATTATATTATATTATATTATATTATATTATATTATATTATATTATATTATATTATATTATATTATATTATATTATATTATATTATTTGTTATGACATACATTCACTTTTCTTCTCTTCTGAATTTGCGACCATATAAGGAAAATTGGGCTTATTTTTGCTAATAGTTCCTTAAGGATACTAGATGGGCAATGTGGGTGTTCATTTAAAGCATTATTTCCTAGGTCAATAGGTTTGCTCGCTGAAGTGTGACACATTATGATTTGAGCAATTGGCAAATAACGTTTGCGATGAGATTGACGGGCAGCTGCTCGCAGTGAGCGCAGTGATTGAGATAACCGCTGTGTGTTGTAATATGACTGCACTGGGGCTGCTCTGAATAGAGATGGAGATGTCATGCCTCACCTCTAATAAGATCAGCTGTGATATTAAAACTCCTCCGCATGTGAAGGAGACGGAAGTGCCTCAGCACTTAAGGGGTTTTATGCTGATCAAGCTGGGCTACCACTTACTGCCAGAAACTTTTAACAACAACACCCACCACTTCTGCTTCCTACCCCAGTTCAACTACCAGCCATCACAGTTTCTGCATGTGAATTTTTAGCTATTTTTTTTTAACCTCCATATTTTATTACCGTAATTGTTGTGATCCAGAAGCTGAAAGTTCTACCTGGCTACTTTTCAAGTTCTAGTTTTTGTAAGGGTTTGCTGTGGGGTCCAATGCAGTTGTCTCAATCCTTTTTACAGTCTCTTTGCAAAGCCTTCAATATATTGTGACAGAACTGCGAAACATTCAGAACTGAACTGTGCTGCACAAACTATATAGGTTGGACTGAAAAGTTCAGCGACCTTGTACAATACAGTTCAGCCAGTCTTTCCAAATGTTAGGATCCTTTGGAAGGATTTTGCAATGTCACAACTGTCGATACACAGCCAGGAACAGCACAACTGACTTACTCATATCATTAATTTCCATCTGGCATATTAGTTGCTTCTTGTGATGAAGGTACCTTGTAGAATTCTGGATAAGGGTTTTTGAGGTTCACTTTCTATAAATAACCTTGATGTGCTGGGAAAATAAAATGGAACCCTTGACCTTGGTGTTTCTAGTGCCATACTTTATTGTTAACATATCACATTATATCAACCATCACACCATAGATATCAGTACTTGGGAAAATACCCATATTGGTCTAAATAGTGAATGCTTTTATTTCGAAACAAATTGAAAATGAGTTTTAATTTTCATGATTATGAGTCCTTTACCACTTTCTGTTCATACACATTCAAATACATTTTCTTTAATATCCTCACATCCTCAATATCTTTTTCTCAAAGTCAACAAAACTTTGACGCATTGATCATAAAGAAGTGATCATAAAGAAGTGAAATATTGCCAAACTACTTGACTCCATTGATAGTAAATGTGTGTGTGAAATGCGTAAAATTAAGACTTTAAAGAAAGCGCAAGAAATAAACTTCAAGAAGTAGCATATTTACCAGGAACCTTTGTCTTCTCTCTCAACAGGTGCATTCCAGAGGCCCGCCTTGGCAGCTAGAGGAGAGGTCGGCCTCCGTCAACATGACAGTGTTGCCACGGTACGTGGCTTCCCTGGCTGTGCCCGGCCTTATCCTCTGTTTCATCATTCTTCCATTTCCTGCTATACTATCCCAGAGGCCCCCTCTCCCCACAGAGCCCTCCCCTACCCCAGCACCCCACACAAGGCCGGAGTGTACCCGCCTAGAGCACCCCGTCGTCTCTATTCAAGGTGAGCATTGATGTCTCTTGCAGTACATGCACTCTCACTCCTGGGATATTACAGCAATATTTCTGTTTTCTCTTGGAATCTCTTGCAGTACATTTGCCAGTGGTGTTAAAATTCTAGTTTCCCAAACTAAAAGTTAAGCTAAAGTTGTTGAAGGTGTCAATGTTAAAATATTTTCTATCACACCTTAGATAGAGATACCTTTAAGCCATTTTTTGGTAGAAGTGTAAGAAGCATGTCTCAGTCAAACATAATCAAAACATTACTTTTTTTTGCCAACCAGCCCAGCGTAGCAACATTGGCTCATCTAATGGTGTGCGTTTTGTGGGGAGGCTTTTTGTTTTTCTGACCAATAATGGGGAGTGTTCAGGAAACCTGTTTAAAAAGATTTTCCAATTCCAAATGGTGATGCTAAGAACTTCACCTTTAAACCTCAGTCCAGGTACTATTGTAAAAAGTACCTTGCTACAATACAAGCTACTAACACAAAATATAATACTATTCCACCATTAATGAACTACACAGGAACAAATGAGTAACGTAATATTTACATTCTATTAACTACTATAACAAGAAACCAAATTAGTAAGTAATAGCACTCAGTTGAATGAGGTAGTTTACTATTAGCTTATCAGTAACTACTATTTTTTCATACATCCTGGAGGACTAGAGCTACTATAAACAGATTCATAAATAATGTGAGTAATGCATTAATGTATAATTAATTCTAAAGTGAAGATCATGATAACCCACTAGTAATGACTTATGACTTACTAATTTGTTAATCAGCATTCTAAAGTGTTACCAAAGTAGCTAACTACATTGAATTATTTATGGATGCAGTTTCTTTTGAACCTTTTCAGATGATATATTATTTATTTGGCATAAAAACAGTTTTTCAATGAATGAACTCAGTATAGGCTATCAGCATTAAATTTACACAAAAAACAACAAAAGACTTTATGTAACTGCACAGATTATACAGCATTTTATTATTTAATCATTAAAAAATAAGAACTTAGAAACTTAGAATGCTTAGAATGCTGTGCATGGACTCATAAATTACATAAATTGGTGGACTCATAAATTACATAAATTTTACCAAGTTGACTAAATGAATTGTATTTTACCAATGGTTAATACAGAAGGACAGTACAAGAACCAGAAAAGTCACTGGTTGCTGGAAAAGCTATACTATTTTTGAAATTAGCTGCAACTGTCATACTACAGAAAAGTATAGTTGCATGGCTAAACATTGGCAGTCTTTTTATTGGATAACCCATGCTTGAAGGGCTCATAAGGTAGCTTGCATGTAATTATAGGGAGTCTGCATACCTTAGCTTTAATTATCAATAATCACAGCAATTCTTAATCTTTGTTGCAAGATGTGGCCAGGCATGTTCACTACCATTATACAAAATTTTCTGTCAAAGTCCACTGCTGGAATTCAAAGTGTTTTTAGGAATTTAGTGCCCAGCCTAGTGAGTCTGGATGTTTTTCTACTGTCCCTGTATATTAGACAGGCTCAGACTGTAGATCTACATTTTTTTGTTCCGTTTATCTTATTCATTGGGTTTGAATCCACATATTTCAGACCGTGATAGAGGATGCTGAAGATAGCAAGAGATAAACGTCTTTCATTTCGTCAAGATTCATATCCTATCCCTATCCGAATGTGCAGCCATACCTTGATATCGCTTAGAAAATCATTTCCATACCCATGGAACAAAGGTTGTTTTCTACTCCAAGAACATATTTATTTAGACAACAGTGTGTTTGTTGTGAATATGATCTGTTAATGATTTTCTTGGCCATGGGGTGGGAGCAGCGTGTGTTTTTTGACTTGCTGAGGGACATGACAAAGATTGCAGAGTAATGCCTCATGGGAAACAAAAGGAATTGATGACCGGAGGGCTCTATTTAATAAATGAAACCTGCTTGGACATTAGGGCAGCCATGGCTCATATAGACATCGCCTACGGCCAGTTCCATTTATTGCTTCCGAAAAAACTCAGGCTGCATTTTGATTTGTCATTTTATGCTTTGCTATTAAGGCAATAAGATTATTTTTTTCTTTTCATAGTGTTAAAATAGGACTGGAATCACAAACGGCCTTGTTTACTGAGATAGAAAACGGTGCAATTTGTAAACAAGCAGTAAATCGTAAAGCCGGATAAGCAAGGAACTATCTTTTTGTTTTTCTGCCGTTCTAATTTTTTTTTTAATGGTATTCTATTCCCTTCCGTCATTTTAGCTCCTAAAGCAAAGGCACTCTGGTATGCATAGCATGAGACAAGAATCATGCATCATGATAAGAGCTGCTGAACAATTAGCTTTGCTTTGTAAGCTAGCACACCTCCAAATCCCTTTTCATGTGTTCTCAATGGCATGGAAGTCCCATAGCACACCTTAATGCTTTCTTTTATGCTGAAGTAGTGGTATGGAAGCCCTGGTACAATGGAATGGTACAATGTTGGCTGAATTTGAGATTAGGCTCTTTGATGGATGAACGTTTTTTTTAATTGACGCCTTCTGGCGGCTGCTCGGTGGAGTCACCTGAGGCATATTGGGGGCCTCTATCTCTGATCTCTGACAAGGTCTGTAGATTCACACATGCCTTTGAACTACTCTAAACCATGGAAATGATACTCTTAAGATGATTTAGCATGGTAGAGCATGACCACCATGGTTGGTCCCATTCTCATTGCTAAACCTTTACGGGGCTTATGGTATGGGTCTAGAAGTAGACTTTACACTGCAAACAATGACAAATTCCTTGAAACAAGATACATTTACTTATTGACTTATTTTAAGAGAATGTGTCTGTAGTAAGAGTGTTTTGCACTGGTTGATTTTTCTACATGGTAAAAAATCTGCCAGTTCAGTAACACTAAATTACATTCAAGATACAGTCTTTGAAAACAAATCTTAATATCTTATACAGTGTTGCTTTTCAAGTAAATTAATCTTCAGCATTTTTAGATATTTTAACTGGAAAATTAGACAGAATACTTTGCATTGTAGGCTTGTTTTTAATTTGATAATAAAGCTATAAGCTTGGTGAGTATTGTAAGAAATAATGCTGTATATTTGAACATTATAATGGTGTCAAATGTTAAATTATTTAATTGGTTTCTCCTGGGGTCCATTGATGAAGTTGGAAGTTTTCTTCTTATATTTTTTTTTTTTTGTAAACACCCTCTATGCATGTGAAATGAGAAACAATGTTCATAGTTTGTGGCACGTTTTCTATTGGGTCCAATAAAGTTGTTGACCTTCAATAACCACCATTGCAAATGCTGGCTTCGATTGTGGCAGGTTCATAAAACAATTCTCACTGAAATGTACAATGTTCAGTCACAGACAGTTTAGGTCAGACTGAAATTATCAGAATCCTCCATATCTTATTGTTATATGCCAACTGGAATAATAACATTTTTAACAGAATAATATATCCTACTTTCTCCATATTACTTCACCACGACTGGCCGGTCCAAGTTGCCGACCACTGATTAGGCATCATTGATGTGCAAATGCGGGCAGTCATGTGTCAATGCATTCATCTGACTTCAGAAAGTTGTGGGAGTTTGGAAAGAGAGGTTTTTTTTTTTTCTTCTCTTTTAATAGATGGTCTGTTTAACCTGTTTTGAATCTCTGAGTATGTTTACGCTGAACCCTTTTAATTCAAGAGATCAAAGATTTTTTTTTTTTTTTTTCATGATATGACTACCACTTTAAGAACCTCAGAGCTGTTGGTGTGTAGTTATATAATAACACACCGAAAGGAACCTGATACTTATTCCCTTCAGAGAAAATCCATATTTTTTTCATTGCATGTTATATGTTATACAATCCGCTCTAAAATCATGGTGAGCATATCTATAAACCACCAGCAGCAATATCATGCTGGTACTACAAGAAATCTCAGTTTTAGATATCTGGGGATATCATTTGGATGGATTTTTGTGTGTGGGTGTATGTGTGTGTGTGTGTGTTTTTCTTTCTTCATGACTAAGCTTGCACAATCACACCTGCATGCCTAGTCTATCTACAAGGATATCAACATATCACTGCAAACACATGCATGCAGAGTTGAGAAATTCCATGCTTCTGAAAAACGTACTCGACAAACATTCACTAAACTCATGCAATATTTCAGCAATAACCTGTGCTGTATTCCATCCAGTGTAACCAGCTACAAAATGTGCTGAAATAGTGCAGAATGGGCATTATTTTCAGCATTGTGTATTTACTATTTTGCATAATTTTGAAATTAGACTAAAAGCTAATTACAATAATTTTTATTTCAAGTAAATTTAGGCATCACAACATTGTTTACAGTATGAAAATTAGATATTCATTTTAAGGTTTGCTAAAGACATTTAACAGTTTCATTCAACTTTTTTTTTAAGTTTAATCTTTTTTAAAGATTAACTTATAGGGAGCATTATGATGCCAAACGTAATATAAATGTAAAAAGTGAAATGAGCATACCGGTTAAATATTGCCCAATAACTGATGTAGGACCAGTTCATGCATCAGAGAACCTGATCTCCTTTAACTCTTTTCCCACCAGTGTTTTTTTTTTTTTTTTTTTTTGCCAGCCAGCCACCGCCAGTGTTTTTGCTCATTTTCACAAAAACTTCAGGGCCCCCAGAATGTTCTGTTGTATGAATATCTGAACATGCAATATATCAAAAGAAAGAACAGACCCTCTGCTTTTAAACAAACAAAAAACAAACAAACAAAAATATTCTAGCTTCACACTGCAAAAAAATGCTTTTCTTAGTATTTTTCTCTTGTTTTAAGAAATATAAAATATCAAAAAATGATTACATTAAGAAGCATTTACTAGACAAGCAAAAGTTTTGGTCTTGTTTTGGGGGGGAAATAACTCAAAATTAAGTGAGGTTTTTGCTTAAAATAAGGCTTGCACATTCCTGTAGCTCGTCCTGGGTTGACATTACATTCAGTAACATTAGGCAGTTTTGATTTATATGCTGTTGATGAACGCATTATCACATATGATTACATATGAGATCACATGTTTCTGCATCTTCTTCACCTGTGTTTTGATTAGTAGATTCAGTACTCTTTTGAGAAGATGTGTCATAGGGGCTCCTAGCATATAACAGTGAAAACACGGAAAATGCCGTGTTTGGCAGGGAAAGAGTTAAGAACTATTTACACCACTGTGCTGCTGTTTCATTATTTTGTTCTATGTAAAAATGCTCTAGACAGACGTCTTTGACCAGTCTTTTGCAGCATTTTGTACATGAAATGCTTGTGCTGCCCTTAAAATGCAGCACTCAAGGTTTAAAAAATGTCTCTATACCTTGTTTTTTTTCCAATCCACTGCCCTGCATCTTGTATTTTTGAACACAAAAAGCTCTCTTTCTTAATTCCGCCTATTGTTGTATAAAACCATCATCTATACTTACCAGATTTGGATCTTGGTAATTTACTGGCCATGTAGACATTGACAACAGCATGATTTAAAAGCTAATGTTGGGTATGGTGTGTCCTTGCATGTCCAATACCGAGAACCTAATGCAAAGTCCTAACCTGTTAGGCTGGAATTACAGTAATCTGTCCCGAGAGGAGTGGTGCCACAGAGCCATTGTCTACCTTCCACTCACACAGCCATTGTAATTGTCTTGAGATTGTTCGTCTCATCTGTAGAACATGTTCAGAAACCAATCTCTATTGGGTAATAGTCCTGTTGTTTAACCATCAGCCCCATTTAAGGGGACCTTGAGAAGAAAAAAAACATAACAAAACAATGTTGTTCTTTAACTTCAGGCCCTTAACGCTGTCTCCCTCCACCTAATTGGAGACACTGATGCCTGAACTGTGTTTTGTCATGTTGTTGGACCCTCTGTCACCACAGACACAGAAAGTAAAGGGTGTTGTCGGTGTTCGCAAGTGAGCCTAACCTTGGGGTTCAATTGGAGCGCAAGGTTTACATTTGCTAACTGAATGAAATGGAACTTTGTTAATGGTTTGAACTGATAGCAGCAGCCCTTACGCTTCTACTCGCCCTTTCCTATCCATTGTAGATGTTGACGTGTTACGCTTCAGTGGCCATTTGAAATTGCCAGCCCAGGTTTCTCTCATTGCCTTTGTGAAAGGTGCTCTTTCAGAACTTTGCCTGAGTTGAACCGGCCCTCGATTTACGGCATCATCCCCAGATGCCCTTTACCCCATCTGTCCTCTCTTGTTGTGCCGTGGCATTTCTTGGGGCATTCATTGTCTTCCTATTTTTATAATCTGAGTGCAGTCTGCGTAAGAGGATTTAGATTTCGGTGGCTCTCTCTGCTCATGCAGTGACAACAGGGGATACAACAGCAGGGAAATCACACGGCAGGCATAGGGAAGGAGACCAGAAGACAAAACAAAAGCAAATTCGGACCGTGCTCAGATAAGCTCCAGTCTGCATCTTCTGATAAGATTCTCTGTGTTCAGATGAGAGATGGGCCAGTCTTTTGACCGAAAAGATGCAAAATATGGACTAAATGACTGTCTTTCTAACAGGACAGACTAGTGCTTACATGTTGTGCTTTGTGAACACATCTGATTTAGAGCTGAGCCTACAGCAGTCAATGCTGATCCATATTCACTTTCTCATATTGATTCGAGAGAGGACTAGGGTATTGGATTACCTTGTTTCTTTTGGAAAGTATTTCTCATTTCACTTTCACTTTTTTTTTAGCCTTACATGGCATAAATATTTCCAAATGTACTCCCTAACCACATTTCGGATATTATAGTTTAATTGTTTTTGTATTTAGTAATTAGCTTAAAGCAATGAATTCATCAAACATAGATGGAAATTATACTTTATTTATTTATTTTTAGATCATGATTAAAAAGAAACATAATAGAGCAATGTTAAAAACCCATGATTTTGCTGTTTGTGGATTAGTGTTAATGGCTTTTCATTTGCATTGTGTTCGAATAATTTTAATCATCTACATTTTTTTTTCTGTGTGCAGAGATGCATGTCACTTCTGATTACTGAACTAAACTTTATACTTGGAGGGGCAAAAGTGTATTCAGAATATTTGTAACATTTTTAACGTTTGCAGCATTTTTGAACATTAACATCATGAAGTCAGCT